>VDFB02271358.1:373802263-373958892 GCA_007258455.2 Sequoia sempervirens
ATGGTTAGGGTTAGGAGTAGAGTTAGGGTAGAGTTAGAGTTAAGATTAGGGTTAGGGTTAGGATTAGGGTTAGGAATAGGATTAGGATTAGGGTTTAATTAGGTTAGGATTAGGATTAGGATTAAGATTAGGGTTAGAGTTAGGATTATGATTAGGCTTATGATTAGGGTTAGGGTTAGGGCTAAGATTAGGGTTAGGGTTAGGGTTAGGATTAGGGTTAGGAAAAGGGTTAGGGTTAGGATTAGGGTTAGGGTTAGGGTTAGTGTTTAATTAGGTTAGGGTTAGGATTAGGTTTAGGGTTAAAATTATTATTAGGGTTAGGGATATGATTAGGGTTAGGGTTAGGGTTATGATTATGGTTACGGTTAGGAGTAGGGTTTGGGTAGGGTTAGGGTTAGGATTAGGGTTACGATTAGAATTAGGGCTAGGAATAGGATTAGGGTTAGGGTTTAATTAGGTTAGGATAAATGAAGAGTCATGAATTAATATATTATTTTACTATATTATTAGATAAATAATAATATAATAAAATAATAATATTATATTATATGAATTGATAATATAGTAATATAATAATAACACTAACCCTAACCCTAATCCTATTCATGATAATAATCCTATTTGCGATGATAACCCTAACCCTAACCCTAATCCCTACTCATGATGATAAAGCTATTTGCGATGATAACCCCAACCCTAATCCCAATTTTAACTCTAACCCTAACAAAATTATTATATTTTATTTATAAACCTATCCCTAAACATAACCATAACCCTAACCATAACCCTAAACCTAACCATAACCCTAACCTTAATCCCTATTCGTGATGATAACCCTAACCCTAATCCCAATTTTAACTCTAACCCTAACCAAATTACTATATTTTATCATTTATAAAGCTATCCCTAACCCTAACCCTAACACTATTCCCTATTCATGATGATAAACTTATTCGTGATGATAACCCCACCCCTAATTTACTAACCCTAACCCTATCCCTAACACTAACCCTAACCATATCCCTAATCCTAATCCTAATCCCTATTTATGATGATAACCCTAAACCTAACTATAACAATAACCATAACCCTAACCTTAATCCTAACCCTAACCCTAATCCTATTCGTAATGATAAACCTAACCCTAATCCTAACCCTAACACTAACCCTAACCCTAATCCTATTCGTGATTATAATCCTATTTATGATGTAACCCTAACCCTAACCATAGCCATAACCATAACCCTAACCCTAATCATAATCTATATTCATGATGATAACCTCAACCCTAATTTACTAACCCTAACCCTATCCCTATCCCTAACACTAACCCAAACAAAAATCCTAATCCCTATTTGTGATGATAACCCTAAACCTAACTATAGCCATAACCATAACCCTAACCCCAACCTTAATCCTAACCCTAACCCTAATCCTAACCCTAGCCCTAATCCTAAATGTAGCACTAACACTAACCCTAATCCTATTGCTGATGTAACCCTAACCCTAACCCTAACCCTAATTGTAATCTATATTCGTGATGATAAACCTATTTATGATGATAACCCTAACCCTAACCCTAACCCTAATCATATTCATGACAATAAACCTATTTGTGATGATAAACCTAACCCTAACCGTAACCCTAACACTAACACTAACCCTAACCGTAACCCTAATCTTAACCCTAATCCTATTTGTGATGATAAACCTATTTGCAATGATAACCCTAACCCTAACCCTAACCCTAACCCTTACCCTAACCTTAACATGGATAACCATAATGATAGCACTAACCCTAACACTAACCCTAACCCAAACCCTAATCCTAACCCTAGCCCTAACTTGAATCCCTATTTGTGATGATAACCCCAACCCTAATCCCAATTTTAACTCTAACCCTAACCAAATTACTATATTTTGTCATTTATAAACCTATCCCTAACCATAACCATAACCCTAACCCTAACCTTAATCTTCATTCATAATGATAAACCTATTCATGATGATAACCCCAACCCTAATCCCTATTTTAACTCTAGCCCTAACCAAATTACTATATTTTATCATTTATAAACCTATCTGTAGCCATAACCATAACCTTAAACCTAACCCTAACCCTAATCCCTATTCAGAATGATAAACCTATTCCTGATGATAACCCTAACCATAACCATAACCATAACCCTAACCTTAATCCTAACCCTAACCATAACCATAACCATAACCATAACCCTAACCTTAATCCTAACCCTAACCCTAATTTTATTTTTGATGATATACCTAACCCTAACCCTAACCCTATTTGTCATGAAAACCCAAACCCTAACCCTAACCATAACCATAACCCTAACCCTAACCCTAACCCTAACTGTAATACATATTCATGATGATAAACTTATTTGTCATGATAACCCTAACTCTAATCCTATTTGTGATAGTAAACCTATTCTTGATGATAAACCTAACACTAATCCTAACCCTAACACTAACCCTAACCCTAACACTAACCCTAACCCTTATCCTATTCGTGATGATAATCCTATTCATGATGATAAACCTATTCGCGATGATAACCCTAACCATAACCATAACCCTAACTCTAACCCTAACCCTATCCCTAACTCGAATCCCTATTCATGATGATAGCCCCAACCCCAATCCCAATTTTAACTCTAACCCTAACCAAATTACTATATTTTATCATTTATAAATGTATCCTTAACAATAACCCTAGCCATAACCCTAATCCTATTTGTGATAATAAACCTAACCCTAATCCTAACCCTAACACTAACCCTAACTCTAATCCTAACCCTAATCCTATTAATGATGATAAACCTATTTGCAATGATAAACCTAGCCCTAACCCTAACTATAACCCTAACCTGAATTCCTATTCATGATGATAAACCTATTTTTGATGATAACCCCAACCCTAATCCCAATTTTAACTCTAGCCCTAACCAAATTACTATATTTTATCATTTATAAACATATCCCTAACAATAACCCTAACCTTAACCCTAACCCTCACCATAGAACCCTACTTCCTATTCATGATGATAAACCTATTTGTGATGATAACCCCAACCCTAATCCCAATTTTAATTCTAACCCTAACCAAATTACTATATTTTATCATTAATAATATAATACAATAATAATATTATATTATATGAATTAATAATATAGTAATATAATAATAACACTAACCCTAACCCTAATCCTATTCATGATAATAATCCTATTTGTGATGATAACCCTAACCCTAACCCTAATCCCTATTCATGATGATAAACCCAACCCTAATCCCAATTTTAAATCTAACCCTAATCAAATTATTATATTTTATTTATAAACCTACCCCTAAACATAACCATAACCCTAACCCTAACCCTAAACCTAACCATAACCCTAACCTTAACCCCTATTCATGATGATAACCCTAACCATAATAACAATTTTAACACTAACCCTAACCAAATTACTATATTTTATCATTTATAAAGCTATCCCTAACCCTAACCCTAACCCTAATCCCTATTCATGATGATAAACCTATTCATGATGATAACCCCAACCCTAATTTACTAACCCTAACCCTATCCCTCACACTAACCCTAACCCTATCCCTAATCCTAATCCTAATCCCTATTTGTGATGATAACCCTCAACCTAACTATAACCATAACCATAACTCTAACCTTAATCCTAACCGTAACCCTAATCCTATTCGTAATGATAAACATAACCCTAATCCTAACCCTAACACTAACCCTAACCCTAATCCTATTCATGATGATAATCCTATTCATGATGTAACCCTAACCCTACCCATAGCCATAGGCATAACCCTAACCCTAATCGTAATCTATATTCGTGATGATAACCCCAACCCTAATTTACTAACCCTAACCCTATCCCTATCCCTAACACTAACCCTAACCCTAACCCTAACCCTAATCGTAATCCCTATTCGTGATGATAACCCTAAGCCTAACTATAACCATAACCCTAACCCTAACCCTAACCTTAATCCTAACCCTAACCCTAATCCTAACCCTAACCCTAATCCTATTCGTGATGATAAACCTAAACCTAATCCTAACCATAACACTAACACTAACCTTAATCCTATTTGTGATGTAACCCTAACCCTAACCCTAACCCTAACCATAACCCTAACCCTAATCTTAATCTATATTTGTGATGATAAACCTATTTGTGATGATAACCCTAACCCTAATCATATTCATGATGATAAACCTAACCCTAACCCTAACCCTAACACTAACCCTAACCCTAACCCTAATCTTAACCCTAATCCTATTTGTGATGATAAACCTATTCACAATGATAACCCTAACCATAACCCTAACCCTAACCCTAACCCTTACCCTAACCTTAACATGGATAACCATAACCATAGTACTAACCCTAAGACTAACCCTAACCCTAACCCTAATGCTAACCCTAGCCCTAACCTGAATCCCTATTCATGATGATAACCCCAACCCTAATCCCAATTTTAACTCTAACCCTAACCAAATTACTATATTTTGTCATTTATAAACCTATCCCTAACCATAACCATAACCCTGACCCTAACTTTAATCTCCATTCATAATGATAAACCTATTCATGATGATAACCCCAACCCTAATCCCAATTTTAACTCTAGCCCTAACCAAATTACTATATTTTATCATTTATAAACCTATATGTAGCCATAACCATAACCTTAACCCTAACCCTAACCCTAATCCCTATTCGTAATTATAAACCTATTTGTGATGATAACCCTAACCATAACCATAGCCATAACCCTAACCTTAATCCTAACCCTAACCCTAATTTTATTTGTGATGATATACCTAACCCTAACCCTAATCCTATTTGTCATGATAACCCAAACCCAAACCCTAACCATAACCATAACCCTAACCCTAACCCTAACCCTAACCCTAATCCATATTCGTGATGATAAACCTATTTGTGATGATAACCCTAACCCTAATCCTATTCGTGATAGTAAACCTATTCGTGATGATAAACCTAACACTAATCCTAACCCTAACACTAACCCTAACCCTAACACTAACCCTAACCCTAACACCAACCCTAACCCTATCCCTAACCCGAATCCCTATTCATGATGATAACCCCAACCCCAATCTCAATTTTAACTCTAACCCTAACCAAATTACTATATTTTATCATTTATAAATGTATCCCTAATAATAACCCTAGCCATAACCCTAATCCTATTTGTGATAATAAACCTAACCCCAATCCTAACCCTAACACTAACCCTAACCCTAATCCTAACCCTAATCCTATTCATGATGATAATCATATTCACGATGATAAACCTATTTGCGATGATAAACCTAACCCTAACCCTAACTATAACCCTAACCTAAATCCCTATTCATGATGATAAACCTATTTGTGATGATAAACCCAACCCTAATGCCAATTTTAACTCTAGCCCTAACCAAATTACTATATTTAATCATTTATAAATGTATCCCTAACAATAACCGTAACCGTAACCGTAACCCTACTTCCTATTCATGTGATAAACCTATTCAAAACCCTAACCCTAACCCTAACCCTGACCCTAACCCTAACCCTAGAACCCTAGAACCCTAACCCTAACCCTAGAACCCTACTTCCTATTCATGTGATAAACCTATTCGTGATGATAACCCCAACCCTAATCCCAATTTTAACTCTAACCCTAACCAAATTACTATATTTTATCATTTATAAGCCTATTCCTAACCATAACCCTAACCCTAACCCTAATTCCTATTCGTGATGATAACCCCAACCTTAATACTAACCCTAACCCTGAGTGTAACCAAAAATTTATTTTAGAATTGTAATTAAACCCAATTAAAAAGACAATTGTTTTTCATCTTTTTATAATATTATTTCTATTCTATTATTTAAAAATATTTTACAATGACATCAAAGATACTTTTCTTTTTTAAAGATTATGTGTAATAGTAAATTTAGAATATTTTATTTTTTATTTAATTTTTTATTTTTTCAATTTTAAACACATTAATTTAGAATTATTATTTTTAAATTGTTTTTCATCTGTTTATGATTTTATTTCTATTCTATTATTAATAAAAAAATATTTTACAATGACATCAAAGATACTTTTATTTTTTAAAGATTTTTCAACCTTTTATTTTAAGTATATTAATTTAGAAACTTACTTTTTGTATATGCAATAGTAAATTTAGAATATTTCTTTTATACTTAATCTTAATATTTAGAAATTGGATTGTGTAATTTGAGAATATGCATTTAATGGAAATAAATATTGTTGAATGTAGTTTATTTGCATTATATGATTTTGCAAATAAAGTAAGTTTTGATCATTTATTAATAATTTATATAGTTTTAAAAATATTTTAACTTATTTTAAAATAAAAATAAAAAATTAACTACATTCAAGATGAATAATAATTAACTCACGATATCAATTTTGAAAACCATAAATAATCTACTTATGGCTCACTACAATATACTAATTAAATAATCAAATCACCACAATATACTAATTAAACACAAACCCTCAGCTTTATCTCGGAACTCTAAATTTACCCCTAACCACAATTGAACTTTAACCCAACCCTAAAACTAATTGTTGTCCTAATTAATCATATACTAATTAAATAAATAATCAAATCACCACAATATTTGTAAAACTTAGATTACATTCTAAAATTAAACTAAATTCTAATTTCTAAAATTCACAAAATATTTATTATCTAATTGTTAAATTTTAGTGATTATTAAATAAAATGAATTAGATAAATTTAAATATTCATTTTAAAATAAATATACAATTACTAATTATAATTTTAGAATTAATCAAAGACTAAAACTTAGACTAAAATCATATATCATATTAAATTGAAAAATTATAAATAAAATCAAAACTTAAATTTTAATTGATATATAACTTATTTGAATTTAAAATATATAATTCTAATTTCTAAAATTTATAATAAATTTAAACTAAATTCTAATTTCTAAATTTCATTCTACAATTATTAAACTAAATTCTTTCTAAAATTAAACTGAATTCTAATATATAAATACTAATATCAATTTAAACTTAACTACTAATATCAAATGTCTTTAAAATTTATAAACTACTGCATATACTCGAACAGACCAAAGAGGGACAGTATTGTTTTTTAAAGGATGGCTAAGATCAATCTTCATATATTTCCCAATAAAATGATAAAATGGATGCATGATATTCAGAATGTTTTCAAAAACTAAAAGACCCATGATCATAATCCAGTCATGCACATGATAACGCAGAAGCTTAACTCCATGTGACTGTTGCAAGCAATAATTTAAAGTACCTAAAAAATCAATATATTAGTAATCTATGAAATATTATTTTATCAAATAATTATGTTAGAAAATTTACAAATTTTAGAAACCATGCATGCACTCAATTAGTAAATCCAATTGCATATAATAATTTTTATTGATAATTAAATAATTATATATATGTAATTTACATTTTGACAATGCATAGAGTATTAGATTAAGAATAATTATATTGCACAATATGATTGTTTTTTCCATATATTTATTCTCTAATTTGTAAAATTGTATTACTATTTTGATTATAAATTAATTTATTGATTTCATATGTGTAAATATCATAAACACACATTTAAATATCAATTTCAAATCAAATCTAGCAAGAAATAATTATATAGAATTAAAAATAGTTTAATCCTTATTCAACTCATTATCTAAAATTTCAACATGCTCACCAATAAAACACAACTACTGCTTGAAAAAAATCAAAGCCGAATCACTTGTAAAATAAATGTTGTTGAAAAAAAATGCCATAAAGTGAAATTAGCTACTATTGTTCAATTTTTTTTATAGTTTAATCTTAAATTCATCTATCTAAAAACATAAAAATTATTTGTAAAAGACAAACAAAAATTCAACATGCTCACCAACAAAACCAAATGTTCTATTGAAGAAAATCAAAGCTAAGAGTCACTATACACAAAATGCTATAAAATAAATGTTGTTGAAAAAATAATGCTATAAAATAAAGGCTTTGAAAATACAATGAAAATTTGTTCTATGTTGTTATTCATAGGAATATCCTATATATATATATATATATTAAAAATTTGTAAAATTAAAAAATATTGATAATTAGAAATAAATCTAAAATCTAAAATTTATTGTTAATTGTAACAAGTTTCTAAATTATGTAGAAAATAAATCTTGTTAAAATATTCAAAAAGTTAAAAATCAATTATATTCTATTTTGAAATGATTTTTAATTAATATATATATATATATATATATATATATATATATATATATATATATATTATAATAAATATTATAAATCATATATATTAATATAAAGCAATGATAACTATTAGTAAAAATGTCAAAACCTTTAAAAAATTAGAAAGAACTATATTTAATCTTGAAAAGATTATATTCTCAACATATTTTGAATTAATAAATATATTTATAATAAATCATATATATTAATGTAAAGTGAAATTAGAAAGAATTATTCCAATTTTCAATTATAAACTAATTTATATTTTTATCATAAACATTATTATATATATACCTACAATAAATTTTTACGGTTTAATAATAATTTGAAGTGTCATATTTACGGTTATATAAAAATATAGCAAGTCAAATGATACGCTCTAATAAATTTTTAAGTTGTAATATACGGTCCAAAATGCAAAAAACGATCAAATAGACCATCAAATTCCAGGCCTCGTCGCAAGTAGTTCAAACGCTGCTGTTGTCTCATTTTGGACAGAATATTGTGTCCTTCCAGTTCCTTTTAGAAAACTGAAGGAAATCGGAGCCTTTTGCTTTATCAAAAAAAAGATTTTCAGGAAGCTTTAAGACGACTGTTGTCCTACAGATGCGCATCTAAATAGTATAAATATGGAGAAAGCCTCAAACCCACACGTTGTGCTCCAATTTCATCCACTACTGCTTCGACGGCTTCAAGAGCAAATCTGCACGATTCTCCAAATCCCCATGCCTCAAAAACACAGAATTTGGGCCTTCCACGGGAAAATCATGCGGCCTGTAAACCCATATATCTGTCGTTGCAAACAAAGAACCAGCATAGTAATTCACTATTACATCTCCCAATATTGAATCTGAAATGGGTAAAACTTACCAGCTGACCGATTGCATCTCGAATAGGAAACGAAATAAAGAATCACAGGAACTCCGTCATAAACAGAAAATTGCTCAGCCAGCGAAGGCTTGAGCCCTCCTACGCCAATGGAAATGATATACAGAGAAAGGAACAACAGGCCAACTTCAGCTGAGGAATCATTGCCACAATACAAGGAACTCTTTGAGGGTTATGAAGGTGGTTTCAAAGAAGATACCGATACTTCCACTATCGATAAGATTAGTCCCTTTATACCCACAAACACAAACTTCAAATTAATTATATAAGGATTAAACATATATATTATATAATGGTATCTACCATTATAATCCTAACAAAAAAACTACAAGGGACACAATCCTACACTAACATTTAGCAATGAAAATGCAGTTTCAACAAAGGCTGCTCATAAATCTGAAACATCCGAGGCTCTTGATGAAATGTATTGTTCTCCCGTTTGCAAACTCCATAAACCTTGACAGCCATTGGTCCCAATTTCTAATGGATTCTGATCAAACAAGAGATGGCATGCATCTTTCAAATTATTTCTATCTTAGAAAGTCGAAAGCTTCCAATACCAATTCTGCACTTATTTGCATTTTCCTGCATCAATCTATCCTTACAAAGATGTATCTTTCATTCACAACTGAAACAAACAGGAAAATTTATCATACTCTATGGAAAAAGAATGAAAAATATTCATTAATTTACAATTTACAAAGATGGAAACTTGCAGATTGTAGGCATATCTTTGATGCCAGTTAAAAAAAACTAATGATAATTGTATGTGAACATTAGGTGATCTGCCCAAATAATCGAACACTAATTCTATCACAATAAGAACTATGGGAAAAACAGGTGATCTAGCAAAATAATCGACCATAAATGAAATCAAAAGAACAAAAATTCTCTCGTCCAAAATGGTTTGTAAGTTGCGCTGCCTCGAGTGCCTTTCCAACAAAAATGAGTGCAAAACAAAGATATAAAAGCGATAAAAACTGTTCATTCGTGAAACGTTTTGAATCATTCACAGCTGTTACAAAGTGCACCAATGGGAATGGAGCAGAGGCAGTTACTATTTCCAGCATGCCGCTACCTGACTTGTAACGCCCATCAAAGAATAGTGGAAAAA
Organism: Sequoia sempervirens; assembly: GCA_007258455.2. NCBI lineage: Eukaryota > Viridiplantae > Streptophyta > Pinopsida > Cupressales > Cupressaceae > Sequoia > Sequoia sempervirens. Next base: position 373,812,631 of record VDFB02271358.1, read on the forward strand.
ACCAAATTTAGTATGCTTACGCTCCATTGTATTTTTTAGTTAAACCATCGCTGGTATGTCAATTTTAAATGGTCATGTCCATGCGTGTGCTTGCGAGATGTGTAATTGTAACTGCCATTTCTTTTTTATGTATTCAGGTTTTTTTGATTCCTTGCTGTGACTGATAGAATGCCTCTTGGTGTAAATATTAAAATCATACAAGTTATGGGCTGGAAACTTCTACAATTTTTTTTAATCTTTTATTTTTAAAAATTTATTTATTTTTATTAATATTTCTATCTATATTATTTATTATAATTTTTATATACATAGAATTAACATTTCTATTTATATTAAATTTTGAAAACAAAAAATAATATTTACATTTCTATCTTTTATTTTTTGAAATTTATTACACCAAAGGTGTGTCCTATTTGAGAATGGCAAGCCAATTAGTGAAATTGACGGTGAGAAGACCACTTAAACTAATGCATTACCGTCAGTCAAATCTCCTCCATTGAATATTTTTTAAAGATCAGTATAAAGAAAAAAAAACAAGCATCGTGGGTTCCCTTCTTAACTAGCACGTTTTCTTCAGCATAACAGTTGGGGAGTTTTGTACCGAAGAATGTGGTTGGCCGAGGATTGGAGGCAACAGACATTCTGATTACAACGGTGACTGGAGTTATTTGTTATTTGCATATTTATTTCCCTTTTAGTTGTTCTTGTTTGCATTTATCCTCTAAAACGTTGGTGAAGGGATGTGGGCTGTTGGATTTGGTTAATTAGTTCTTGTGTTTTCAGGTGAGTTGCTTCATTTTATTTTCTAGATATTTTATTTTCTTTTAATGCAATACTTACCAACTGCTATCGCCTCCTGTAATGTCTTCACCGCCTACAATTTGTACATACTATAAATGAGCACCTCATTGCTGCTAAGAAGGAAGTTGCCTTTCTAGAGAATTGCATAGGACTTCAAGACCGAACTGCGCTTCCAGAGCTCTGCTGTTTCGTCATTGCAAGAGGTTTCAAAGGCATATCTCATTGGTCCTTTTTGAAGATACCAATTTGTGTGCCATCTATGCGAAGAGGGTCATCATTATGCGTAAGGACATTTAGCTTGTTGCGTTTTCAAGATCTGCAATGCTATTATTATTGTTTCTATACAACATTGGTGTGTCATTCCTTAAAATTTGCTAAACTTCTATTGTTAGAGATAGTTAAGATTGTCTAAAAAATAAAATAATATTTCTAGAATCTTCCTGTAGTTGTTTTTTGAAATAAAAAACATTTAAAAAAGAAAGTTGTTGTAAAAGAAGTTTCCAGATTTTAGAATCTTCTAGAAAGCAAGAAGCTTCCAGACTTCAAAGATGTAATAGCTATATATGTGTGATTGAGGAAAACTGTTGTACACAGTTTTTTGAATTGAATATATATTTATTTTCAACTCTATCTTGCCCTGTTTTTCTGTTATGTTTTTTAATTTTTTGGGACTATTTTTTACATGGTATCGGAGCTAGATTTCGCCAGATTCAGCTGGAGATTCATCTAGAGGTTCAACTAGAAACATTGCTAGAGGCTTTTGCTGCAGGAAAATATATTGCTGGAAATGGTTTGTTTGCAGGGCTAATATATTATTGGAGTGATATTTGGTTGCAGGGCTATTATATTGCTAGAGTATTGCTAGATTTGTTTGAAGGCTAATTTTTTTGCTAACATGGGTTCTTCAAATAAAGTTTTGTCTATCTTTGATGGAAGTGGTTTTGCAGATTGGAAGATTGCAGTCAAGAATTCTCTAAGAGAGAAGGATTTATGGAGGATAGTAAATAAAGAAATTGGGGAACCTCAACAAAATGATAGAGAAAAGGAGTTGTGGAATTGCAAGTTGGCGCAAGCTAGAGGTATTATTGGTAAAACTTTGAGCCCCAATCTAAATAGGAGATTTGTTGATGTTGATAATTCAATAGAGCTATGGGAGAATTTAGAAAAGGATTATAAAGATGAAGACATTGCTAGCATGTTTAGTATAGAAGAAAAATTGATGAATTTAGATCCATTTTATTTTGAAAAAATGTCTGATTACTTCAATGAAGTTACTTTTTTAAATGCTTAGCTAAAAAAAATAGGTGCTGAATATGCAAAAAAAAGATTTTTAGTTGATTGCAATGGTTGAAAGTAAGCTTCCCCAGCCATATAAAGTATTTAAGGAATCAAGGAAAAGGGTTCTTCAACTAAATCCCAATACCCCCCAGCAAACTTTTGATCAATTTTGCAAGTCTGTTTTAGATGAAGAAGTTCAGCTTATTAAAGAAGGGCATATTAAGAAGAATCATGCATATACAGCCAAAAGTAATTTTTTTAGAAATGATGGAAAAAGAATTGGAAAGGAAATAATAAATTTCAAAATAATGAAGGTTCTAACCATTTTTCTAGAAATGATGGTGCATAAAAGTAAGCTGGAAGAAAGCCTATTATTTGCAGGTATTGTGGGGGTGAGAATCACATGGAGAAATTTTGTTTGAAAAAGAGGGACAATGAAAGGAAACAATATAAGCCCAAGTAAGAAAGGTTTAAGGATGGAAAGAAGGATAAACATAGTTTCGTAGCTATCTCATTAAAAAGGCAAGAGAAATCAAATGAGGAGGTAATTGCTACACCCAAGAGTAAATCTAGCGTTAAAGGGGGATACTTTGCTTCATATTCTAATAAAGAATGGATTTTAGATTCAGGAGCATCATCTCACATGACTGGGGATAGATCTTTGTTTATTGATTTTTATGAAGGGAAGAATTCAGATCAAGAAATTTCTATTGGCAATAAAATGAAACTTCTAGTTTTAGGAATAGGAACTGTTAATGTAACAAATGGGTCTTTGAAAAATGTCTTACTGGTTGAAGGATTGGGGGTGAATCTTATTTCAGTATACAAAATAGTTCAAGCTGGATATGAGTTTGTTGTCACTATTGATCAAGTTATTGTTAGAGATAAAAAAAAAAAACCAAGTAATATAATTGCTATTGGTAGAGTTGACCATGAAGAGAATCTATTTAAATTTGTGGGGTTTGTTGATGATAAACACACACTCTCTCATGCTTTCATTGCTCAGACTGATTATATGTCAAAACTTTGGCATGCTAGACTTGGACATTTAAATTATAGAAAATTACAAGATATGGTTAGAATGGATATGGTTAGAGGATTAACAAAAATTTTAGCTTGTGAAGGTGTGTGTGAAGGTTGTGTGTTAGGGAAAAATCATCGAGATCCTTTTGATTCAGGTAAAGCATGGAGAGCTAATCATCCACTGCAACTCATTCATAGTGATTTATGTGAACCAGGATATCCTTCACTTTCAGGTGCCAGGTACCTTCTCACTTTTATTGATGATTACAATAGGAGAATATGGGTTTATTTTCTTGAAAGGAAAAAAGAAGTGTTTGAAGTGTTTCAAAAATTTAAGGCGTTAGTTGAAAATCAAAGTGGCAAAAGAATTAAATGCTTAAGGATGGATAATGGGGGTGAATATTGCAATTATGCATTTGAGTCATTTTGTGAAAATTATGGTATTAAGGTGCAAAGAACAGTTCCTTATACTGCTCAACAAAATGGGGTGGCTAAATGAATGAATAGAACTCTTTTAGAAATGGCTCGTTGTATGTTGCATTTGAAAAGTTTGCATAATAAATTTTGGGGTTTGGCTATTTCTTGTGCTGCACATATTATAAATAGAATCCCCACTAAAGCTCTCACAAATATCACCCCAGAAGAAGCATGGAGTGGTAAGAAACCTCACATTGGATATTTTAAAGTATTTGGGTGTATTGCTTGGGCACACATTCCTGATACAAAAAGGGAAAAGCTAGAACCAAAGAGTCATAAATGTTTGTTTATGGGTTATAGTGAAGAATCAAAGGCTTACAGGTTATATGATTTGACAACAAACAATGTATTTGTTAGTAGAGATGTGAATTTTGATGAGCATTCACAACTTACAACCACTCCTTTTCACTCTACAACAACAAATCCTTCTCATTTTTTAGATATTTTAGAAAGAAATGGAGACTACATTGATGAGGATGAGTTGTGCACTTCTACAAATGATGAAAATACTAGTGAAAATAAAACAACTAATTCTTGTAATCAGACATTTTCTGCAGGTAGTGATGATGAAGAAGATGACTTTTTAGCTAGACAAAAGACAAGGAGTGTTGAAGAAATATATAGGCAAGGCTCAAAGATCCAAGGGAGGAATGGTAGTGCTCTCATGGCCAAAGTATTACAAGTAAATGACCCAAGATCATATGAGGAAGAAGAAAGAATGGGAGCAAGCTATGGAAGAAGAATATGATGCTTTGGTGAAAAATAAAACTTGGGAACTTGTGCCACTTCCCAAAGGTAAGAATGTAATTGGTTGCAAATGGGTTTATAAAACAAAATTTAAATCAGATGGTGCTATAGAAAAATTTAAAGCTAGATTGGTTGCTAAGGGATTTAATCAAAAAGAGGGTGTTGATTATGAAGAAACTTTTGCTTATGTCATTAAAATGAATACACTTAGAATTATTCTTTCTTTGGCTGCAAGTCTTGGGTGACATATTCATCAAATGGATGTAAAAAATGCTTTCTTAAATGGAGATTTATATGAAAAAATATATATGGATCAGCCACCAGGTTTTGTAGATCAGCAACATCCTAATCTTGTTTGCAGATTAAAGAAGTCACTTTATGGGCTTAAACAAGCACCAAGAGCATGGAATGAGAAGATTGACAGGTATTTTCAGCTTCATGGGTTTCAAAAATGCAAATCAGATCCAAATCTTTATGTGAAGAGAGTGCAAAATGAAATTATTCTTGTTGTAGTTTATGTGGATGATTTACTCATAGCTGGACCAAATATTGGGTTAATTAATGATTTGAAATCAGATCTTAAAGGGGCATTTCATATGAGTGATTTGGGTGAACTAAATTATTTTCTTGGCTTGCAAATTAGTAGGCTTCATGATGGGTTATTTATCTCTCAAACAAAATATGCTTTGGATCTTTTAGAAAAATTTAACATGCTTGAATGTAAGCCAACCCCTACTCCTTTTCAATCTAGGATTAAGCTTACTAAGGAATGTACTTCCAAGAAGGTGGATGCTACTTTACATAGACAACTTGTTGGTAGCTTGGTTTATCTAACACATTCTAGACCATGCATTTGTTTTGCAGTCAATATGGTATCTAGATTTATGCAGGAACCAAAAGAAAGCTTTTGGTTGGCTGCCAAAAGGATTTTGTGATACATTCGTGGAACCATTTACTATGGTATACATTATAGTTACAAGTCCTCAGTTTCTTTGATTGGTTTTATAGATTCAGTCTAGGGAGGTGATATAGATGACAGGAAATCTACTGGTGGTTATATTTTTTTAACTTGGGTCAGGTCCAATTACATGGAGCAGCAAAAAACAAACAACTACATCATTGTCCCCATGTGAAGCAGAATATAGAGAAACAAAAGAAGCTAGAAAAGAAGCAATTTGGATTCCAAATCTTTTATTTGAGCTTGGTTTTGCACAAAGTTCAGCTACTCCTTTGTATTGTGATAATCAAAGTGCTATCCAAGTTGCAAATAATCCCGTTCTTCATGCTAAAACAAAACACATTGAGATTGATGTTCACTATATTCAGGATCTTGTTCAAGCAAATTTTGTTAATCTCCAATTTTGTCCAAGTGAAGACCAAGCAACAGACATATTTACTAAGAGTATGCTTGAGGCCAAATTTCTGAAACTATGGAGCATGCTAGGCATGATTGAGGTGAACATTAAGGGGGGATAGTAATATAATGTTCCCCTCTCTTTTGATTTTTCTAGCCAATCTTAAGGGGGGATGTTAGAGATAGTTAAGATTGTCTAAAAATAAAATAATATTTCTAGAATCTTCCTGTAGCTATTTTTTGAAATAAAAAACATTTAAAAAAGAAAGCTATTGTAAAAGAAGTTTCCAGATTTTAGAATCTTCTAGAAAACAAGAAGCTTCCAGACTTCAAAGATGTAATAGCTATATATGTGTGATTGAGGACAACTGTTGTACACAGTTTTTTTAATTGAATATATATTTATTTTCAAGTCTATTTTGCTCTGTTTTTTATTACTACTGTTATGTTTTTTTAATTTTTTGGGACTATTTTTTACATCTATGAAATAATCTTGTTATTGTGCTGTTGTATCTCATGGGTATTTATTTCTCTAATTTTTGACAAATAGCTACTTGGTATCAATTCTGTTTCATTTCATAAATATTCAAATACGAGGAGATGATGCCTAGAAATTAATATTTTTTGGAATTTTACTGAATAAGCTAATTGTTTGATCAAATTAGGTATCTTATCTGGTGCCAAAATTAAGGATTGGCTAATTATTGAATATAAGCCCAGATCCAATTGTAGAGGAGGAAGAGGAAGGGACAAAGTTATTACACACAGCTGGCGAAGATGTTTTGGCAAGTGACGGGTTTCTCCACGACATCTACCGTATGTCTATGAAAGCAATGTAATTTGTTCTTGAATTTTTCATTTTAATTTCTATTGTATTTGATATATTGCATTTTTCTAGTGCCAAAATTAAGGATTGACTAATTACGTGGAAGGTGTGTATATGAGCTTTCGAAGCTCATTTTCTCCTTCAAGAGTTCAGATGGAGAGAGACGGCATGGTTGACAGTTCCCTCAATTACAACTGTTGATCTTTTAAAAGCAACTTAGTAGAGACTGTAATTGCGTGCATTAATTGAGATCATTTGCCTCACAATACAGAATAGGGATTGAATTACGGTAGTAAATGGACTGTTAGTTTTTTAATTAAATAATAAATATAGTGAATTGTGCCTTCTGAAGTCTGGATAGAGACTACAGGGACCCACCACCAAGCGCCTCATTGAACATGGTCTAGCCGCCTTGCGTGTCTTTTTCCAACCATCATAAATTCTTATATATACTCCATGTTTGCCTTCATACGTCATCCACACTTCTGTTCGGAATCCCACCATCGATATTTTCCATATCATTCTAGTTTGTAATTGAAATGGCATGGGAAAACAACAATTTTCTCATACAGTGTTGGGCAATTTTTAAGAGCCACGAAGTATATTCACCATAGCCAACATTTAGTTATGCTCCTTTGTTATTTCTATCTTCTACAAAGATTTAAGAATTATGCTCAACTACTTCAGTTCCAAATAAATTTAGATCTAAAAATGGTCAATCAGCTTCAACCAAACTTTCAATTTGAAAAACAAAGGGTAGTAATTGTAAGCCTCACAACTCCCTCCAATGTAGATTTGTCTATCTGCTGGCTGTAAACAGCCGTTGATCTTAGTTACATGGGACCTGGGTCCCCATGTAAACAGGTGTCAGTGTTATTATGTTTTTCTTATCAGCTAAAAAGATTTGCTTATATATTGATTTTTTTCTAGTATGTAGCTTAGGTTTCTGCTTGATTTCTAGAGCTTGTATCATACATTGAACATTATGGATAACATTATTGCAAGTCTCAACTTCATTATTGCATTGTAGAAATTTCAAATTATGTTTACACATTCTCAATTGTGGGTGCTTTTACCTCAACTATGATTAACTTATATGGATATAAATCTGATAGGCCCATTAAACAGAAAATTGCAAGGGTTGTAAAAGTAGCTTTCTCTTAAGTTTTTTACAGTGTGTCCTTGCTGGAGATGTTAGTGTTAGTTTTAGTGTTTGAGCATTAATGCTCTGAGTCTAGAGATTCATTTTGAAGTAATTTCTACTTTTGTTTTGTTGTTTCAAAGTTTTTTTCCAAAATTTGGTTAGGGTTATGAATTTTTTTTGAATCAAACAACTTCTCAAGCTTACACTCTTTAAAAAAATTCAATTTCCATGGTGTTAGCAGAGGTACATCGTGTGTTACTGCTCTTATCAAAGGTGGCAAAATGGTAGTCTCTAATGTTGGGAACTTCCAAGCTTTAATTAGTAGAGATGGCCATGCTGAAGCTCTCACTTGTGATCATCAAGCTGCAAGGGAGGATGAGCGAGAACAGATAGAGAATCTGGTAAGAAAATGAGCATTGTGTTGTTTTTTTCAAAATATCATTTTTTTTGTGTGTTTGAATCATTGCTATGACCAATCTTCTCTAATGTTAATTCCTAATACAGGGAGGATATGTTGATTATTGTCATGGAGTTTGGTGAGTCTGAGTATTAGCTATATCTAGGGGAATAGGCGATTTACATATGAAAGATTATATTTTGGATGAACCAGACACCAACAAGATTGAAATATAATCTGATTGCAATTTTATAATTATGGCATCAGATGGACTATGGGATAAGATAATGTTTTCCAGTACTGAAATAAAAAATTGTCCTAGGGATTTTGATAGAGACCTTATAAATTTCACTACCATAGTAAAAATTAGCTCACAATACTTTTCTATATTCTTTCAAGTCACCAATCAAGAGGCAATAGACCTTGCCAGGCCTTTCTGTATTAGGGTGAAGCCAAGTTTGGAACCTTCTGAGCATCTAGAAAAAGAAGAGTTATTAGTAGAGAATTCTAGATCCCCTATTTTACAATCTGGGTTTAATATTACTTAAAAACTATTTTATAATTTAAAACAAAAAAGAGCCCATCAAACTGTAAAAATTATAATGAAAAGTAAAACATACTTAGTATTTGAGTATTACCTCTGAAACTACACTGAATCTTATCACTAAAATTAACACAAAACTATAGAGACAGACAGGCAGCTAAGATAGAAGCATAGAAATAGGCTTAAAAAGTTGAAAATTAGCCGTACTTGTGAACCCATGTTGAATGACAGAGCTTGTGCTAAATACATCTTTATAAGGCCTACCCATTTCAACCAAAATTGAAGGCAATACCAAAAAGAGCACAGGGACAAGATGGCATATAACAAGTTTCTTCTCCCTTTTAGCCTTTGTGTTTTTCTAAGTTTTTTTTATTATCCATCTCCACTCTTTTCTTAATAAATGGCTAAATGGAACACACCAATCCAGAGGAAAAAACAAGATGAAGATCAAACAAGCCAAGAAAGGAAGAATAAGACTTTGATAAAAAACATGGTGTTTAACCATGCATGACAAAACCCAAGTAGAAAATGGGTATCCAATGAACCCACTCGCACTACTGTTGATTGTGGCTGAATTTCTATGACTCTGAGTCAGGGGGTATATCCAGTGTTCATGGAGCCAAGTAAAACACTTTTAGGGTTCCTTTAAACCAAAAAAATTAACCTTCACCGCAAATAGGCCTATGGCTCTACTGTGAACTAAATATTAACCTTTACCTCAAGTAATCTCTGGTGAACTGCCAAAAAAGCATATGAGCAAAAAGCACTGAAAAAACATTAGGAAAGAGGACTATAGAAACCATCTCTTGTGCATATGAAAGTTTCTAATAAACCTCAAACAACAGTATTCACAAGAGTATGAAGCATTGTTCTGGAACCCTAGAAAGGAATAATGGTGAGTCTAACGTAATCAATAGCAATATAAAATATCAAAACTAGGGCAAATGACTTACTTGAAGATTATGCACAAATTTAGAAGAATAGTACACTACAAATATGAAAACAAAAAGTAGCCAAAGGTGAAATTAATATCCAACCAAACTGTCAAAGAGTCGTATTTGAGGGTAACTCCACTATCTGCCATGTTTTGTTGGAAAAAATAAGTGCCACATTATTCGCTGGAGAAAACACACCATAGCTGGAAGGAGATGTTCCCCACTGCTAGAGAAAATGTGCCATAGCCAGAAGGAGAGGTTCCCCACTGCTAGAGAAAATGTGCCATAGTTGGAAGGAGAGGTTCCCCACTGCTCCTTCACAAAATAATTCACACATTCTTTGAGAGCTTCTGGATTGCTGGAGAAAATATGTGTGGTATTGCAAGTGGGAGCCTCTAATAATGGCAATGAATTAAATAACATTTAACTAAAAAGGGAATTTATTAAAATAAAAAAAAACTTAAAATAGTGAATGGTGGAGATTAAATCAACCGTAATGCATTGCTTCTAATGAATTTCTAACTGTTGATTTCAAAATTAGCTTTGCATGTTTGATATTGAAATTTAAACTAGTATATATATCTTAAATATAATTTATATAAAGTACGTCGATATATTATTATTATTATATTATATTATATTATGACTATTATATTATAATGACATTATTATAATCTTATTATATTATTATTATTATCATCTTATATTATAGTATTATTAATTACGCTGAAGACATTCCCTGTTTTAAAAAAATCAAGCTAAATGTAAAAATTGATGGTTTAGTCTATGCTAAAAGGGATGCAAGATGATTCAAGTGTTATTGGCCATTCATTTTTCATGTTTCTTATGCATAGATTTGTTGATACACAACATTACATATAACTTTGAAATAAAATCCAACGGGCCCAACACATAGAAAGTACTACTCTTTTTCATACAACTCCATGTCGTAATCCACTTCACTTGCCTCCACCTGTCTACACGACTTTTCATGGGTCGATAAAAATATTTATTTCATAAAAGCCTTGTGTTGCATGTTCGAATACTTGAAACATCAAACTTGGAATGAAATTGAAATACCTTTAAAAACTAGTGCCAAACAATAAGTCTTTACAAGTTGCAATTTTCTTTTCATGATGTCGACTTATCCTCTTGTATATTAATTAGTCTTTTAAAAAATCAAGCCTAGATGAGGAGGCTCAAGAATCAACATTAAAACAAGAAGGCTCAAGTTCCAATAAAGGAATCTCTATCCTTCTCTCAATATCCATTTCTCTCTCTCTTCCCCCCTCTATCTCTCCCTCTTTCTATACCTCACTCTCTCCCTCTCCCCCTCCCCCTATTGCAAACATAACATGAGCTTGTTGGTAATGGAAATTTATTATCATCTTAATTTAGAGGTTTTGTTTGTCATGTTTGGATCCCTCTAAATGGATGCATAGTTGATTTGAAGCTATCACTTCTCCATTGAGACCTTTGTTACACAAGCATCATTTGCTAAATGGCCTACCAATCAACCTAATGTACTACACAAATGTATGCAAAAAATAGACAAAAAATTTCTAATTAACATTCCACACTACTTTGGCATACCCATTGCACACTAAGCTACAATTGCTAGTTTATTTTATTGTGGGAAATCTTTTGTCTTTCTTATAATAGATTATTGAGTAATCACAAATGTTGATTAAGAAAACATAGTAAAAAAGATTTAAAATAGATTTTAAAATTTACATTCACAATTTTAGATGATATATATTTGCAATTTTGGATGATAAAAATAGACTTTAAAATTTAATGATTATTGATTTTAGTTAATGAAATTGACTTAATAAAGTTTAAAAAAAATTAATAAGAAATTTAATAAAAATGTTTATAAAAACTTTAAACTAAGTTAAACAAATATTATGAAAGTTAATTTACAAAGTTAGTTTTCTATTGTTATTTTTTAAAATAAAGTTAGTTTACAAAATATTATATGATTGGGAAGTTTTTTAAGTGGAAAAAAAATTTGAAAATCTAATAACTAAGATATATCTAAAATAAAATAAAGTTGAAAATCTAAAATAAAGAAAGAGCTGCCGAAATATTATCTAAATATAGATAGATAATATTGTAAAGATTGATATACATAAATTATATAAAATTTATTATATTTTTATTCTATTAAATTAATAAAAAAAAATATTTATCAAACATCAAAGCAATGCAAATATATCATGAACTTAAAAATTTCCAACAATCATATGGGTAGATAATGTGGGGTAAATAAATATTTCATTATTAAAAATAAAAATACTTTCAAATTAATCATATTTTCTGCACAAAATAAAGAAACGTAATCATAAATAAACACAAAAATATTCGAAGATCTAACACATATCTTAAAAGTATTTAAGACAATGACATGAAAAGAAACATTATATAAAATGACAACAAATCTTCAAACTTGTCATGTGCCAAACACAAACTTACCTTTGACATTACGCATGAAAACTATACCATTAAAAAATAAAATTTACACTCAAGAATAACCACATATTTTATACAAAACAGAAAATACAATCATAAATAGATATAAGAAAAACTCACTCACATTGAAGAGCATTGGCTCAGAAGAAAATTAAGCAAAAATATTTCTCTACTTGAACAAAATGTATCTTGTATATACTTGTATAATATGCACACACATCCACACAAAATGCATTAAAATGCATGCACACAAATATTAAAAAATAATTTATTTTTTATTCTCTGCAATATTCATATATATGGAAACATTAGAAAATAGTATATTTTCTTACTAAATGACATTTTATTAGTTTGCTGCCACATAAATTATACATGATATGTCTACATACATATAAACTTTTGAAAATAAATTAACTTCTTTTTGGATGATATTTGATTGATTACAAATTTATATTTTCCTAATAAAATATAAAAAAATATTTTACATCAAACCAATTCAACTATTATAAATCTTTATATTTTAAAATGCACAAATTAAAATAGTAAATAAAAAATAATAATTATAACTATCCATTAACATCTAATTAAAAAAAAAATCAAATTTTCTATTGAAATTTTTTAATTTAAATTCAAAGCCATAGGAAAAGTAAATTATTTACGGGCTAACAAACTAATTAAAATAACTAACCCGACTAATAACAAATTATTGTCACCATTAGTTTTGTACTGATACAAATTCATAAATTACGAAATAAGTAAATAAATTGTTTGATGCATACTATCCTACGGAACTGGCCAACTCCCAGACAAAACGCACCTATGTACATACAAAAACGCATTAAAACATGCATAAAAACATACATAGCAGCATACATACATGATGTGATGTGATAACGCAGTGCGGGGCCCTTCAACAGAGGACGTAGAAGAAACGGCCGGTAACAAACGTCGTTACTTTTAAATTTTTCATTTTGCCGCTTTCACTATTAATCCCACACAAAGCTTAAATATTTTAAATCGTATTCTCCCTCCGTACGTTTTCATTTGCATTCGTGCTCACGCCCTGTGCCAAAACGGGAGCTCTGGCACAGGGTATGGACATCCATCATTCTGCTGGAAATGCTCTGGTAGACATGTAAGCGTAGTGTGGAAGCATAGACCAGGGACACGAACTGTTTGACAGGATACCTCAAAGAAATGTGGGCTCGTCGAATCCATGCAGGATATAAACAAAATGCATTTATTGAAAAGGATTTAGAAACTCTCAATCGAATGTATTTAGCGGGTGTAAAGCCAGACTCCAAAGTTTTGCCATCATCCTCCCTGCCTGTGCCAAAATGGGATCTTTGGAACGGGATATGGACATCCACTACAAGATAAAGGAATGGATTTTTGTCAGATGTTGTAGCTGCAACATCCCTGGTAGAATGTATGCAAACTGAGGAAGTATAGACAAGGCACGTGAACTGTTTGATAGAATACCCCAAAAAAATGTGATCTCATGGAATGCCATGATTGCATGATATACGTAAAATGGATTTGTTGAAAAGGCTTCAAAAACTTTCAAGAAAATGCTATTAGTAGGTGTAAATACAAACTCCGCAAACTTTGCCAGTATCCTCCCTGCCTGTGTCAAAATGGGAGCTTTGGAACAAGGTATGCAAGGGGGTTTGATCGGATATTACTATTGGAAATGCTCTCCCAAACATATATGGGAAATGTAGAAGCATAAACAAGGCACATAAACTGTGTCACAAAAATGCCTCAAAGAACTGTAGTCTCGGGGAATGCAATGTTTGTGGGATATGCACAAAATGGATTTTGTAAGGATTCTCTCAAAATATTTGAATTAATGAAGCACTCTGGAACATATCTTGATGGCATCCAGAAAATTCATCGTTAGATCGAAGGAAAATTCACCGCCAACAATTCATTGCCATGGAAAATTTACTGACACGCCAAGTAAAATTCACTGCCAGTTTTTGAAATATATATTAATAAATATTGGCGAATTGTTGGTGAATTTTCCTTCGGTGAATTATTGGCGATGAATTTTCCTAGAGCATAGCTTGATATTATAAACTTTGCTTGTGTTATATGTACATGCAGCCATGCAAGTTTAGTGAATGTGAGTTGTACATACTTCAATCACATGGGTAACCCTTACTGCATTACACCTACAATTGATCATTATGTATGTGCTTGACCTACTTGTTCGTGCTAACTATCTTGGAAAACACAATGTTAGTTATCAGTTAGTTCATTGTGCTTGTTCAAAGCTCAAGGGCAAAGAGGTCAAGGAGGATTTATAGGTGGGGAATACACAAAACTAACAAAATTGAGTTGAGGGCTAACTAACCAATAGGGTATTTACGTGTAGAGGGTTTTACAATAGTACGTGGTTTGCATGTTTCATAGCACACAGTGTTTTCCAACTTGCAAATTTACAAAAAGAGTAAGAATGTAATGAAAAAAAATTATTATTTACATATTAGGAATGTAATGAAATTCACCTTCAAAATTTATAACAAGTCTTATTTAGAGTAAAACTTGTGTTTCAATTTCTTCATATGTTCGAAAATAAATGCAAGATATAATTGCATGTTGGAAAACACAGTGGGTTAAATGAGTATATGGTTTATGAAGCCTACAAACAATACATTATTTATCTCATTCACTTTGGTTTGCATCTTTTCAAGTGTTTTTAGAGAAGATTTATTTTTCTTTTCATGCATTCTAGTACCTACACAAAATAGTCGCATGATGGAAAACACAATGTCGGTTGTCCATCATTTCATTTTACATGTTCAAATTTAAACAATGGAGGGTACGAGGAGTTGTATTTTGGGGATACATAAAACTAATCAAATTTGGTTGAGGAGTGACTAACCATAGTGTCAATATGCTTCCTCTAGTTTAACCATAATTTCTTATTATTTATATTTCTATGTATTTATATACCAATTATGAATCTTATAGCACCTACATCTTTCATCTCAAACCAATAATCCAACTAAACCTTGAGTTCTCTAATGAGAACTTAATTATTCCTAATGATTAAGATATCATCAATATGTAAAATTATGATTAACTCATCTTGATTCCCTGGAAAACCCAATTCTAATGCATATGGATCAAATTTTTGATACACCAGACATGGTGACTACTTTAATGCATACAAAGACCCTTATAGTTTACAATCCAAATATTATATACCCTTTATATGAAATTATGTACCCTTTTAAGCAGTCTCCCTTTTATAGAACTAATTTTCTCGTATGACACATAATTTGATTCAAGGATCTTGTACCTCTCCTTAAGCCATCCTCTTAGGATCCCTTAAACCATTTTCTTAGCTACCCTAAATTCATCCTCTTGCATCCCCTTAATTCACTCTCTTAACTCCACATAATCCATCCTCTTAGGACCCCTTAATTAATTGTGTTAGCTACCCTAAATCCATCATCTTGCATCCGATAAAGTAATTATCTTAACTCCCCTTAAGTCAGACCCTCTTAGGACCCCTTAAGTCATCCCCTTAGCTACCGTATCATCCTCCATCTATATAGTATTCATCTATTATTTTATTTCATTATGAACTACTACTTCCTCTTTCTTCAATTTCTTCATTATAAGGCCTTTCAACACCATCTTTATTTCTCTCTTTGGATTTATACGTCATCATCATTTCATTAATCCATTTGGTTAAACCTTAAAACCTAAACCCTAAACTTAACATCCATAACCATTGGATTAATCCATTAGGTTCATTTTAGGGTAATATAAATTTATTTATCTAAGCATCTTTCATCTATCATAGTCCTTTCATTATCCATGCATCTTTCCATCCTAATCATTACATATCTCCCATCTCATTAACCAAATAATCTTGAATCCAAAAGCTTTATTTTGGATGGAAATGATTCTCATACCTATTCAACCATATTATTTTGATCTGATGGAATAAAAGGAAAGCTTCACTTGTATGATGATATACATAGATAAGGTGGATGTGCCTTAGCATAGTAGGTTGAAAAAGTACTCAATTAACATCTTTTTTAGATATTTTAAAGAAATATTGGATTAATGTGTACATTGTTTTGTGAAAAGTATTACACCCATTTTATTTTAGATAGGGTCCTCTAATTACACATTAATTTAGAGAAATAAGTTCTTCCAAACTATATTGAAATCTTTTTTTCATAACTCTTAATAAATAATTTGTAAAGGATAAAAACGAAGGGGATTTTCATATGGAATCATATCTCATTAATGCAACCAATTATTTCATGAAATTCTCACCTCCCCTAAAAACTAAAGGCTGGGTACAAGGTTCTAGTGCATGTTATTCCCCACTCCAAGATCACCACCTACTATCCCAATTACTTCCCTCTTTCTCTCCCTCACTCTCTCTACATACTAACAGGGGATAGTAAGTGGGATAGAGGGAGGGAGAGAAAGAGGGAGGTAATTGAAACCTAGGTACACTAGTGCATGTTATTCCCCTCACTCTCTCTACCTACCTCTACCTCCTTCCTGCCCTACATAGATCCCTATCTCTACCTACCTCTATTATTTTTATCTTACCTCTCTTTACCTACCTCTCCATATCTCCCTCCTTCCCTCTCTCTCCCTCCTTCCCACACAACCTCTCTCTCTCTCTCTCATTTACACACACAACCTCTCTCCACCTATCCCTCCCATTATCCCTCCCTCCATCCTTCCCTCTCTCACTCTCTATACATAGCTCTCCCACCCTACCACTTCCTATAAGAAATAATTTTAGAGAACATAAATATTAAATAGAAGCTATGAAATATTAAAGAAGAAATTGATAGAGCAACTAGGTCAATTTTATTAGTTTTAGTGCAAGAGAAAGTACATAAGGAGCTCATGGTGAAGATGAATGTAATATAAAAATAAATAAACTCAAATAAGGTTATTGGATTGATAGAAATAACTACTATATATGTACTTGTCATGGTTGAAGGTACTCTCATTGTTCCTCATATCTTACCTCTCTACATGTGCTCCTTAGGTTGCCAAATATGAAATGTATTTTCAATTTTCTGATTCAATTCATTTTATTGTGTGAAATAAAGATATGAAGATCCCTATCACTCCGTCCAAAATCATGGGATAAACTTATAACTTTATGTAAATTTCAAATATTGGAGATATAATTAGATCTTTTAGTTTTGATAAATTACCATAAATTGTTACAACCAATGGGGTAGAACTAGAGTTTTAATCCTACAAAAAATTATTAAGACGATTTGATATAAACATGATAAAAAACTATATAGTAATAATTATAAATGGGAAATGGTATGGAAACATAAAATATTAATATCTTAGACTTAGTAGGAGGGGGAGATGTGTTGGTGGATTATGTGACATAGGCACCAACATTGGATTTATAGCATCAAGGAGGGATAGGGATATTGTTTTTGGACAGGGATAGGGATAACATTTTTGGGATAGTATAATGGAGGGGGATGGTGAAAAATGGTTTGGAAGAATGATAACACATAATGTATTGAGTTAACAGGTTCTTCCTTCTCTTGAGAAGCTGAAATGGAAAAGGAATTTGAAGAAGCCGACCAAAGTGAGTGAGATAGATAGTGTATTGACTGAAAAGATTCTTCCCACTCTTGAGAAGTTGAGGAAGGTGCATGTTCAATATGTGCAATGGGAAAATGGAAATGTAGAAGTGGATAAAGTCAAGAGGTTTTGCATTGCATATGAATTTGTGCAAGTAAAGAATGTGAGAGATGATGCTATAAGTGGAGTTGAAAAAATGAACTCAAAGATTCTTGAACTTAAGAATTCCATGGAACAAATACAATTTGAAATAGATGAAAAGGAAAAGGAAAAATCATATCTAAGTGAAAAAAAGAGAATCAGTTGGGTGGAGACACAAAATTTTTATCTAAAAAGGTAGCCAAGTCTTATAAAGAACTTGATAAAAGAAACATCTACATTCTCTAATTGTAAAGACACTCTCAAAGATGAGAAAAAGGTGGATACAAAGCTACATAAAAGTATTCAAGACATTCAAAACTCTATCCAAGAAAGGAATGTTTCTATCCTAAGGATTGATGAGGGAGCAGTTGATCTAAAAATTCAAGTAAAAGATATGAAAAAAAAAAATGTTAGAAGATCATGACAATGAATAGTAGGGGGTGTTAATAGGTAAGAGCAATGGAGATGAGGAAAAAATTGTGTTGCATCTTTTCCGCACTCTCTCTACCTACCTCTCCCTCTATTCCTTCAACCTTGTCTCTCTCTACCTACCTCTCCATGTCTCCCTTATTTCCTCTCTCTCCCTTTATCTAATGTTTCCTTTCCCTTATCATATACAATAGAATTTGTCACCACTCCCTATCTCCCTCCTTCCCTCCTCTCCCTCCCTCTATCCCTCCACCCTACCACTACCTATCTCCCTCCTTTCCTCTTTATCTCCCTCCCTCTCTCCCGCATACACACACACAACCTCTATCCACCTACCCCTCCCTCCCTAACTATCTCTATACCTATCACTCCCAATCTACCACTCCTTATATCCCTCCTTCTCTCCCTCCCTCTATCCCTCCCACACTACCATGATCTATCTACCTCCTTCCCCCTCTCTCTCCCTCTGTCTCTCCCTTACACACACATACAACCTCTCTCCACCTACCCCTCCCTTCATCCCTCCCTAACTCTCTTTGTACCTATCCCTCTCACCCTACCACTCCCTATCTCCCTCCTTGGCTCTTTCTTTCCTTTCTATGTTTTAAGTTTATATTTGTATATGTTGAGGATGATGTGTAAAATTAAAAATTACCACTATCTTGTGAATCCATCATTTTAGAATATTAAAAATTACCCTATAGTGTGAAGTGCATACTATGAAGGATACCCTATGAAAATCCCTAATAATTATTTTCTATAAAATATTGGTCTCCTAAAATCCATTTTGGGTGCCTATTTCCCACAATACACCACCACATCTCTCCCTCCTACTAAGTCCATTTTGGTTCCTTCTATCCCTCCCACCCTACCAATTCATATCTCCCTCCTTCCCTCTTTCTCTCCCTCCCTCTATCCCTCCCACCCTACCACTTCTTATCTACATCCTTCCCCCTCTCTCTCCCTCATACACACACACACAACCTCTCTTAACCTACCCCTCATTTCCTCCTTCCCTAACTCTCTCTATACGTATCCCTCCCATGCTACGACTCCCTATCTCTCCTTCCTTCTATCCCTCCCACCCTACCACTCTCTATACATATCCCTATCTCTCTCCTTCCATCTTTCTCTCCCTCCTATCCCTCCCACCCTATGACTTCCTATCTACCTCCTTCCTCCTCTCTCTCTCTCCCTCCCTCTCTCCCTCCCTCTATTATGATCTAGTCATAACTACTTTCAAATCTAGGTCTTGAAAATTATTTTATGACATTCAAATAGTTTATCAAATCACCATCCCTAAAAATAGGAAGCTTGGAATCTACACCACTCTTGAAATTCTAACACAACCATAAGAATCCATTAGCATGGATTTATTGAACATAATATGTAAAACAAATCACCAACATGAGTAAATATGCATTATGGCTGATGGGTTCTCCATGTTCAAAAACACACTATCCCCTGTGTAGGAAAAATGTGTTTTCCAATGGGGAACAAAAAAATGCTCACATTATTTGCAGTGTTGGAAAACACATTGTCCCTTGTCAATTATTTCCTACACAGGGGACAATGTGTTTTCCAACACTGCAAATTTATAAGGAAATAATTGATAAAGGAAGGTGTGTTTTCCAACATTGCAAATAATGTGAGCATTATTTTGTTCTGTGTTGGAAAACACACTATCCCATGTTTGAAAACACGTTGTCCCCTATTAGTTATTTCCAATATTGTTGGACAATGTGTTTTCCAACATTGCAAATTCATAAGGAAATAATTGACAAGGGATAGAGTATTTTCCAACACTCCAAATAATGTGAGCATTTTTTTGTTTTTAATCAAAGGAAGAAAGTGAAATGCTAGTTTTACTATACCAAATAGTTGTAATAAAATTTTAAGGTGGACTTCATTACATTGTTGGCGTGTACAAATAAATAATTTTCATAAGGAAATATCTTAAAATGGATAGCATGTTTTCCAACACTCGAATAATGTGAGCATCTTTCATAAGGAAATAATTGACAGGAGACAATGTGTTTTCCAAAACTGGAAATAATGTGAGAATTTTTCATAAGGAAATAATTGACAAGGGATAGTGTGTTTTCCAACACTGCAAATAATGTGAGCATTTTTGTGTTCCAATCAAATGAAGAAAGTGAAATGCCATTTTTACTATACCAAATAGTTGTTTTAAAATTTTAAGATGGACTCATTACATTTTTGGTGCGTACAAATCAAAAAAAATCATAAGGAAATATCTGACAAGGTGTAGTGTGTTTTCCAACATTGCAATAATGTAAGCTTCTTTTTGTTCCAATTAGATGAATAATTGAACTGCCATTTTTACTATACAAAAGAGTTGTTCTAAAATTTTAAGGTGGACTTAATTACACTCTTGGTGCGTATGAATCAAAAATATTTTCATAAGAATTTTTCATCCATCATCTGTCCTTTCATTATCCATGCATCTTTCCATCCTAATCATTAAATATCTCCCAACCCAACTGATTCTCTTTTTCTGCACTTAGAACCAATTTTTATTTTTCCTTATCACTTATTTCCAATTGTATGTATTACATGGAATTCTGAACTTTAAGAATCTTTGAGTTCATTTGTCCAACTCCACTTATAGCATCATCTCTAACTTTTTTTTCTTGCAAAAATTCATATGCAATACAAAACCTCTTGAGTTTATCCACTTTTGCATTTCCATTTACCAATTGCACATACAGCACACACACCTTTGAGACTTCTTAAGAGCAAGAAGAATCTCTTCAATCAATACACTATCTATCTAGTGTGTGTGAGAGAGAGGGGGGAGAGAGAGATATAGAGAGGGATTCTTATTGAATACAACCCATGCATATATCATAATTTTTAGGCTTTGTCATAAATTTAAGGAATGTAGAAGTTTTAATATGATGCTCAACACCTATACACACATGTGAAGCTAGTAGAAGTATTTTTAAAGCACAAAGAAAAGGAGCTTCATGTTGTTGAGAGAGATTTGCAATAAAAAAAGACATAAAGTTGAGAAAATAAAGACAACAATGGAAGGTGTTGCTTATGAAGAAGGGCGCATGTAGACATTAGAAAACAAGCATTTGTAAGAATTTGAGGTAGTTCAAAAGTTGATCACCACACTTGATTAGAAACAACACCTTGAATATGCTTGAATTAGATCCTCAATACTCAAAAACATTCATGATGCACAATGCCTTTGAAATTATGAAATAGTTCTTTAATTGCTACAATAAACTTCAATAATTTTCCCTCGAATTCCTTTCAAATGATCTTGAATGCTCTATAATGCTCTTGTAAAATTACTCTTGATTTCTTATGAAATTATAGGATGAACTTATGTGAATTAACCTTATATTTCTACTTAACTTGAGATTTAATCTTGAAATTCAAATAACACAAGTTGTCGGTAGATCTAGGATTTGAAAGTATTAAAATCCCACCAAAAACACATCCCAATGAGGGCTTCCTAAGTTAGTGAGGACCCATTCTCCATAGGGTGAATGGGTCCTTGCATACCTAACTAGGACCTATTTTGGGGAATGTGAAATATCATGTCAAAAGGGAGTCATAAGACTTAGTGAGGACCCATTCACTAGGTGGTGAATGGGTCCTAGGTGACTATCCTAGGACACAAAAATTGCAAAATTAAGTGTTGTGAAATAATATTAATGAGTTTTAGGCTTTATCCCTCAGAAAATGCAATAAATTAGGCTTGGATTTGAATTTAAGGGACCAATTAAGCTCAGTCAACCTCAATTAATTAATTAAAGCCCTAGATTAGTGTGAAAGTGTAAAGATACACTTTACAACACCCAAAATAAGGCATCATTAAGTCCATTTTTATGAAAAAGGCTCATAGAATTAATGTGAATGTGTAAAACACATTACAACAATAAATCAAGACAACATTAGGCTCATTTATTATTAGTTATTCTCAAATTAAGGAAAAAGGATACTTCTTCTGATACTACATTAATGGTTTAGAAAAAGATAATTATGAGGAATCAAAGGTTGCACTCCACACTCATGAGGGAATCATTGTACTATCCATGTGAAATGAAGAAAATAGGTGTTCTAAAGGCTAGGTTCACCAAAATGAAATGAAGAAAATAGGTGCTCCAAATTTTGGGCAATGAAACACAAACTAGGTGTTTACGAGACCTAGACAGATTTTTTTCAAGTTTTATTCAAGGAAAACCTAGAGATATCAATCTAAGGATAGAATAAGGGAAAGAGATCTGCTAAGACAGATGTCCTAGGGTGTAATTAAAGAGTAAAAGAGGGTTCACCACCAAGCTAGGGCTTGGAAAGACAAGAAATGTAAAAGATATTCAAAATCTAACTATATGACCTAACTTATGAAACTACAATGCAGAATAAAATACTGAGAATGAGAAGAGGTGCACCTAGAAGAAGGATGAGGTCAAAACAAGCTTCAAAACCCTTAAATCTTGATCTTTAATTCCCAATAGGACTCATACGCTAGTCTGGGAAATTTAGTCCTAGACTAAGTGTTGATGGGTGTTTTACACAATTTCTCAACATAGGTAGTACACATCTGCACTACCTCTCTTGAAAGGAAATCTCCAAGAACAAGTTGCCGAAAATATCCCCAAGGTCTCTCGGGTGTCAGGTCATGACTTGCATAGAACTCCTCAGTTGATGTTTGATGAAATCTTGCTAGTAATCACAGGGTAGACTTACATAGCTAGATGCATGGTGGATCTTAAAATTTGAAGTTTCTGAGTTGGAGTGAAGGTGCATTTTGCTCTAGGTTCCGACAGCAATCTAAAACTTCAATGTTTTCCTTAAGTTTTGGCTTTACAATGTGCAATGAACCTTAGCAGAGGCTATTTCTTAAAAAAAATAGAAAAAGAGCATGGAAGAGGGAAGGTTCCTCGATCTGCAACTACTTATGAACAGTAATTATGGAATTCCTTCCATGGATAGCTTCCTTCAAATGAAATTTCACTTAACCGGAAAATTCACAATCTCATGAAATTTATGCTATCTTCTAAGGTCTGCAAATATTTCACCATTCATTCACCATATACATGCATGAACAAAGATAAAAGTGTGGTGAAACTTTGAATTCAAGTCCATACTAGCTTTACATAGCCATTTACTAGTAGCAAACAACAAAAAGTATAGACTAGGAAGGCATCTACACAACAAAAATTTCTATAATCATGGAATAGCATTACTAAAATCTATTCAAGTAGTTTAAATCAGACTAGAACAACAATGCAAATCTAAATAAAGAATCTAAATATGAAGATTTAATCATGAAACATGTGAGGAACTCAGAAAATGCACCAAGTCAATGTATTTTCATTAGAAATTTTTGTAGCACATCTTTACAACAACTCAATACTTTTTGAAAATGAGACGAGACCCCCTATTTATAGTGCCCAAAAAGTAGAATGAATGGCCAAGATTTAATCTAATTATGTGGCCAAGATTCACTACAAACTAGGATTCTACCTACCCCCCAATATATTAAAATTTAAAATACAATTTTGTCTTCATCCCTATTTCGTCCTCTAGTGACAACACTGTAACACTTTGTCTTTTGCTAGTTGCTCTTTTTTCTGTAGCTATTCCTTTAGAAGTTCTTCACTGATAATAGGGTTTCCTTCCTACTTCTTCAAAGCTACATACTCCATGAATTTCAAGATTACCTATTGGAGTTTTTCAACCTCCACGATCTCGAACTACAACACTTGATAACTCCATTCCTTCGAGTTGTCCTCAAGCCTTTTCCAATCTTCATCATATTTGGCGGTGTGGTCTCTAAATAGCTCTGACTGGGTGAAGGCGTAAGTGGAAAATCTCATGAAATATGTGGTTATCTCATTTGACATCCTGTCCTCCATCTTTTTCTGGAAATGGGGCCTTATTTTCTCTAGATCTATTTGCATCGCAGGCATGTCATATCCCATCATCAGCCTCAGATATTGGGTGCAATTTTCCCTAATTTCCTTGACCCATTCAATATATGGATCCACTTTATCAATTACCTGCTCCAAACTCTCTTTTCGGTTATCAAAGTATCGCTTCCATACATCCACTAGCCAATGATCATCCCTTTGGAGTGTGGGCACGCTTTCCCATGTGGCTTTTGGTAGCCAGAGGATAGCCTCTATATTTGGATAGGTGGACCTATATTCCATAGGAAAGTTAGTGTAAAGTTTCTTTGTACCTTCTAGAGACTACTATAAGTCCAGGAACTCATTGGCTATTCACACAACCTGACTAATACCCATATTTCTGATGTATAGAACCCGCTGGAACTAGCTTTCTATAGTTTTGTCTAGGTTCTTTCTTTTTTCTAGGTTGTCAATTTGTTCCTTGGATAGTAGTTGGGGTGGAGCCGTGGATGTGGTAGGCATTTCCTTAGCTGAAGGCCATTGTTGGATGTAAGCTGTCAAGTTAGCTACCTGTGCTTTAAGTTCATCTTTCAAGAATTTATCCTATTATATTAGATGCACCACTGTAGCCATGGACTCCTCAAGGTGCTCTAACTTTTTCTCTCTAGTAGCAGTTCCCAAATCAATGGTGGAGATATTATAGCTTAATCTCTCTTGGCCTACCGTCGACATTGCTACTTGCACAGTTTGGGACCCAAAAACATCCATCATTACCTTGGACCTAAATTTGGGGTTCTTCTTCTTCCTGGTTGAGATCTATGCCTAGGTTAGGATAGCCCCTAATCTTGCTCTTGGATCCTTTAGGGTAGGAGTCTTCTTTTCAAGCTGCTTCTCTAGCCATTTAGGCATAGTATATTTTCCCTTATGCGATTCTCAATCACCCTCACCCTCCTTTGTTTGGATCACCATTTTTTCACCCATGGGATCCCTCTCTTCTATTTTAGTGTTGTCTCCCTCTTCTTCATTAGAGTCTTGCAAGAACTTGAGGTGTTTGATGGGAGACTTAGTAGGAAATTACCCCCGAGGAATTTCCTCTATCTCAATATCTTTCTCTTTCCTTCCTTCAATTTTTTTGTCTTTGTGCACATGCTCCTCGGGCTTGTTTTCCTCTACATTTCCTTCTTGATAAGGAGGTGTTACATCCTCTTGTTGTTCCCCTGTAGGAATTTCCACATATTCTTCCTCCCTGCCACCTTCCTACCCTTCTCCTTTGGAAGGTGGCCTTTGTGCCTCTTCTTCATTGTGCTTCAATTGTCTAGCCATTTCCTCTTCAAAATCATCATCAAAGGTTTGTATAATGGTTCTACCACCTATATCCTCCTCTTCATCCCCACTTTTAGAAGACTTTGTTTCTTCTTCTTTGTGAACCACCCTTTCAATCTACTAGTGTTCATACTCTGGGTGTTCATGGTACTCATCGGCTTCCTCCTCCACTTCCTTTGAAGCTTATTTCTCCCACCTCTCCAATTCTGCAAAAATTAATAGTGTGGCCTCCATTGCTGGTGGTCCCATTGGAGGTTGAAAAGGCATAGCATTGGTGAGGACCTATGCTAAGGTAGCTTGGATGGTGGGATCCAAAAATATTTGAGAGATCTTAGAGGGGGCATTTTGCATATGCCTCGAGAAAGCTTCTAGGAAAGCAAGTACGAGCATTGGTGTTTTCACTATTGCCAATGAGAGAAATGTACTAGGTGACATGGTTGTGGAGGAAAGTGGAGTAGTTGCACTGGAGGAAGTGTAAATTACTATTATGGGGTTGGCCGAGGGAGAGGAGGCAAGATGGACTGAGATGTCAACTGTAGGTGGGGATGTGACGACCATGGCTTGGGAAATAGATGGAAGGGTGGCAGAGACAGGGAGAGTTGGAGGAGGTCTTGGTTGATCTGTTTTCCCTTCCTTGCCCTCTTGAAGGGGACCTTCTTGTATTGTTGGCTACTCCACGATGCTTCCCATCCATTTGGGCCTCTTAGAGGGTGAGCCCTCTGAATCTTTTCTTGAATAAACCTTGTGATCTGGAGGTTGTTCCACCTCAATCCCCTTCCTCTTCTTTGATCTTGTAAGTAGAGGAGACTTGGATGTCCCTCCAGTTGAAGTCTTAGCAGTGAAATCTTCTATGGTACTAGGCTCACTCTTGAGCCCCTCATATGTCAGGACAACCCCTTGTTGCTTTAATCAGGTTACTTGTCCCTTAACCCATTCTTTGGTACGAGCCACAATTGGCTTGGTTACAATATCGAGGTCATCAACCTCCTGTTCATCCCAATCTATCATTGGTAGTGGTAGGTTAGCGACTGAGTTGTATTTGGGGTCCATTACGGTGCTCTCATCTTCTTTGACTTGATCTGATATGGGAAATAGTTGCACCCTTCTTACAAAGTATGCAGTCATCCACATGTAATGTCTTGCACACACCTCCTTGTCATCTTGGAAATCTACCTAGAAATCTTCAATGTAATGTAAATGGGCGTACCTTGGTCCTAGTGCCTTCCTCACATGCCCATGTGGGTCTACTCATGGGCAAGCAATATGTAGGTGGAAATGGTACTCCATTGACTCCTTAGAATTCCCAGTGCACTGGGAAGTTTTTAATTAGTACATTCCTTGGCCGAAGGCTAAGGGATAAGGGATCCTTGCCAAATGTCTACTACTGAGGACTCAATGCACATGCTCTGACTGCTAGGAGAGCTCTAACAATATGATCCATTCATTAGGGTACCGGGGCAACTTATTTGGCCTTTCTGTGAAACCCTTGGCACAAATATATGTGAGTTTGGGGTATTGTATGAATAAGAAGGCGTATTTCTTTAAAAATGCTCAAGCACTGTGAGAGACCCTTCTCTCAAAATATCCTCCAATCAACCTAATGATATGGCTGATGAAGGCGTCATTCACCCTGTAATACTCCTTCTTGAAGTTCTTGAACTGGAGCTGGGGATATATGTCATAGACCTTCAATATTTGCCCTGGCTCCTCATCAGGTGCCACAAACAGTCCACTGTATTTCCTTTATTCGGCTAGTGAGTACACAAGATAGGACCTCATATAGAACTTGGAGATTTTCTTGACATTCATGAACTGCTCATGGAAGTAGTCGCTTATGATGCCTCCCGAGTAAAATGAAGCTTTTGTTGTGACATCCTCATCTCCTCAGAGGATCTGCTCTATGAAATACACAATCCATTCCTAAAAGTAGGCCATAGTGGGGAGACCCATCAACCTGCTCAACATGGTGACCAAGTCATGAATGGTAGTCCTCATAGAAGTCACTACAGAAGAGTTCTTGAGAAACCTTTGCAGTGCTACCCCTTATCTCTTTAAGCCAGTATTGGTTTATTAGTTTCTTGCAACCCATTGGGTCCTCATCCCATCTTACTTTACATTCTTCTATGGGGGGAATTTCCATTTCCTAAAAGGTGGGAATGTGAAAAGTTTTAGTAATTTCCTTAGATGACATGTCAACAAGGATGTTCCTGTCCCTATCACCAATGGTTCGTGTCTGTGGCTGATAGGCCTGCCAACAAGCCATGACCAATTTAGGGGCTACGAGGGATGAAGGGAAGCCTACAGCTTTTGCAATTCTGCTTTGTCTGATTCATCTAGCATTATCAGTCTAGGGAAATTGATTCTAACCCTTTTTTGAACTCATCAATATCAACGTGACCACTATTGGTGTTTGTAATGTCTTTCCAGTCTGTGATGTTTTTTGAATGTAGGGGCTCACCTTGGAACTAGTACTTCATTTGGTCTTTGTCTGCTTTTCCACGAGGAGTCTTTCCCACTTTCTTTCCATTGTCATTTTCTGTAGCCACCCCCAAGGGTCCTGCACCCAATTCCATATATCTTGTAAACAGAGATGTAAAGAGTACAACCAACTACAAAAGCATTAACATTAGTCAAAATCCCATGGATGAAATCCAAATAGACAACATATGATTAATGAAATAAAATTTTTACTTCCCAATGCCGTTAGTCATTTTTTAGAGGGATTTTGGACAACCCAGGCCTAGGGGGCCGGACTTCCCTAGTAGGAACATTGTTTTAAAGGATGAACATTGTAGGGAAATCTAGGTGATTTCTTTCATCTTCATGTTTTGATGGTTTGAATGGCTCGTGTTGAAGAGGGTTGAATTTGTGCACATGGGTCGAGATTGGTTTTCAAATTTGAGGTTATTTTGATCAATTTTGGAGCTCTCAGAGATTCAAGGCTGGGAAGCTATCAAGGCCTTGCAATTTGAAGCAACCAGAAAGAAAGGGAGTTCCAAGGTTAGAACTCAAGGGTCTGGGACCCGAAAGCTCAATGATTGGATGATGGTTCACTTTCTACTTTGAGGTGTTTGGGTCTGAAGGGGTGGGAAGCCCTCAGGGTTTCACCATTCAGAATGATGGTTGTGGCATGAAAACCCTATGGGACTACCCTGGTAGACCCAAGCTAGCACCGAGTTTGGCTACCAGTTTTCTTTGTTAAGTTTCTTGGCAAACAAGGGGGCAGAACCTGAAAGTCGAGAAGACAGGCTTGTGTTCACTTTTGAATTGGGTGAGATGGGATGGAATCTTGGTGGGTAGAGCCTGGCAAAGGCAAGGATGCTAGAGATCAAATTTTAAAAGATCGTCATGGCAACCGAAGGGCCGAGACTCGAGAAGTAGGGAGACATCACCACATAGTCATTTTAAATGGTGAACACTCCATGGCAACCTACAGACAGAACCTCATGGAGTAGAACCCAGTGATATGACAACATAGTTCATTTGAGCTTGAACTTCAGATGGCGAAATGCAAGACAAACCCTGGAGGGCAGAAAGGTGCATTCTCCTCACCATTTGGGAATGGCAGAGGTGATGCAAAGTCCTAGGGATGGAGTCCCACTAGAGTAGGCCCAGGAAGCTGAGACGGAGGCAGGATTTTGAGTGTTTAAGTTTGTTCAACTCTTCAGCAATCGGACAATGCAGGCCCGGGATGGCGGGCCTAGGAGGTAGTCTTATTGTTGGGTCAGACCAAGGTTTGTAAAAGTTTTTGATGGTGTTGAGACAACGTGGGCCTAGAGGGTGTGAATGCCCTACGTGACGAATGACAATAGTGAGGTTTAGTTTTGATTTGATCTTAGGAGATGATTTGGAGGTTTATTTGGAATTTGAAGACATGGGTTTTGTAGATTTTTTCATGTTTTACCAAGCTAATGTGTTTTAGCCCATGTTTATTCATCTTTTAGGTGTGAAATCATAAAAAAACTCTTAGAGGAATGAACGGTGAACCTATCTTAGAAACCTGATGAGGGAAGATGTGAAATCCACTAAGGATGGTCTAATGATGATCACATACACGAGGGTGGCGGGCGAGGTTTGCACTGGACTCCTTAGCAAGCACTCTGAACTCCTCTAGGAAACCTGACAAGTGAAAATGAAAGTTCAAGCCAGGTATATATACCCAAACATGCATTTAATACCCCCATTTAATGCTTCTATGAATGACAGGAGTGTTAATGGATTCAAATCCTAGATGGTGGCGGGAGGTCTGGGGTCTGGGGGCCGAAAAGACGTGGTCAGATGTTCGCTTGAAACTTCATTTTCAAATCATTGGCAAAAGGGAACCCAGGGTCTAGAGGGTGGAAAGACACTGTATGTTGGTCAATGGAAATGGTGAAGATGGAACAGAGTTTTGGGGATGGAAGTCTAGTGGACTTGACCTGGCGCGAATGAAAGTAGTCCAAAACATTGCAAATTTAAACTAGCCAAAAATGAGGAGCCAGGCCTCGGGGTTCAGGGAGGTGAAAGCTTTCCACCGCTTAGAATAATGAATTCCCAAAGGAAGCCCAGTAAAGGAAACCTACCAGGGTGGGCCCGGTAGGCCCCATGGCCATTGACAGAAGCAGATTGCTAAGGAGACTTCGCAAAGATCCAGGACCTAGCCAAATTGGAGGGGATGAAACAAGGTCAGCTCAAGATGAAACTTTGAAGGTACACTGACCATCTAGATCACCAAAATGGGGGCATGCAAAATGAGGTGGTGATGAAATGACCTAGCAAGGTGAAAGAAAAGAGGGTCCCTATTTTGAACGAGGCATGTGTGCTGAGGGCACAACAAATGGTGACTCTGCTGGGGAACACTCCCTAGCATTCTAGGGATAAGCATTCATTCTGGACCTAGAATCTTTGGCTTTGCAGACTAGGAGTAGACTTCCAAGAGTGAATTGGGAGGATAGGATCCTAAGTGGGGGTCAGTCTACAAGACATCTCAGATGTGTTTGTGCTGAATTCATTCCTTTCCACAAAACTATGACAAGCGGTTGATAATCCAACCAAGCAAGCTACATAAATAATCCAACACCAAAAGTAACCTAGACATTTCCCCACTACCAGTCAGATGTCTATAGCCCTGACAGGGTTGTCGCTGTGATCCCAAGGATATTGCTCTATTATTGGTTGGGTGTCCATAGCCCTGGTAGAGTTATCCGCACACCCATATGGTCATTCAATTTAAAAATTTTCTTCTTCTTCTATGTTTTGATATTTCTTTCAACATTCTATTCCTCACTTATCTTTTGCTCGACCGTGTAAGCACTAAAGCCTACAATGGGTTTGGGAACCATAGTGGTCACTAGAGTAGACTTAGGATCTTCAATCACTAGGGTATCATAGCAACCATTGTACAGTCCTTTAGGAATAATTAATATGCATTTTGTGCAAGATTTGAGAGGTGTGTAGAAAGATCCAACCAAGGGTCAAGTTCTAAGGTAGAGTTCAAATGAGGAAACTACTTCTAGGTAGCCTTCAGGGACCAATAGTCGAGAATGAATGTTTATTTGAAGAACACCAAGGACAAACAACAGAGTGAACCATTCGTTGAATGAGCACGACCACCACAATGAAACAACAAACACCCTCTTCAAAACAAAATAGCTAGGGAAAAAGCAAAACAAAGATACAACAAAATGCAAGTGGACCAAAAGGTGACCTACTCTAACCTATGTATAGATATTTACAAGGAAGAGCTCGACAAAGCTCAAGCTTGGAAGTAATGCTTGAGGTGTTGCCCATTTACTGGCAATGGCACATCTTCACCAGTTCAAGTCTATAGGTAGAAATCATTGTCTCCCAAAATTTTAGCTATTTGAAAGGGGCCAAGCCAAATTTTGTCAAATTTGTTATGTCCCCCTTTCTTTTCATGGGCCTTGTCCCAATACAGGACTAAATCTGCAATTCTAAAGGCCTTTATCTTGGCTTTGAGATCAAACCATCTCTTAACCATGCCTTGCTATTTGGAAAAAAATTCTATTGCATGGTCTCAGACTTCTTCTAAATGCAAGAGCTCAGCTAACCGAGCTTCTCTATAGTACCTCCCTTTGTAAAAGTCATTGATAAACTTGAGGGTGGGAATCTTTAGGTGGATAGGAAATATGGGTTGTAGGTCATAAACAAGATGGAATGGGGAATCACCAAGGGCATCCTTGTGGTGAGTAAGGTCTTCCCAAAGGGAAAATTGATGTTGGGTATGCTAGTCCTTGGGATTCCTATCAAGCAATTTCTTGATCATTGTGATCAGGTTCTTATTTGTGGACTCAGCAAAGCCATTTCCTTGAGGGTAGTAATTTAACAAAAATTTAAGGGAAATTTCATAGTTGAAGGCCCAACTAGCAAATTTTAATGAAGCAAATGTAGGTCTATTATCACACACCAATGCATAGGGACAACCAAAGTGATTTAAAATGAAACTTTCTAGAAAATTTTTAACTACCTCAGTTGTGCATTGCTTACATACAATTTCTTTTATCGATCTAGTGTAGTAATCAATAGCAGTAAGAATGTACCTATGTCTCATAGATGATGGAGGGCTTATCGGACCAATGAAATCAAGGCCCCATTGCGCAAATGGCCTTACCTCCAACACGGGCTGCAATGGGACAGTAGTATTCTTTTCTTTGGTGGCAGTGGTCTGACACGTGTGACATGAGTGAACATGACAATAAGCATCCTTGAAGACAGCTGGCCAATAATACCCTGATCTTAGTATCTGATGTGGCGTGAAGGTTTGGATCCATGACCAGTGCCAAACTTTTCATGAAACTCTTTCAAGACTCAATCTGCTTATTCCTTCCCAAGGCATCTCAAGTAGATGCCTTCATGATTTTTCTTGTATAAAATGGACCCTTGCAACATGCAACCACTGATTTTCAATCTGAGAGAATTTTTTTGGACTCCTTGTAAGTGAGATGGGCACTTGTGGTTCAGAAAATAATAGACAATGTCCTCATACCACTCTCCCAGGGAAACATCCTCGAGCTGGTATTATTGCATAGTGTGTTCGGGTCTTGCTTCTACTGCTGCTTCAGTGATTGTGAGAGTAAGTTCCTATCCTCTTATCAGCTTCATCAGTTGGATTTCCATATCATACTCCTAGAGCAATGTGACCCATTTAGCTCTTTGTTCACCCAATTCATTTTGTATAAGTAGCATTTTCATTGCTAGGTCAGGGACAATTGCGAACACTTTATTGTGCAAGATATAATGCCTAAATTTTTTTACCCCCTAATGAGGGAATATGCTTTCTTTTCTACATTATAGTAGTGTAATTCAACATCTTTCAAAGGAGCACTCATAAAAGCCATCGGGTGCTCATTCCCTTCATCATCTTTTTGAGTCAGAATATTGGCACAAGTATGCTTTGAAGCAAATGAATAGATGTAGAACGACTTAATATAGTTTGGGCTAACGAGCACAGGTGCCTCAGTAATGGCCTGTTTGATTTCTTCAAAAGCTTATTTGGCTTTGGAGGTCCATTCAACTTTGGCATCCTATTTTAACATGGCGTTGAGTGGTTTAACAATCTCAACAAAACCCGTGATGAATTTCCTGACAAAGTTGATCTTTCCAAAGAAGGATTTTAATTCTTTCTTGCTACCTCACGGTGGCATCTTTAGTAAAGATTGGATACATTCAAGGTCTATAGAGATTTCTTGTTCTGAAATAACATGTCCAAGCAATTTTCCCTTAGTCACACTAAAAATGCACTTCTTTGGGTTAAGGGAAACTCCAAACTCTCGACACCTCTAAAACACCTTACATAAATTGAAGACATGATCACTCTACCTCTTAGAGAACAAAGTTAAATCATCCATGCACATGATTATGCACTTCCCAATCAGATCTTTGAAGGAAATATCAATGGTGCATTGGAAAGTGGCACCAGCGTTGATGAGCCCAAAAGGAATTCTCTTGTAAGCGAAGGTTCCCCACTTAGTGGTGAACGTTGTCTTATGGAAATCTTCGTACTACACCATAACTTGGTTATATATGGAATACCCATTGAGGAAGGACATCATTTGGGAGCTATTGAAAATTTGCAACACCTCGTCCAATGAAGGAACTAGATAGCTATCCTTCTCTGAAGCTCTATTCAAGTTGTGAAAGTCTACATATAATTTGATTTCTCCATTCTTTTTTCTAACCGGGACCAAGTTTTCCACCCATGTGGAATACCTGACTAGGAAAATAATTCTTGCTAATAGTAACTTTTGTACCTCTTTGTAAATGATGGGCTCTAGCAAGGCATTAATAGGACATTGTCATTGGCGGAAGGGCCTAACTTCTATCTTAAGAGCTATGGTGTGCGTGATGATGGAGGTGTCATAATTTTTTAGATCTTTATAGCTTCATACCACGACGTCGTGATA
Organism: Sequoia sempervirens; assembly: GCA_007258455.2. Taxonomy (NCBI): domain Eukaryota; kingdom Viridiplantae; phylum Streptophyta; class Pinopsida; order Cupressales; family Cupressaceae; genus Sequoia; species Sequoia sempervirens. Next base: position 373,846,422 of record VDFB02271358.1, read on the forward strand.
CCTCCACAAAGCATCAATGATTCCCTTCTTTTCCTTAGGCATGCACACTTTTCAAACAAAAACATTTTTGATATCCTTAGGGGTCCCAAGGTTGTGAGCATTGCATTGGTTGCTTGTGGCTTCCTTCTTTGTTTCCCAATCTTGGTCTCTAATCTGATCCAAATTGAATATGCATTCAAGCTGAACCATGCCTTTGAGAATCATGTTGGTTTTGAGGTTGATGGCTCCTTCTATATCTAATTCATCCTCCTCCAGATTAGTTTCATCAATTATTTGGGTGGCAAAGACATCGAAACTCATGATGAATTCAAGGATATGCTTATTTTCATTTAAGACCTAAAAATGAGTGACATTATCTGGGACAGACGGTGTGGATGTTAATGCAACTATAAATTTCTTAAGCCCACACAAGGAGAGGGGTTGCAAAGTGCTAGCTGCCATAGCCAAGGTGTCAATTGTATGATTCTGAGCATGAGGGATCAGTTGTATATTGAATGCATCTAAACCTTCTAAGAGGTCTCAGAACCTAAGCCTATAGTTTGCAAGTCTCCTATAATGGTAGGAATACAATTTTCTAACTTGTTTGACCATGAGTTCAGAATCCTTGAACACTTGCAGCATTTTGATATTTTTCTTTAGGGCCATAAGAAGACCATGAACTAACACCTTGTATTCTACTACATTATTGGTGCAATAAAACTGCAACCTATGGGTAGCAAGAAAGGTCTTACCTATTGGGCTGATTAGTTTGAACCCAACACTAGCTCCTTGTTTTGACTTGGACCCATCAAATCAAAGAGTCCAAAACTTGGAAAGCTCTTTGACTCTAGGCCCAATTAGACTCTTGTTTCTTTTTGGTGGGGTGGTTTCTTGCATGACCTTTGAGAAATCTTTCAGCTCAGCATGTTTAATAGCAGGCGGTTCTGTTAGAACTTCCTTCAGTATTTCCTTCTGAAGGATAGCTAATTTTTTGACTTGCTCTACCATTGTTTGGCACAAGCAGAAATCAAACTCGGAGTGGGAAGCATTGTGAATTTTGCACCAATTTGGTGGCAAGAGATCCTAGAAATCCATTTAGGCACCCAAGCTAAGTTGATCCTTTGTGCACTTTTCCATGAATTCCTGGAAACCATTGAGTAGTTCCAAGTTGTCATCTTCATCGGGCTTATCATTTGATTCTACCAACATCTTTGTACTTTGAGGCATTTGAGTGAAGTCGGTTGGAGGGCTGCATTACACCAAGAGGACTTTGGCAACACACTCTTCTTGGGGTTCAAATTCACCTTGACAGGAAAAGGGACAATGATTTCCCAATTTTGTCTCAACAAGCAACACCTCGTTTAGGTTGTTGTATTTCATGATCATGTATTTCATACAAGGCTTTTGGTCTATGTGGATTTGATTTGGAAACCCTCTCCATGGCAACCACATGTGAGAATGGTCTATGGTAGCATATCCAATCAATGTTCTAGTGAAGTCTCTTCCCAAGATGATACCATATGCATCGGGAATGTCAGCCATTTGAATATCAATGACTTGTTGTATCCTTGGGTCTGCAACAATTTGCATCAGGATCCGATTCATTTATCCCACGATGTTGATTTATGTTTTGTCCAACTATGTCACCTTCCTTTTTGAGGGTGTGGAAGTGATCCCAAGAGCCTTGCATACTACCAGAGGCATAACATTGGCAAATGCTCCTGAATCAAGCAAGCAGTTGTGCAAGTTCTTTCCGAATATTCGGATGGTGGTAAGGAAAGGTGGGGTTTCAAATTTTCCTTGGAAAAGGCCCATGGGCATATCCATCTAACCTACCTACATCTTGTTTTCATTTCCAATTTTGTCCTTCATTTTCCCAAATGGATGATCTTTGGAAATATGCCTATTATTTTGATCTGGTTCCTTTTCTAGTTGCTTACCTCTAGATTGATTTGAGGAAACATACTTCATTTTCCTTGTGTTGTCTTGAACCATAGGTTCCTACCTGGTTTCTTCAAAGGTAACTCTTTTAGCTGATGCCTCCTATGTTGCTCTATAGGATGGGGTCCCGTTGAGTACCCTAAAGAAGGAATCCCTTACAACAGGGACTTTGAGTAGTTCAAAGGAAAACAAACTAAATTTTACTTTCTTGAAGTATTGTGCCACATATTCACTCACTTGTTCAATCTCAGAGTCAAAGGCTCAAGGGGTGGAATTAGAAGGTTGGGATTTCATTTGACTTGAATTTAAGGTTGATTATGTGACTGATTTTGGGGGCCATCCTTATTGAGTTACTGAATGGGTATATGGGGAAGCCCAGGTTTATTGCTAGCATTAGGGTTAGGTGGGCTAGTAAAATTGTTTTATGGAGTAGAAGTCATAAAGGGTCCACCTGCCTGCCTATTCCTAAGGAAGTAGGGAGTTGTTCTTTGGTGGAACATGTGGACTTCATCTATGTATAGTTCTTCCTCATCTAGTGGACCATTATCTACTGAATCGAAAAGTTGAGCCAAGGTTTGTTCATTACTTACCTCTTGCACTTCTTCGCTCTTAACGGGGATGGGTTCAACCTTAGGCTCATTATGGTTGCTTCATGGAAATGGTGCTTGGTTTACCACAAGACAGGAAGAGTCATAAGGCTCAGATGGAATGATGTCTCTACAACTAGCACTATCAACAACATTTTGGACCTCCAATTGGAAGATTTCAGCAACTGTCTGAAACTTGAAACAATCCAACTTGGAGTGTCTACTAGTTTTGTGAATGTGGCACCATCCAGACAAGGCTACCTCAGTGAGGTACACTCCACTAGTTGTCTTTTCATTGTTGGAAAGTTGATCAAGAGGAGTAGGGACACCTCTATTATTGGGTCTTGTATTCCACGTATGATTCTGCCTTTGAGAAGGTCTCCTCTTGAAGTTTTTATTTGAATTTTTTCCTCTGTCATAGTTCTACCCAGAAGAAGTGCTCACTTCCTGGTTGTCCCTACCATCCCTATTGCCTCAACTTTCCTGACTAAGATTAGCTTGGAGATTACATTGGGATTTCTACAACTGATTATTCTGGTTCTTTAAGTGCATCATTTCTATAGACATTTTCCTTATCATCTCAGTCAATTCTTTCAATTTGTCCTTCTTAGCGCTACTTGGCTACCACATTGGGTTTTGGAGAAAGACTGGCAGGGCCAACGACTAATTTTGATGAGCTAGAGGGAATTCTAGTCTCGACAAGTACAAAGGTGTTTGTGGCTACTAAGAGTACACTTGCTATTGTTGGGGAGCTTGAGGATAGATTTGTTGTTGTTGAGGTTGCAAATAAGAAGGCACGAGAGGTGCATAATTCATTGGTTGTCTAGGGTGTAGAACGATGGGCAGTTGAGGCACCTGGTTCATAAGAGGGGTCTGATGAGCGAATGCTTGATTAAGCCCTTGAACTTGCATCAGGTGAGCTACCAGTCCTAAAGAAGGTAGTAGGCTAGAGATGTGTCCCAAATCTGCACTGGCAACAACAACCTCCATATAAGCAGTTACTAGTGTGGTGAGCGACGGGCGCATCCTTTTTACCATCCTTTTTACCAATGCTAATGTGAGATTATCCAATGCATAGTAGACAGGAAGGGTTTCAGCATCACTATGTATGTATGGATCCTGAAGTCTCATAAGGTGCGATGGAAAAGATCATTAAAAGATCCAATAGGTTCATTAACTTCCCTCTAAACTAACATAAATTGTCAGTATAGCTCTGAGGAACTAATTGGAATCTTATACTTCTATAGGAAAGCATTCTTCATGAGGTCCCATGAAGTAATGAACCCCCTCAACAAATTGATGTACCAATAAAAAGCCTCCTTGCCCAATGAGTATTGAAAGAGGTAGCATGTAATGTCTTCATAACTAATTTTCATATCCATAATTTTTGTTTCAAATACCTTGATGTGTTCTTATGTCGTTCATTGCAGGTCACGAGGATTGAATTTTGAACATAAGCCCTCTAGATTCTTGGGCATGTCATGGTAAGTGCCGAAGTACAATGGCAAGGGATTTTGTGCCAACCAAGCCATGTCAGGAGGCATAGGTGGTATGCTCTATTGAGGGACAACAATCTATAGTTGCACCTGCAATAAGACAACAACCTCATACTGCACCTGGGTTGTGGTTGTTTGGACTGTGCCTTGAACCTGAAGGGCAGGGAGAGAAGCAACTTCCTGGCTGCTGGAAATGAGGGGGAAAAGGAAGTTTGATATGGCTGGGTGGAAGATGGACAAGAGCTGAATGGAGGTGAAGATGGAAGGGAAGTGGGTGGGGCGGAGGAAGAGGAAGAAGCAACGTCTCCTCTCTTAGTTCATTTTTCCCTTGTAGGGGGATGCAACTCTCAAAATTTTCCCTTGTTTGGTGTCGATCGTAAAACTCTTTATACACTTTCTAGCACTGGTTCTGTTGATGGGTGTTTTATACACTTTCTCAGGACAGGCAGTACACATGTGCACTACCTCTCTTGAAAGGAAATCACCAACAACAAGTTGCTGAAAATATCCCCAAGGTCTATTGGGTGTCAAGTCATGACTTGCATGGAACTCCTCAGTTGATGTTTGATGTGATCTTGCTGGTAATCATAGGGTAGACTTACGTAGCTAGATATGGAGTGGATCTTAAAATCTGAAATTTCTGAAATGGGAGTCAAGGTGCATTTTGTCATAGGTTCAGATAGCAATCTAAAACTTCAATGTTTTCCTTAAGTTTTGGATTTACAATATGCAATGAACCTTAGCATAGGCTATTTCTTAAATAAAGGGAAAAAGAGTAGGGAAGAGGGATGAATAGTAATCATAGAGTTCCTACCATGGACTACTTACTTCAAACAAAATTTGACTTAACCAAAAAATTCACAGTCTCCTAAAATTTGTGTTATCTTCTAAGGTCTGCAAATATTTCACCATTCATTCACCAAATACATGCATGAACAAAGATAAAAGTGTGGAGAAACTTTGAATTCAAGTCCAGACTAACTTTACATAGCCATTTACTAGCAACAAATAGAAAAAAGTATGGACTAGGAAGACATTTACACAGCAGAAATTTCTATAATCACAAAACAACATTACTAAAATCTATTCAAGTAGTTTAAATATAACTAGAAAAATAATGAAAATCTAAATAAAGCACCTAAAAATGGAGATTGAATCATGAAACATGTGAGGAACTCATAAAATGCACCAAGTCAATGTATTTTCATTAGAAATTTTTGCAGCATGTCGTTACAACAACTCTCCCTTTTTTGAAAATGATAGGAGACCCCCTATTTATAGTGCCTAAAAAGTAGAATGAATGAGGAAGATTTAATCTCATTGTATGGCCAAGATTCACTACAAACTAGGGTTCTACCTACCCCCCAATATATTACAATTTAAAATATAATTTTGTCTTCATCCCTATCTCGTCTTCTAGGAACAACACTGTAGCACTTTGCCTTTTGCTAATTGTTCTTTTTGCTATAGCTATTCCTTTAGAAGTTCTTCACCAATAATAGGGATACCTTCTTTCTTCTTCAAAGCTGCATACTCCATGAATTTCAAGATTACCAGTTGGAGTTTGTCAACCTCCATGATCTCAAACCGCAACACTTGATAGGTCTATTCCTTGGAGTTATCCTCAAGCCTTTTCCAATCTTCATCATATTTTGCAGTGTGGTCTCTGAACAACTCTAACTGGGCAAAGGTGTGGGTAGCGAAACTCATGAAATTTGTGGTTATCTCATCTGACATCCAATCCTCCATCTTTTTCTGGAAATGGGACCTTATTTTCTCTAGATCTATTTGCATCGCGAGCATGTCATATCCCGTTATCAGCCTCAGATATCGGATGCAATCCACCTTAATTTCCTTGACCCATTCAATATATGGATCCAATTTATCAATTACTTGCTCCAACCTTTCTTTCTAGTTATCAAAGTCCCACTTCCACACATCCACTAGCCAATGATCGTCCCTTTTGAGTTTGAGCAGGCTTTCCCATGTAGCTTTTGGTAGCCAGAGGATAGCCTCGATCTTTGGATAGATGGACCTATATGCAATAGGGAGGTCGATGCAAAGTTTCTTTGTGTCTTCCAAAGACTGTTGTAAGTCCAGGAACTTGTTGGCTATTTGCATAGCCTGACTAATACCCATATTTCTGATGTATAGAACCTGTCACAACTAGCTTTCTGTAGTTTTGTCCAAGTTTTTTATTTTTTCTAGCTTGTCAATTTTTTCCTTGGACAACAGTTGGGGTGGAGCCATGGATGTGGTAGGAATTTCCTCAACTGAATACCATTGTTGGATGTAAGCTGTCAAGTCGGCTACCTATCCTTTAAGCTCATCTTTCGAAACTTTATCCTATTGTATTAGATGCACCACCATAGCCACAAACTCCTTGAGGTGCTCTACTTTTCACTCTCTAGTAGCAGTTCCCAAATTAATGGTGGAGATATTATAGCTTACTCCCTCTTGGCCTACCACCAGTGTTGCTACTTGCAGAGTTCAGGACCCAGAAGCATCCATCCTTACCTTGGACTTGACTTTGGGCTTCTTCTCCTTCCTGGTTGAGATCAGTTCCTAGGCTAGGATAGCCTCCAGTCTTACTCTTGGATCCTTTAAGGCAAGAGTCTTCTTTTCAAGCTACTTCTCCAACCATTCAAGCATAGAAGATTTTCCCTTGAGTGATTCTCAATCACCCTCACCCTCCTTTGTTTGGATCTTCATTTATTCACCCATGCGAGCCCTCTCTTCCATTTTATTGTTGTATCCCTCTTCCTCATTAGAGTCTTGGATGAACATGAGGTGTTTGATGGGAGGCTTAGTAGGAAATCACCCCCAGGCACTTTCCTCTATCTCAATATCTTTCTCTTTCCTTCAATTTTTTCATCTTTGTGCACATGGTCCTTAGGCTTGTTTTCTTCTACATTTCCTTCTTCATAAGGAGGTGGCACATCCTCCTACTGTTCCCTTATAAGGAGTTCCACATCTTCTGCATCCCTACCACCATCTTTCCCTTCTCCTTTGGAAGGTGGCCTTTGTGACTCTTCTTCACCGTGCTTAAATTTTCTGGCCATTTCCTCTTTGTAATCATCATCGAAGGTTTGTATAATGGATCTACCACCTATATCCTCCTCTTCATCCCCATTTTTAGAAGACCTTGCTTCTTCTTCTTCTTCATGAACCACCCTATCAATCTGTCAGTGTTCATACTTTGGGTGTTTGTGGTACTCATTGACTTCGTCTTCCACTGCTTTCAAAGCTTCTTTCTCCCACCTCTCACATTCTTCATAAATTAACATTATGGCCTCCATTTCTGGTGGTCCCATTGGAGGTCACGAAGGCATAGCATTGGCGAGCACCTATGCTAAGGTAGCCTGGATGGTGGGATCCAAAAAGATCTAAGAGATGTCATAGGTGACATTTTGCATATGCCTCGAGAAAGCTTCTAGCAAAGTGAGTGTGGGCATTGGTGTTGTCATTGTTGCCAACAGGAGTGATGTAGTAGGTGACATGGTGACAAAGGAAAGCAGAGTAGTTGTGGTGGAGGAAGAGTCAATCACTATTATGGGCCCGACTGGGGGACAGGAAGCAAGATGGACTAAGATGTCCACCATAGGTAGGGATGTGGTGACCATGGCCTGGGAAATAGATGGAAGGGTGGCAGAGATAGGGAGAGCTGGAGGAGCTCTTGGCTGATCTGTTTTCCCTTCCTCTCCCTCCTGAAGGGGCCTTATTGTATTGTTGGATGCTCCACAGTGCTTCCCATCCATTTGGGCCTCTTAGAGGGTGAGTCCGCTAAATCTTTTCTTGAATAAACCTTGGGATCTAGATACTGTTATGCCGCAATCTCCTTCCTCTTCTTTGATCTTTTAAGCAAAGGAGACTTGGATGTCCCTACTATTGAAGTCATAGCAGTGACATCTTCTATGGAACTAGGCTCACTCTTGAGCCCCTCATATGTCAGGACAAACCCTTATTACTTTAATCTGGTTGCTTGTCCCTTAACCCATTCTTTGGTACGAGCCACAATTGGCTTGGTTACAATATTTAGGTCATCAACCTCCTGTTTACTTTAATCTGGTTACTTGTTCCTTAACCCATTTTTCCCTTTTGAATCAAATGAGATGGGACAAAATCCTAGTGGGTGGAGCCTAGTGAAGTCAAGGATGCTAGAGATCAACTTCTTGAAGGTCGTCACAACAACCAGAGGGTTAGGACCAGGGAGGCGAGGAGACGTCACCATAAGGCCATTTTAAATGGAAAAGAATCCATGTAACCAATGGACAGAACCCCACAGAGCAGGACCTGGTGATATGATGGTACAATTCATTTGATCTTGAACACCAGATGATGAAATGTGAGACGGACCCCGGAGGGTGGAAAGACATGTTCTCCTTGCCGTTTGATAATGGCAGAGGTGATCTAGAGTCTCGAGGATGGAATCCCGCAAGAGCGCACCCGAGATGCTGAGATGGAGGTCAAATTTTGAGTGTTTAAGTTTGTTCAATTCTTTGGCGATCGGCTGATAGAGGCCTGGGGTGGCGGGCCCGGGAGGTGATCCCACTGTTAGGTCAGACTAAGGTTTGTTCAATTTTTTGATGGTGATGAGTTGGCATGGGCCCAGAGGGTGCGAATTCCCTACACGACGAACGACGATGGTGAGTTTTAGTTCCAATTTGATCTTAGGAGATGATTTGGAGGTTTCCTTAGAATTTGAAGATATGGGTTTTGTAGGTATTGTCATGTTTTACCAAGCTAATGCATTTTAGCCCATGTTTATTCATCTTTTAGATGTGAAATCATAAAAAAACTTGTAGGAATGGACGGAAAACCTTTCCTCAAAAGCTTGATGAGGGAATATGCAAATCTACTAAGGACAGTTGAATGATGATCACCGATGCGAGGGCAGCAGGCAAGGTTTGCACTGGACTCCTTAGCAAGCCCTCTGAACTCCTCTGGAAAACTTGACAAGTGAAAATGATAGGTTGAGCCAGGTATATATACCCAAACATGCATTAAATACCCTCATTTAATGCATGTACAAACGATAGGAGTGTTGGTGGATTCAAATCCCAGACAGCGACGGGAGGTTTGGGGTCCAGGGGCCGAAAAGATGTGGTGAGACCCTCATTAAAATCCTGGACGTGAAGATGAAATGAAGATTCAGGGATGAAATTCTGGTGGACCAAACTCGGCATGGACGAAAGCAATCTAGACAAAATGTTACAAATTTAAACTGGAAAAAAATGAGGATCCAGGCCTCGGGGTTCGGGAAGGCAAAATCCTTCTGCTGCTCAGAACAGTGAATGCCCAGAGGAAGCCCAATAAGGGAAACTTGGTGAGGCGGGCCCGATATACCTCACGACTGTCACTAGTTATATCACACTAAAGAAATAGTGTGATATGTTCAAAGTTATTTTTCTTAGTTCATGTAAGGTATCTTCTTAGGAAACATCATGCCTAATATCTCCAAGAGAGGAGAAATAAAGAAATATCACACTCTCAGAGGAAATCAAACCCAATGATACTAGCAAGAAAAGGATGCATCTCAAGAAGAAAGAAAATTACACAAAGAAAAATGAGTGTAGATATATGCCCCTAAACCAACAATTTTTGGGTATGAGGGCTCTCTTACACTTCAATGGTTTTACACCTAAAAGGAGAGAAGTACACCAAAAGTATTAATGGCTCACTAAAGAAATACAAAGACGATTGAAATATATCAAAGGGGAATGTCCTAAATGCTGAAAACTAATAAAAGAGATTAAATACTAAATGTAAATTGAGGAAATGTAAAGTATTTGAAAACATGTTGTATAAAAAAAGAGCTAAAAATCAAGTAAAAAGTAACAAAAACCTATGAGAATTGAAGTGTGCACCTAGAGACTGGAAAAGGATGGAATGGAGTTTTGGAATCTTGGAAAAATTATTGTTGCTACCAACTAGGAGTCATACGCTAGCCTGGATGAATTAGTCCTACTTCGTGAAGACTCTATCGGTACAGATTTCAGACAATTGGGTGCCCAAATCTACATAAAACACTTTTTCGAGCCTAGCAGTGGGACTAATTCACCAAAAACTGAAAATCAGTCCACTTCTAATTTTTTGGAAATTCGGGACAAGAAATTGTAGCATTCAATTTGCCTTTCTGCTCCTGATACAAATCCAAGTCTTAAATTGCAAAATTTTACTTGTAGGTGTTCTCCAAGCTTCTATTATGGTTTTGATCACTTTGAATAGCTTTGATGATTTGCTGACAACTTTTCCACTTGCTCTCCAACAAATCTGCAAATAAGACCTACAAATCACATGCAAAGAGAGGGAAAAATGGTTGAAGGGTTAGAGAATAGGGGTTTTCCTTGGTCAAACCCCTTGCTAGTAATTAAACCCTTGAAAATCAAATGAAATATGTAAAGATAATGATGAATGAACCATATGCAATCCTACAACTCACCAAACCTTTGAAGTAGAAATCTAAAGGCATGCAAGTAATAGCTCAAATGAATGTAGACTTGAGAACACTTGAAATACTTAGAATGCTTGATTGAATGCTTATGAGATGATTTTTATTGTTTTTGGGGTTGGAATGAGTAGAAAAACCTTGTATTTATACACAATTATACCTTAATTCCCAACGATACTACATCACACACTAACCTAATGTTGTCCTCGAAGATGAGGTAGAAGATGATCTAGAATATGCCCAATATCTTCTAACACGTGCAGGTCTAGAAGACTCTAATGATGGTGAGACAAATTCTCTAGTTTCAACAAAATCATAGAGGTGGCATGAATACTTTGATTCTAAAGTTGATTAACCATTGTAAAAACAGAGTCTCGATTTGAAGTTTTTGTTTTTGATGTTGACATGGAGAACATTTTTTGGCTGACATGGAGGTGAGGCTTTGATGCTGCTACAAAGATGAAAGTGCCTTTTGGAACGTGAGTATATCTTCTTCAACGGATGAATAAATTTTTTATCTTATGTGTTTTCCCCTTTTCTGCAAAGTTCAAATATAACCACTTGGGAAATTCTAAAATTGATATTTAAATGTGTCAAATGAAAATGTGACTAAAATTGTAATTTTCCCTGAAGCTTATTGCTTCCATGTTTCTATAAATCAGAATTCACAACTAATTACGAGGGTCTTTTGTTGGTCTTTTTTCAGTCCTTGGTTGGAGAAAGTTTGATCTCATGTAATAACAAATTTTGTAAATCAAGCAAAACTGAATAGAATAGTTTTGAGTCTTAGGTATGCATTCTAGTTTTTTATAGGCTTAATGGTTTTATAGTGGCAACGATATATGAATAAGAATTGAAAATTTTGGAACAAAATTATCTCCTATCTATTTTGTCTTTCAAATTATGAATAAAATAATTAAGGATCTTTTATTTGTCTTCAATCATTTTGGTTGAAAGTACATTTTTATTTCTACTTTGGTTCAAAGAACTTATTAAATTCTTATCATAGCTTTGTGAGATGGAATTCAAGGATTTCTAAGTAGTTTCAATTTCTGCATATAATGAGTTGTTTATTGTAAAGCAATATATCAATAGCCTATAAATTATCAGTTCAATTACTAATGTATTACAGTTTGTTACAAATGGGAATCTATTACCCATGGATAAAACACTAGTCTATTATTTTGGTCATCCTAGATGTAAATGAGTCGGCCTGTACCTGACAAAGACACATATGTATATGAAAATCACTCACACATTATAAATTGTAGCAAAGTTGTATGAGAGCAACCCATTCCTAGATTTTAGATAATAATTTGGTAAAGGATCAACCAAATTCTTGAAGAATTATGTCTATTTGCAATTGGTAGGAATGCATTTTTTTATCACAATGTTCATGAGAAAATGGCACAAGAGTATCATCTAAACATATTCTTAGGACAACTCTTTTGGGTCTCACAAATCCTGAAGTGTAGGTGTAGTAGCCTAGCAAGACTCTACCTATTCATTGGCCAATGCTTATCATTATTAACCATAAAATTGCGGTGGATTCATAGATAATGACTGAGATTAAGTTTGGTGAACTAAAAAAATAACCAACACAAGGATTGCGATGACCTTTGTTAGTGTGTCCTTTTACTCTTGATCCTCTCACTACTCATTCCTCAACTAATACACTTGAGGATGTTGGAGATCAGTAGGGGTCCTCCTCATAGCCTCTAATTATGTACTAAGGTCATCAACCTAGCTATATAGATCATCACCATGTCTTCTTGGCACTCTTGGCTTATGTCATGGTGTAATGTCTCTGAAGTAGATTAGTATAGAGCTCTACAACTTATTGATCTCTTTGCCCAGTCAAAATCTGTCAGTTGTGTAGCACACTAGAATAGCTTTACCAGGATCTCATTATAATTTTTCCATTTTCAAACCACCTTCTTGAAAAATGGGTTATGATGCCCTATTGACTATGGCCTATGGGTGTCTAAGATCTTACCTTAGATCTTGAAAACTAGGACTTCTTGTGTTATGCATCAACCAAAGAAGTTGATCCACTCATATATAAACACTATAATCATAGAAAAACTGGTTGATATTAGTACCTCATCATAAATATATTAATATATATACATGAGCATGAAATAATTGAACTCAAATAACATTTATACCGAAAGAAAGTTTGATAATGCTATTGCAATCACTTAGCATGGTGGGTGTGGCATTAGATATGGGTTAGCTTTTGCTACCTCCTTTGCATGTATAATGCTCTAGTTTTCTAGAATATTGGGGTTCAAGTAAAAATTTTGGGCCCCCAAAGCCTATTTATATGCCTCATTATCTCTAATTCAAATCCCTAGGCCCTAATTTCTTCACACCTTTTTATTTTTTATTCCACCATTTCTTCATATTTCAACCATTCTTTTCTATTTTTATTTAATTGCTCCTCATTTTTAAGCCCCTATACAAATTTCAACTCCCTTCTTTCATTTAAATAACTCTCTTATATGACCCTTCTCAAACAACATCTCAAGAGGGAATTATATTAGGTCACTTTTTCTTCTAACCAATCAGCCAAGGAATATGTTTAATTTTCATTAACATGATGTCAATTCTTTTAGTCATGAATTTTTAAGAAAGAGGGTCAAAATATAAAAACTACAAAATTGACCATGGTAAACATTTACCTTTAATGTGGTATTTGAAATCAATATACGAAGGATTGAACCATTTTATACAATTGTGCTTCCAATATTGTATGTTAATTATTCCATGGACATAAATTATTTTCTTCATATTAGCATTTTGTATCATATTATTATCTCCCTCCAAAAAAATAATCTTATTTGATAGAATTGGTTTGTCTACTTAAGATTCAGTAGTTTGTTTTCTAATTAATAATTGTGCATGCACATGCCTTTTTCAAAGAGGAAATTCATTGATATTTTAAACATTTTTTCAATCAAGTGCAAATATAGTATCAATCGAAATATTATTGCTTATCAAATAACCTTTGTTTATTAATAAAAATGTTATCTTTTAAATTTTCCAATATTCTCCCACACTTCGTAGAAAAACACATTCCATATCTTATGAAGAGATAACTTCTAAATTCAAAGAGGATATTTTACATGTTTTGTCCCATGTCTAGGATATTTCCTATGTTAGTATATATCACATCCAAAGTGAAAATTTAAATATAAAAATTAGTTACTGTAGAACTAGCACAAAAAAAATCATCATAGCTTATGTGTATTTTACCAATATTTTCGATCATGTGTACACTTTTGAATGGAGCCCAATGTAATACAACACAAAAAAAATCATTATTTAACTAAAAAAATCTAATTTATCAATATTTTCAAACACTTATGCACTTTTTCTTCCAGTATATAGTGTATATTAGTAGCACGTACAGAGCTATAACATTAAGATTAAGGTCCATCTTAATGTCTAATAAATTTAAAAAATAGATCTTTAATATATAATTTTATCTTTGTATATTCTAGAATGTAGATTTACACCTTTGAATTATATTTTATCAAAATTTTATAAGGATTTTTTAAAATTTTATTATTTATTGTGTCTAGTAATTACTATTGCATACAAGAGAAAATATTTGAGTTAGTTTGTTAAATAGTCCATAGTTCTTTTGTATGCTTCCACACATTTTGTATATCTATTCCAATAATTAAAACTATTAAATTTGATGAAATTTAAAACATCCTTTACATTTCATTTGGTCATACCATACCTTATTTGAAAAGTACCATTTGATATAGGCTAGGAATATGATAGAAAATTTCTACTAATGAGGTTGGATATTTTTTTGTTAAATTTGCTCGAAAGCTTTTAAGGCCCTTTAGACAAACCCATTTCCCATTTCATATTTCACCTTGTGAAGATAGTAGAAACATTTTTCCATTCTATTGAGATTATAAATGAAGAGTCGTAAGAAACTAAAATTCCTCATTTGTGAAAGCAATAAATTCAAATGGTAGGCTCCATATTTTTACTCCAACTCACCATTTCTAATAACCACTTTGATTAATCCAAAAACTATGATTTTGATCTTCAATTCATCACATCTTAATTTAGACATCTAAACAACATTATAGAAAAATATCCAACTATTTTATTTAATTTAAATATGAAATTGTTTTTTTTTTTTAATGGTTTGTGTTTACACTAATTTTGCACATATCTATCATTCTCATGAGAAACCTTTAAGATGCATGAACTGCTTGGCCATGATATGACTATAAATTAAATTCTTTAGGTTTATCAATATTTCACTGGGCAAAAAAGGCAACCTAATCAATAAATGGTCCCCTAAGATCCTTAATAGTCAATTCATGAGCCATTAGTGTTTCCTAATACTTTACAAGAAATGAATAATTCATGTCCTTTGAAAACTCTTAAATGCTAATTACCCTAGGTCAAAAGGCCTCCATGTTTGGTGCAATTGTAACAATAACTTGTTGTCATTGTTCCTTCACAATAGGACTCCATTGGTGCACATAATTCTATGTTTTCTTAAGATGTGGCTTCACTCAATGATGAGAAACAATGTCCTTTCATAAATCCTTAAGAAACAATATTTATAGAAGGCTTATACCTTCCACTATGAGATTTTGAACTATATATGGAAGCAAAAACCCCACTAAGAAATATGTATTCAAAATTTTAAGATTTTCATGTAGTTTTGTAGAAAGCTACATATTTATAAACTATTGTTGCATTATCATTGTTTATAACAACCTTAGACTAGGTTTTCAAGTACATGTGAAACACAACATCTTATTTCTTGCATATTGCAAGGCTATTAGGAATTATAGGTAATTTGGTAGTGACTATAAAACTATCAAAACAGTTTTCATCGTAACCTATGTGTATTCTATCAACCTTTTCAAACATGTATGCACTTTTGAATTGAACCTAGTACAATAATACACAACACATTTCATCATTCTACAAAAGCAAAGGTACTTCACTACTAACAATGATCAATTAAGTCATTGGTATTGAAACTCTCCACTAGTCTATGTTATAGAAAAAATTTATAGAAAGTAATTTCCTTTAGTAAGAAAGAATGGGTTCATCTATACAATCTCTTTTTTAATTTTAGAATATATGAATAAACTTCTCTTTACATTAACAAACATATGTAATAAAACCACAACTCAAATGTGAATCATATTTCAAACACTAATTTTTCACTAATTCTTAGGTTGAAATATTTTTATATTATATGCTCACTAATTCTTCAACTTCAGAAGAATAATCTAATTAATGTTATATTTATTTATTATACACTTTGTAAACTAGTATTATTCTATTCCCTTTTACCTATATAAAAAAGATTCAGTGTTTTGGACATGCTTAGGAAAGATGCCTATTATTATTCTCCACCACCACACTTATGTGGTGAACTCTTAAAGGCCCCATCTTCCAATGACAAAATGGCGCAAATTCTGGAACAATTCAATTGAATAATCCATCTTACTCAAGTGGACACGATTGGCAAAACAATTCAAGAAAGAAGGAATAAACACACATTACACTAAGCCTGATTTATATTTTACTGTTATTAGTGGAAACCAGCTCAAACTGACGTCTGTAATCACATGGATATTGCAATGCTACCAGCTCAAACTGATAACTGTTATTAGTGGAAACCAGCTCAAACTGAGGTCTCTAATCACGGTGCTAAGATAGAAGAGGCTACATCCTTATCGAGACGCTTGAACGCATGCTTATTATTATCCTTTAAATTCCCGAGCCTTTCATTGTAATCAAGTGGACACGGACCACAAAACAATTCCCTGGAGAGGTATTTGTTGGTTGTTTGGGATGGAATTTATATTTTTTATTTCTTTTGGTTGATGTATTGTTTTACTATTTGTTAGGTGTTGGGATGGAATTTTAGTTGATGTATTGTTTTACTATTTGTCAGATGTTGGGATGAAATTTATGTAGAATGTTTTATAAGTATTTGTACATTGTTCTTATTCTTCTAGATGTTGTCTTTTGCAAATACTTCATGTTTAGAGTATATTTGTAGGCTTGGATGGTTGTTTTAGGGTAATGTTATATACCTTGTTAAAGAATTGTTTGTGCTTTAGTTATTACGTATAAGTACAGGAATGTTTGATGTGCATTGAGTGGGTACAGGTATAGGGAATTTTTCCACCTAGCTTCATAGGTCTGAGTTATTCTCTAATAGTGGTTATATGGGAGATGTCACATTGGCCATAACTATTTATCCTTACTATCATACTCGGTTAAAATACGACTCTTTATTTATATTTCCCATGTTGACTCAAATGTCATCTTTCAAATGATTCCGGAAATTATCATACCCCATGTGGATGTCCAGTAAATGTGTGATTTGATATTTCGTTTATATTATGATTTCTATAAATTTAATTTGGAATGCTTGTATGGATTTAATTCATGTATTTAAATGTTGAGTGTTAATTAGGAATATAAATAAATGATTATTTGAGACATGGGGTAAATTGAGGGAAAGGCATTTTAAAAAAATGGAAAAAAGAGATTTACTTTCATTTGATGTGTATTTTGTGAAGAAATTGTGTGTGGAGAAAACCCTACAATTTGGAAAAAAATTGTGGATTGTGGGAGAAATTATGAAGGGAATCAAATGAGATTGGATGCATTAGAATATGAATTGGAAGGAGAGTGTGTGGGTGATTGGATTCACTCATTTGTGGCATGTTTTGTGATAGTTCATCATTTTGGATTTGTGTAAAATTTGAGGTAATTTTCTAAATTATTTTCATTTACTCATTAATTAAAGCATTCATCTCTCTACATGGTTGAGGTGCATCAACTATCCATGATATGAGTTGTTCAACTTTGTGTAGCACCTCTTAAGTCAAGTGTGGAGGTTACATTTACACCTTGCCTTCTCATAGAGTAGACGAGGATAACATAAGTCCCTTTTTTGATTGGGATAAGCTTGTAAGAATAATATATAGCCCAACGGTCCAATTATTAACTTAAAGATAATCTTAGATTAATTGAGTTTATTAAAGGTTAAATAATCATCAAGTTCTAATGAGATTAAAGTCCTTCTAGTAGATCTTGATAATTATTTTAATTTAAATGTAACAAAGTTAAATATTCACTAATTCTATTGATTAGAGGTGTTTAGGATATTAATATACTTTAAAACTTGTTAATTTTTTTTTTCATTTATTCAATTCTTAATTCCTTAATATAACCCAACCAAATTTAAGCTTGTTTCATCCTAGAGGATGACCAAATACTCCTATACAATAATTACTAATTTACTATAAGGACATGTTTATATTAGGCTTAATTAGACTTCATCCTTGGAGTCATTCTAATTTATCGATAAAATACTTAATTACTTACTTATCTTCTTTCTCAAGAGAAGGTGGCCTCATCAAATTTACTTAGATAATTAAATAAGAATTACCAATGATTTAATTTATATGTTCTTAATGGAGAGGATGCTAAATTGAACATGATCAATTTCAAGGGTTATTCATTTTCCATTATTAAATAATAACTAATCTTGGATCACATTTCCTATTTGATTTACTAAGGATTAAATCCTTATGTTAGCTTTCACTTTTAATTGATGCATTTAAAATTAATTAATTCAGAATTATTTGTCTCAAATTTCAAGGAGGAACATTAGATCGTTAACCCATGACCTCATTGGTTTAATGGTATTAATTTTGTATTATATTTAATTTTTTTTTATCAATATAATTTGCTTCACCCATTAATCATACCAAGTTAAGTATACAATTAAAATATCAATGTAATTAATTGGTTTTACAATGGTTTAGTTTGGATTTATATATTAAAAATCATTCTGCTTAAATCCTATTAAAATTGTTTATTTTACTTAAAAATATTATTTTCAAATAATGAGAGTAGCCTACTCTAGATTTATGATTATAATATTAAACTCATATTTATTTAATCAATCTAATGATTTTGAAAATGTTGTATAACTTAGGTATCCTTTTAGCTTTAATCAAATTTAATTGAATAAAATTAATTTCTTAAGTCCCACATAAATTTAAAATTGAGTTGAAATGCCACCTTATTTATAAAGTAAAAATAGTGACATTAAGTCAAAACATGAAACAAGGGTTCTTAAGCTCACTATCCCCACCATGGACATATTGGAGAACTGCACAAGTTTAATTAAAGTAATGAAAAACTAGAAATTAATATAATTTGCACTAAATGATAGCCATTGGATTTGTTTTAATATTTACCATTAGATCTTGTGACAATTAATATAAAGCCTAAATCAATAAGGATTCTTATAAAGCTTATTCTTCTATCATTATCTCCTCGCTTATGTTTGTAGATTTTGAAGATTTAGAGAAAAATTACCTATAATTTAAAATAATTATTTATTTGTATTATATTTTATACATAATATATATAATATATTTGTAGACATGTAAAATATACATGCACCTAATCCTGATTTTACTAACACTAGTTCATCCTGAATCATCTCTCTGCTAATCATTTAATTAAATAATCTCTATTTAATTAAATTCATAACATTTCATCTCTTAATTAAATAAATCACTTTATTTAATTAATCATATAGTCCCTCTTTTAATTAAATAATTCATTTTATTTAATTAATCTCTAATTTCATCTCATTTTAATTAAATAAATTAATCTTTATTTTATTTAAAGCTAACACCATCCTCTTTAATTAAATAAATCAGATCTTATTTAATTAAACCTAAAATCATTATTCCTCTCATTTTGATTTATTTAAATCCAAAAATCTAAATCAAATGGTCAAATCAGCTAATATCATTTAAATTAATCAAATTCTAATTAATCTTAGTCTTAATCCATCAAATCTTCTAGATTTTGCAACTTGCACATGAAAATCAATTTAATTGATTTATAAATCATCTATTTTCATTCAAAAATGACATCAAAGATGGAATATTCTTCAAATTTGAAATCTCCCACAAAAAGGTCTTGCCCTCCACACATGGCATTTAACATCTCTTACAAGTCCTTTTCTTGAGCTATGTGACATTAAATTCACCTTACACCTCATCCTTCAAGCCATCTTTTGAATTTGAATTTCCCCCCTCTTTGCACATTCTCCAAAATGTGCTCAAGCTTCTTCCATTCACATCTTGACAAGTGGCACTTTCCCATTGGATGTTGAATGATCCCACATTCATCCATTTTTCTCATCCCTTCATCTTGCTCTTCTATTTATAGAAGGCTTATCTTTGTATTTTGCATCCATAACTTAGAGAAAAGGAGCTCATTGTTCTTCATCAACAAGTGGATCAATCTTCATCAAATCATCACAAGGCTTGCAAAGGAGTTGGGAGAGGACCAATTTTCACATCAAATTGGAACCAATTCCCCCATGAGATTAAGAGTTTGCTTGGCACTAGAATAGGATTTGATATCTTTGGTTTATGTTTGTTGTGTTCTTCATTTCATTCCTTTTCCTTTGGAATTCAAATGGATTTCTTGAGGAATCATGATACTAACCTTGCATTTGATCTAATATAGTATTTATTTGTTGTGTTCATGTAGGTTTGTAATCTTGGTTCACATTATTCAATACATAATATATATTATATATAAATTAAAAACAATGTTAATGAGATATATATTATTTAATTATATAACATATGTTTGATACATACATTATATAAAAAGAAATATTGAAAATAATATATAGATGCATCTCTTTGCAAGCATGGAAAATTTATTACTTTATTTAGACTTAATCATTGAGCATCAATAATAAATATTTAACAACTTATATATTACATGATATGTTATTTTTTTTAATTTTTATTTTTGTATATTATTTACAACCATAATAAAATAAAAAGAGGGATTCATGTCTTTATTATGTGATGAAAATATTGAATCCATTTGAAATATGAGCATGGTGAATATATACAAAGGTGTGAAGCTAAATGGAAAAGTTATTAAGGCATAATGAACTAGTAAATACATAGTTGCTTATTTATTTTGGTGAGATGGGGAAGATTTTGAGATGAAGGGTATACACATTTCACCAAGTTAGTCTATGAAATTTAAACCTTCATTCATACATGTCGGGGAAAATCAATTGCAAAAAAAAATATTTTATTTCCAAGTTTATATGATACAACTTTTATCCCTTTTAACAAGGGTAATTCGAAACCCATTAATTTAACCTTTATGCTAAATTTGATAATATTTTAAGGAAAACAAATGAACTGAGATGCAACTACTATATCCATTTTCCAAAAATTCTACATTGGAGTATGTCAATGAGTGAAAATAATCTTTCCTTCCACCCTTTTGTAAATGGAATGATAAATCCTCTTAGGTATATATCCATTCCCTTGAGTAAGGAGAAACTATAGTAGTCCCAAAATTTTTATGTGAACTAAAAATTTATCAAGACAAAATTAACCTATTTTGTAAACTAGACATACTAATGTATTTCCACAACCCATATTAGCATCACATTCACTAGTCACTACATAAACTCTTTCAATATTCAAATCATGCTATACAATATTTAAACTAACACATAAAAAAAGGTTTAATGGAAGACTTATCTCTCTACATGGTGTTGTAGGGATGAGACTTCTATTCACTCCAAGCCATGATAAGAATCACCAGCACCAATTTGAGACACTCTTATATTTATCTAGACACTTTATCTTAGAAATCAAACCAAAATGAAAATAATAAAACTAAGAATCCCAAAACTCCTCATCAAATGAGAAATATAAAGGAGTTCAATCTCAAGAACCCCTTGAATGATGGAGTGACTCTTGTCACTTTGTCTTTAATCCTTCAAATACACATTCCCAGAAATGCTCATACATGTGTGAGACTTTTATGAAGATGGGGATTGTACTTCCACACTCTTCCCATGATCTCTTATAAAGGAGGCTCAAACAGGTCAGATTCATTTGTGGGATTCTCCATGCTCATAAATGATCTAAGGGGAATGAGAATGGGACAAAACAAGTTAATTTCTCTCATCCCAATGTCTAATTTTTGTCACTCCTCTTAATGGTCCCTTTAAAGGGGTCACATCAAAGGAATTTCCTAATATCAAGGTTTAAATCAACCCCATAAACATAGGAACTTACCCTTAGGATCCAAAAAGTAATAAAACACTATAAAATAAGATTTTTAAGACCATTTAAATTTACCTTGAAAAATCAATCCAAAATTCAAGACTCAATTAAGGATTTCAAAGCCTAAATCCCACTTACACACTTAATCACATGTTTGCACACATAAGAACCACTTCAAACACACACATAATTCACATGCATTAGTCCTATAAGAACAATTTCACATTAACATAGGGCCCCAATTACCTTCTAGTTCATAGGGTTTGAAATTAATACTTCACAATGAAGTATTTAATTAGGATCAAGATAGTTCTCCCTTTCTAGCCATTGGAACTTATCTCATATGTATTTTTATAAATATATGCTTGTTTGGGGATCATAAGAATCACCTTCTCAAAATCGATAAGATCAAATTCAATATTTAGTGGATAACCATACATATATATTAATTATCACCATTCTCTATGTAGGATAGGAATTCAATTCTACCTTAAATAATAATAAAATTCTAACCTTAGCTTAATTATTTAACTTCACTATTTAATAAAATTTTAAAAAATATTTCATCTAATCAATTTCACCATGTAACTCAACATATTTTACAAATAATTTACCTTATTAACTCATCTTACATATACCTATCATTAGTTAGAGTTGTATCCATTTATCCTAAATGATATTAGCCAATAATCCCTTTTCTACTTCTTTGTGATCCTCAAAGGTCCTAGTTCATTCTCAAATATGATCATTTTCAAAATGACATAAAACACATTAGCATAGAATTTTAACTAAA
This sequence comes from Sequoia sempervirens, assembly GCA_007258455.2. NCBI lineage: Eukaryota > Viridiplantae > Streptophyta > Pinopsida > Cupressales > Cupressaceae > Sequoia > Sequoia sempervirens. The sequence goes on from VDFB02271358.1 coordinate 373,868,819, forward strand.
ATTAGGTACACAACATTCCTTAGCTCATATCAATTTGAATTTGTTCATCATATGTTATTTATATAAAAAATCAGTCTCATATGCTGGCATACATTGCTAATTGGTTTGTAAATTCATATTTAAAAAAGTACATTTATGGGAATAATCATTTAAACTAGGTCATAGAATAATTGGAACATTGAGCGTGAAATTTTCTACAATTATTAATGGTCTCATATAACTTTTGAGCATCAATATATATATATATATCTTCCTCAATAAACACACATTCTTAATGTGATATTTATAAGATGTTAATAAGTAATGATTAACACACACTAGGCTTTGATGGTTTTGATGCTGTCATACTTAACCAATATTGGGTTTGTTGTCAAATGATTCACTAATATAGCACAATTTAACTTATCATGGAGTCATAACCATTGTAGATAGGGTTGGTAATCACATCCTGATACCATTCGATTGGACTTCATCCTCAAATTCATTAAGTTTCAAAAGCCTAACTCGAAAAATGCAACACATAAATTTGTTAAATATGCAAACTATTTTTCCTATGTAAGAAACAAAATAAAACCATAAGTACATGTTATAGATATCCCTTCTATGATTTATACATCTAAATATTTAAAATAAAATTTATTACAATAGAGCATTTATCCATCATACTCCCATTATATTCATTTTTAGAATCTGTTAATGTAGCTATAAATTATAGACCACATGAAAGACTTGAATAAAATTAAACAAAGATATATGAAAGCATATTAACATATTTGGATACAAATCAAAGATCCATTTTTATCATAAACATCACTCATTATGTTTAGAAAAAAACCTATATTCTAATGTCAAATCATGTCTAAAAAAATATTAGCTCTATTTTATTTATTACTATCTTCTCACTTAGTCCACATCTATACCGCATCACATTCATTTTTAATGTTAAACATACAACACAATAATTATATTGAATTTACAACACAACACTTCAATAATGGGGTTTACAAGGATGGGAATTCATAAATAGTATAGCCATTAGGAAAGATGGTTTGAAGGCCCTTCTTTGAGGACACTTCCATAGATTTCTTAGTACATTATCTTTTCTTGTTTAAGGGGGTTAACATCCAAAAGGAATGTACAAAATAAGAACATATATATAGAACTAGGGAGAATGAAATATTCCCGTCCCATATTGGTTCCATTTGCAACCCTCGTAAAATAATTCCCCAACGCATCTACTCCCCTATTTGACCTATTAGGAAACCTTACTAGATATGTTAGTTTATATAACTCACAATAAACCACACTTGATAGTCATTTGTAACAAATAAAAAATCCTCAAACCAAGTATCATATTATCCTAACCAAAGTTTCAATAAAAGTCACATAAAAATTAAAAATACAAAGTAAAGCTCACTAGTAGCTATGTTGCAACATTTCAACTTAAATAAAAGAAGAAATTAAATAAGTCCTTGAGGAAAATGGACTGTGGAAAACTTCAAATGGCTAAATAGCCCAAAAATATAAAATTTAACACTACTAACACATAGTAAAACAAATCAACAATTAAAATTTTTTCCATAAGCCACATTTAAAAAATAAAATTTACACATTATTAACACCATGTGGCTTTGATAAAGCCACCTAAGGGGAGGAGGGGAATGGTGGTTCTATAAGCACATAAATATAATAACATGTAATAAAATGGTGGCCCTTGATACTTGAATGTGATAGGGTGTAATATCCTGGTGGAATCATACACATAATATTAATATTTTGTATTCAAAAGTGGGATCATAATCCCATCAATATGGTTCATAAAATTCCATCCTCTACCCATCGGTTATAAATATCAAGGAGTAGGTTTTCACTATGAACTAATGAGTGTGGCTCTAGTGTGTGGGGAAGTAGGTTACCTACAAAATGTCCAACGGGAACCATATAACCCCATTGAAAGTCCTCTTGTCTCTCAAAACCTAATTCTACTAGTAGGGTCTCATCCTATTAGAGAGCCTATGCTAGATGTACACAATTAACACAATAACAAGATTTATACAGAGGAATACATCAATTTTACTTAGTAGGCACCTTTCCACAAATAATATGTTTACAACTTTTCATGACTAGCTATATCATATAAAATATCATCACAAAGGTACACATAGGGTATTGTGTATGATCTACATCATCCTTATCCTATGTTGGATACCCTATATCTCATACTTGAGGTAGAACAAATTTCCTTGTTTCATTTCACATGTCACAATTCAATATGAATTTATGATGTTTTCCACACTATATAGCACATAAATAAGCTACACATAAGCACTTCATTTGCTTCAAACAGGGTTCACTTTGCTTCTCAATTTTGTTAATATCTAATCAATTTTTATATGTAAAATAATTTTATATCTAATGCACATTTGTAGCCTATGTATTACTCAATTTTCCTATAATTTGCAATATGTGGTGCTTCACAATTTCTATCTTGCTAAGTGTACAACATTACATATAAGGTAAATATTAATTTTTTATATTTAACAATAAATTTATGTCATCATTTTTACAACTAGGTTTGTTTTTGAAAAGGAAAAAATAGGTTTTATAGGGACCTGAAACCATAAAGTTTAAACATACAAAGATAGAGCAAAAAAAGTCTGAACAAACAGACAGCTGTCCCAAAAAGGAAATGACAGCAAAAAAGGAGACAACAGGGTCCAAAAAAGGACTACCAAAAAGATAGAAACGACCACAACAGCACTAATCCAAGATGTTCATCAGCTCCTCGACTTCCTTTTCAACTTCACTCATATCCTGTAATCCTTGCTTGAGGATTTGAACCATATGTGGAGAAGCAGGGGCCTTCCTCTTCGTGTTAGCCCGGGTGCGAGTCGAAATCCCTTCAAAAACAACACTGCTACAACCCTTGTCCGCATCCAAGTCCATGACCAGTGAGCCCTTTTGAATTTTTTTCCAACTTTTCCACCATAGCATTAATGGTAATGGTGTTTTGCCTAGCAATTTTATGATTATGCGCTATAGTTTCCCTGGTATGTTGGCCTATCTTGGACATATTGCTCTCCAGCCTAGTCAATCTTTCCTCCTGCAACTATTGTCTTTTCTCCATTAAGGGGGTGTCCTTTCCATCATTCTCATTATAGCTCCAGCTGACCTTCTTCTCCAACTCCATGACTCTGTTGTTGAGATCTCTATTATGACCATTCAAATCACAAACTTCCTTCTGGGCCCACTTAAGAATAGTGAAAAGGCCATTAGTACTTTTTTCTGCCACACTCATAATGTCCTCAAGCCTGAAGTTACTCAGGGAAGAATTAATTTCATCCTGATTAGGGGATCTTTTAGGGGTATTCACAAATCGTCTAGACGCAGGGGCACTAGGGGCCGACTCTTTACTGGCCATAGGTTTTTCAAAATGAATTTCTAGAGAATTCCCAAAGTATGAAACCAATTCCATAATCGAGGTTCCTTTCAACTAGGTTTGTTATATTAATTAATGTTTCTAGATTGGGTAATTCCACTATAGGTTTTCTAAATATGTTAAAGAAGGTTTTCTAATTTTTAAGGAAGATTACCAACCTTTTTCTTTTGGAATGTTTCAATGTAAGAAAATAATGTAAAATTAATGCATAAGGCACATGATAAATCATGGAATAGTAACTCTCACAACTCATCAATATTTATATACATACAAATATTGCATTTTTATATCATGTTATGAATCATCTAATCACATCTTATAATCATCATTTATATAATAACAATTCTTTCTATTTTTTTGTTACAACAATTTCTAGATTAGATTGCATGAGATTTTTTTGTATCAACTTTTCAAGGATCTCACTCTATGATACATCTTCAAGATGAGAGAGCTCATGGAGAAAAATATTGTTAGTTGTAGAGCAAGAACAAGCTAAATAGAAAAGAGGAAGGGGGGAGGGTAGGAGGGGAGAGAAGACTACACAAGGACCCAAACACTTTGAAAATTTGAATCCCCTTGCTCAAAAACTCCAAGGACTTTATTATTGACTCTAGATTCTATAAGGTAGTGTGTTCATGTGGCAGTCTTTATATTGGAGAAATAGGCCAGTCATTTAGCATTAGAATCAAAGAGCATAGTGTTGAGATCAAACATGAACAAACTCTCAAATTTACTCTAGCCGACCACTTCATTTGCAAATCTTGTTCAAAGAAGACAACTTCTTCAAAAGGAAACTAAAATGGAAATCTCTTTTAGGGACCTGTTTTCCTCTTACCTACACCATTTTGTTGTGGTGTGTAGGAAATAGTATATTGAAGATCAATCCGTTCAAGAGAACATAATTTCTCAAATCGATGGTTCACATATTCTCTACCATTATCAATATGAAGAATTTTGACACACTTTCCAAATTGTTTGTCAGCATGAGCCTTAAACTCCTAAAATCTATCAAAGACTTCTCCTTTGTGTTGAAGAAAGTATACACATGTGTATCTAGAATAGTCATCAATGAAGGTTAGCAAATAACAAGCCTTATTGAAAGATAAGGATGGAAAAGGACCCACCAAGTCACTATGAACCAATTCAATGACTTTTGAATCCCTCCAAGCCTTCCCTTTATTGAACTTGTCTTCAAGATGTTTTCCCAAGAAACAACCCAGACATACACTATTAGAAAAATTGATTTGAGGAAGACCCATTACCATATTTTGTTTGTTGAGTTGCTAAAGATAGTGATAATTGAGATGGCCTTGAAACTGCTCATGCCATAGCTTTCTCACAACATTTGAACGGGTGAGCAATATAGTTGAATTTGAATCAAGTAAAAAATGAGAGAAAACATACAAGTGAGACTCATAATTGGCCTTACCAACTGCAAGGAGTGCATTATCTTCAAGATTCTCGATGTTGACAGAATTTGAATTAAATTCAACTTTTCTACCATTCTGAGTGATTTGGTAGACAAAGAGAAGGTTGGCTGAAAAATTAGGAATGAAAAGGACATCCTCAAATGTACCATTTCCAGTACCAATTGAACTCTTCCTAATTACTTCCATTGGAGAACCATCCCCAATGAGAATGTTGGGCACAAAATAAGGCTCCCATAAAGGAAATTGTTCTTTACTAGAACCCATGTGATGTGATGCACCCAAGCCAAGAATACACTCTATTGAAGAATCAATAATAGCAAAAAATGCATGTTCTTTCCCTTTTATTGATTTGGAAGAAGGATTAGAGGATTACTGAGCAATAGAAGAAGGTAGATTAATGTTGTTCTTTTTAAGAAGATTCTTTAACTCATCAATTTGTTTCTTATGACAAGAATGTTCCTCATGACCAGGGTTTTGGTAGTAACTAAAAGTTGTCCTTTGTAAAATTCCCCTTTAAAGAAGAGGATTTGGAGTAAAATTTTGTTGTAGAAGATTATTGTGCTTGATCTATTTGTGATTTCTTGAACTACTTTTGTTTTTTGTTAGGTTTCCTTCATTATTTCGACCCCTTTGGCTAACTATCCTTTAAAGCTTGTGAGTGTGAATGCTTGAGAAGACCCATTGAAAGAATATTACCTTTTTCTTGCATTAATATTTTAGAAAATGAAGCAAAAGGTGTAGTGAATGTAGATCCCATTCTTAGCCTATGAGGATGAAAGCTAGGAACAAAAGTTGCATATTTAGGTCCAAGTTTTTTTAAACTGTTATAGGAAAGTTGAATATATTTATTCTCTAAGCCACATGATTTACATTGTGCTCTAAGGTCATTGACCTTTGTTACATAATCCTAGATGTTATTAAAATACTTTGGATCAAGACTCATTAGTTTGTCGTCAATTTGATAATCATGAACTTCATTAGTTCTACCATAGAGAATTTTTAATTTGTCCCATGCATCATGTGAATTTTTATAGATGTCAATATGAAACATTATATCAAGAGAAACTAAACTCCTTAGACGACCAACAAATTTTGTATGTTCAAACATCCAGAGTAGTTTTTCCTTATCATTAGTGAGTTTAGTTACCTTCTTCTCAACATAAGGTGTATATCCTAGTTGTATTAAGGAATTCCATGGATTTTGATACCATGTATTATAGTTGTATGGTGTGAGCAATGGAAACTTAAATGTACCCATAGTGAAGGAAAAACAAAGCACAAAGTATGACAACTTTGTCCAAAATCGACGTTTTGATAGTTGATTTTATGGTTTTCGGGCCTTTTGAGCATGATGGAAAGATTGGATTTGACCCAAAATTCTCTAAAATAATGGATCATTAGTGGATCTAGTAATGAACCTTCCACCTCAAACTATTGTAGATCTGGCCTCTGATGTCTATTTCAGGAAAAATAAAGGGCATATCTGAATGTATTAGTTGCTTTGAACTCAATGGTGAGATTAGAATCTCTATAGGAAGATTCAAAAGACATGTAAATAAAAATTCAATATATGAACCCCCAAAAACTAATTTTTTTATCACACCTTTTTGATTATCTAGATCATCCAAAGATGCAAGAGAAGAGCATACTTAGTTTTTCTAAAAAAATCTCAACACTCTCAAATTTTCTAAAGGAATTCTAACCCACAACTCAAATTTAGATCTGATACCATGTGAGATTTGCTAACTACCCTACCCAAGAATCTAATAACGGAAGGAAAGAAAAACTAGAACTATGAGGAGGAATAAATTGTATTCCTCTCAAGAATACAGAGCTATATTCAACTTGAGAAATTAAGATTACAAAGGAAATACCTTTGTTATATACGCCAAGGGGAGAGATAGATGCAACCAAATATTGACAAGTGTTGGCATCCTATGAGGTGTGACAACTCATGTCATTAAAGGCTCAACCACCTTATCCCTATGTAAAGTTAAGCTAGTGTGAAGAGGACTTTAGTGGAGAACTAGCTAAAAATGAAATAGTTAGTTAAGTACCCCTTTCACACTAACAGTGGGATTATTACCACTACTTTCAAGATGGATGAGGTGGTTGGATCACTAGTATCTAAAGAAATGTAGAGGAAACCTTCCAAGATGGATAAGGAGGCCCTTTATATTTGAGGAAGATCTAAAGAGATAGGAAAGTAAAAGGACAAGAATTAAAAATAAAAATCTCTAGGGAGATCTAAGTCTCCTAGCAAGTCTAAGGTGAAATTTTTAACTATGGAAAAACTAGTCATTTCTGGAAGGAGTGCAAGGAGGAGAAGAAAAAGAAAGGTAAAAAGAACTTCTTATATTCTAACTTTGAAAAATCCACTCAAAATTATGCTGATGCATTTCTCACATCCTTGGAAACTCATGGATCACAAGATGTGTGGTTATTATACCCAGGTTCTTCTTTCAACATGACCTTGCATTAGGCTTGACTCTCAAAGTAAGAAGAATATGATGTTGGGAATGTGTATCTAGGTGATTATTCTCATCTAAATATTGTTGGTCATGGTATATTCAAGATTAGATTCCCTGATGGTAGAGTGAAGGGTGTCTTAGATATCCAAGGTTTCTCACCAAATGTATTCTTAGTAAGTAAATCGAATGATTCAAGTGTGCAAGTTGTTTTCTTGAGTGGTGGATGTAAGATGATGAGATGAGTTATGGTGTTGGATAAGGGTATTTTAGTTGGAAGCTTGTACAAGTTGGATGCATGCATAATACAATGCGATACTTCTTTAGACATACCAAAAAGAGACCTATGGATTATTCAACCTCACTGTTGTCCATCAAGTAGACAAGAAGTCTATAACAACGATATTTGATGGTCATGCATTTTGGGCACCTAAGAGTGATTATTCCTTGAAAATGAATCTTCTTGTATAGAGAACACAATCTTATGACACCAAATACTTAGTCACAATAGTGAGAAGGGTATTACAACCCTCAAAGATAAAAGCCTTGTTGAAGGAATTGATGATTGTAATCTCAAGTTTTACTTTGGCAAACATTTTGTGTATGGTAAATAACACCATATTTCTTTTTATTCTATCTCTCATAAGTCTCATGGGATTTCGAACTATGTTAATGAAAATGTGTTTGGTCCTATGATTGTTCCTTTATTAATTAATTTTTTTATATTTTGTTTCATTCATCGATGACTACAATAGAAATACATTTATTTATTTCCTTATAAGTAAATCTAAAATCTTTAGTTGGTTTAGGGTGTTTAATGCATTGGTATAAAATTAGAGTAGTAGAAGGATTAAATGTTTGAGGACTCGCAATGGTGGTGAGTTTTGTTTAGAAAATTCAACAAGTTTTATAAATAGCACAAGATTGAGAGACATAAGAGAAATACATACAGCCCACAACAAAGTGGATTTGTAGAGAGGATGAACATGATGTTGATGGATAGAGCTACGAGTAAGTTGAGTGGTTCTAACCTTGAGCAGAATTTCTAGGGTGAAGTTGTAGCCATTGCATGTAATCTTATCAATAGATCTCATACATTGAAACTTTTTTATAAGACAACCATGAAGGAATTGTCTTGTAAGAATCCTTTCATGAGACATCTTAGACTATTTTTTTTGTGAAGCTTACACATAATTTCTAATTGAGAAGAGGACTATTTCATAGAACAAGGTGGTAAAATGTATCTTCATCAGCTATGGTGTAAGTTTGAAGAGGTACAAGCTTTGGGATCTAATGTCCCAAAATGTTCTCTATAGTAGAAGTGTAATTTTCAAAGAGATGAAACCTTCCACTGTTGAGCTATAGCTAAACCTAAAGAGGAGAAACAAAAGGATGTAGTTTAGACTCCACCTAGTTCAATAAAAGGTGAACTATGTACTCTTATTGGACTTTATGATGAGGAGAGCTCAAGAAACTTTGAAAGCTATGAGGAAGAAGAACCTCAACCTTGAACATTGAAGAGGTATACACATGTTACATGGAAACATGAATGGTTTGGTTATTGCTTGTTGGATTATAGTTTCGATTTTTCTTTGATTGCTAATACTGATGAGCCTACAAATGTTAGAGAGGCTATGAGTATGAATGATGTAGATTCATATATGAAAGTCATTGATGAAAATATAGTTGCATTGAAGAAAAATGGCACTTGGGAAATAGTACCCTTGCTTGATGGATGTAAACCCATTGGTTGTAAATTGTTGTTGAAGAAGAAGTGTGGTCTTAATGGCCATGTTGAGAAGCATAAGGAATATTTGGTAGCAAAGGGGTATTCTTAGGTGGAGGGAATTGACTATGGTGAGATATTCTCTCATGTTGCAAAGCTAACATCTATCAAATTCAAGTTATCACTTGTAGCAACATATGATCTAAAAGTGGAACAAATATATGTGAAGACAATATTCCTTCCTAGTGTCTTGGAGGACGAAATTTATATGTCACAACCATAAATTTTTGTGGTCAAAGGTAAAGGACATCTGGTATGTAAGTTGATTTTTTTTTTTTTATTTTCCTAAGTAGTCTCTTAGGATGTGGTACAAAAAGTTTCACACCTATGTGTTCTCATTAAGATTTTTGAGATATAAATATAACCATTGTGCATATTAAAAATGTGATAATGGTTCTATTCTTATAAATTTTTAATACTTATATGATATGATTTTATTAGGAATGATAAAAGTGTGACATGAAATTAGAAATCTCAGTTGTCAACAAAGTTTAAGATGAAAGAGTTAGGTGTAGCTACATATATTTTAGGGATGAAGATCAAAAAAGATAAAGATAAAAGAAAGCTTTGGCTAAGCGGTAGTGATTATGTGAAATTAGTGTTGGAGAGATTCAACATGGCAGATTACAGATAGTTAGTTGTTCCTATAATATAGGGGACAAACCCTTTTGTACAAGATTGCCCAAAATATCCTATTGAGATGGATGACATGACTACAATATGCAAGTTTTTTTGATAGTTCAATGTATGTTATGGTTTGTACTAGGCCAAACATTTCCCAAGTAGTGGGAGTCCTTAATTAATTTATGTTTATTCTTAGATGAGTACTTTGGGATGCAATAGAGAGAATGTTCATAAACTTGTGGGGTACCTTTAAGTATTCCTTATGTTTTTAGGGCTATCATATTGGATTTCAAAATTTATTGAGCATTCATGGATATGTGGATTAATTTGGGCAAGTGACAATGTCAACAAAAGATCCAACAATGGTTTTGTTCATAATGTATGGTGGTGCTATCATTTGGATGAGTTAAAAACAAGTTGTAGTCACTTTGTCCATTACAAAAGAATAGTACATGGCAACTACTCATGCTTGCAAGGAATCCATTTTTCTTTAGATATCGTGTTCTAATATTGTTTTTGATGCAAGATAGATTAATATCTATTTTGATAGTAAAATTATCATTTTCTTAGCAAAGAATCCTACTTTTCATGCCAAAATAAAGAATATTGATGTTCAAATTCATTTTTTTGTGATATGGTACAATATGTGAAGGTGAATATGGATAAATTCAAAACTTTGGTGAATGTTGCAAAAACACTTACAAAACCCGTGAGCATAGAGAATTTCATGTGGTATTTCATTTCCATGGGCCTTGGGGCCCTAAGCAGTTGCTTACAAATGACCCTTGATAAGTCTCTAAAATGTGGAATATGTTGGGATTAAGATATCTCAACCTCTCATTCCTAACATTTAATTTATTGTTATTTTATATTATTTAATTATTTCCCAAGTTTATTGCCTACCAAATTGGTTTTCATTCTTCAAGACCTACCAGTGAGGTGGCATCCTACATGGAAGGTGACATGTGTAAATTTTAAGCTTAAATTGTGGAGGTAGGTGTCCAACATTGGAGGTCCTAAATTTGTGGCTAACTTGATGGATTTTGTCATAAGTTGGTATGTCAAGTTTATGAAAAACTTTGATAGCTTTCTATGACAAGTTATTTCTACTATAAGAGTTATGCATGAAAGTTTCTATGTCACACTATGACAAATAGGATATATTTATGGGGCCTCCCAAGTGTGCATTTGGTAGTTGCATGTGTATAGGTTCCTTGCATGTTGAGTGAGTTAATTTTGATGAGACATCTATTGTATTTAGAAAAATTAATAATTTAGTGGTTTTGACTATGACAATATGTCATAAAAAACTCATGTTCACTACATGGGATTTCATTATGAAAACTTTTGGCACCCTCTCTTTATCTTAGATTGTTATAAATACTTGATTCCTTAATTAATTTTCCAATATGATAGGGTGAAGAATTGCTTAGATGTCATTATGCTTCTAAATTTACTTCAAATTCTTGTTGTATTGTGAAACTCCAAAAGAGCATTACTTTGATATTGTATTGTAATTATTGTTGTTGTTGATAATATAATCCAACTACATGTTTAGAGTGTGAGGTTTTCTCATAAAGTTTTCCCACATAAATCATAATGTTATGGATTGCTTTGTTTATCTACTTTAAAATATTTTGAATATGCATCTTTCTATAATTGTAACTATCAAGGTGTTTAAATAATTTTGTACAACTCTCCCCTACTTAGATTATTGTAGGAAGCATATTCCATGCATTTTGATTCCTTTAACAATAGTAACCCCTACCATATCAATATTCAAATAGGATTTCATGTGGAAAAGATAGAAGGAAAAAGAAGAAGTAGGGCATGCACTGACACAATTAACAAGGGTGGAGACAATGATCAAGATAGAAAACCAACCTATGACTATAGAAGGTTTTACACCCATTGTGAAAATCATGGAAGTCAAGAAAAATCCCAACACCATAGAGGGTGGTGCAATTCGTGAGACAATGTAAATATTGAGAAGTGAAAAACCATCCTTCACCAAGGCACATGAGCTAGAAGTGGTGATAAGGAGTGGCATCTTGAGCTTGAGCTTGATTTTATGTTGATTTGGAAGCTAACTAACAACTAAAATTTTGGTCTAATAAAAATTTATATCTAGTATTAGAACCCGAAACCAAGTTCAATTCCTCTTAGTTATGTGAAAGTACGATATTGGACTAACAAACACACCTCTAGGAGTTGATCTTGTAAATTAGCCACCACTCTTAGTCTAGGCGAAGATGTTGAAATGGATGTTCATTGAAACCTATAAGTTTTGTTGTGATGTAAAATGTATAAAAAGTGTATAATTCCTAGAAGAGTCATCTACATTTCTATGATGAAAACAAGAATACCTATCTATAGAAAAATCTATTTAGAATACACCAAGAGATATCCTTCCTAAGCTACCTATTCCACTTATATATGTCAATTTTATTAAAAATTAGGAACCTTGAAAAGGATACATCTTGGCACCTTTTACATTTTTATAAAGATAGGTATGCTAGTAGCATCCATAAATGCAACAAGTAAAATGAATAATTAGTCATCATAGATTAATGAAGAAATATTGACTTCATTTGATTAAAAATAGAGGAATATGTATACATAAGGTAAAAATGAATGAGGAAATCAACTTTATTTTAGTAATAATCATGGATCAATATGTATAAGTTAAAAATAGAAATAAAGAGTCATATATCATTACAAATCCATATACCCCAAGTGACTCCTCAAGTGATTCTTCTAAATGGCCTTGTCTCTATATCCCTTTAAGGGAATAAAAGGTTTCATATTTCATATACATAATTTTTGAATATCTGTTTTGTTATTTTTTAAGAGCTTTATTCTTTCTTTTCCAACTTTATGGTTAGAAAATTGTTTTAGATTTTTACCTTTTCCTAGTGGTCATATGTAAATGATTAAATATTCCTAGTTCCTCCAATGAACTAGCATGAGATATAGTCACAAATTTCAATCATGTTCTTCCTTTTTTCCCTATGTTAGTCATGGCCTTTTAAAGAGTCAAACCATTTGATTTATGGATTCTCAATACCCAATACATTCATAAGGATAATTGGATTGTGTTCCCCCTTTGAATTGGATCAATTAGAATTATATCACGAGTTTTATCTTCAAATGGTATCACTAAATAACTAGCAAGCTCTAGGTTATAACATATGTTGGTGGTGTTGGTGGTGTAGTCTTAGGTTCATATATTATATTTTAAATGTAACTGAGAGCTCCATTTACATGACATTCTTCTATCAAATATATTGGAGTTTAACAAGACCCTTTCATCCTTTATGATTAGTTACTACACATCATGTTCATCTTTTTTATCTACTTATATGTATTCATGCTATCTAGTTTCATTCTAATACTGTATAACAAGGCATTTCAATGAATACAATTTTGTTATGTCATAACCAACCAAATTATCATTTCTAAATAAAAAATGAACATTATTGTCAAATTATTCATTTATTTTTGTCTAGGCGAAAATTGGTTTTTGTCACTACTAACTTTCAATCATCAATAGTTAGATTTGCGTAAAATTGACAAATTATTTGCTTGTCAATGGTTTCTCCCTACTGTCTAAAAACATTATGCAATGTAAAAATTGCTTTGAATTCTTCCCATTCTTCCCATTGAAATTTTGCATGTCTAAAACTATCATATGGTGGTTTGTCAATGACTGGATCTAACACTTTCAAATCTTCAATCAAAATTATAGATTTACAATATTTGAACAAATTGGTTAGTATTACATTAGTGTTTTTTATTAATACACATATTTAATAGTAATGAATTTCTCCCTACTGTCTAAAAACATTATGCAATGTAAAAACTGCTTTGAATTCTTCCCATTCTTCCCATTGAAATTTTGCATGTCTATAACTATCATATGGTGGTTTGTCAATGACTGGATCTAACACTTTCAAATCTTCAATCAAAATTATAGATTTACAATATTTGAACAAATTGGTTAGTATTACATTAGTGTTTTTTATTAATACACATATTTAATAGTAATGAATTAAATGTGGTAAAAAGGAAAATAAAGTTTAATGTGAAACTAAAATCATAAATATATTGTTAAAGCTAATGTTTTGTGTTATCCAGAAATGTTTGATGATATCCAAATTCTATGTTCTATGGCACATTTTGTGCAATGAAGCTCATTTCATCAATCAATATCTATTTCATGTGGTAAACCTCTTCCTAGAAGTTTCTAAGTCTTGGTCCTTTAAACTGAGCAAAAATAGTGATTGAGATTTAGAGTTGTGAATGGATTATTGATGCTTTGATATTGATTGTTGCAATTCACGTTGGTAAAATAATAGAAGTGAATAATTACTTGATAATATCAAATTTCCAAGATCTCAACATATAGCATCTATTAGATATGATTTCCCTATTATTATTTTTCCTTTAATTATCATGTACAATGCCAATGTTTCTTGACTATGATTATTATTTGTCATAATTATATCAAGTGCATTTTTCTATCCCCTAAGAATGTGTTAGCCCCATTTTTGGCCACGAAAATTTTAGAGATTCCCTCGCCAAGATGTCAGTAAAAGTTGTGTTTCTTTGTGCAGTGGTGCCTTTTTTCTCCATGCTTTTGAATCAAATATAAATATCGGCTAAGAATTTCAAGCCACACTACTTTCCGTTATAAAATCCTAAAATGTTGCAACCTATGTTTACCCCTAAGAAACTATGCTCTATACGAGCTAGATAGATTGGTTTCAAGAGAAGGAAAATAAAGGAAAATTTAATGGATTCTTATTTTCCTCAGTGGTAATCACTAATGGGTTTCATTGCTTCATCACAAATAAAGTTGGCAGGATCTTTTGTGGTCATATGTTGATAATTCGCAGTGCAGTTCCGCATTTCAATCACATATGTTACACCAATTTCAAAAATTTGTTTACTCTACGATAGCATATTGCAGCTGTTATAGGAACACCTATCTTTATGCGCAAAAAACAACAAAAAGAACCAACTAAAAGAAACCGAGCCATTCTTCGGTTTGGAGTTATTTGAGCATATTAGGAAGAGTCTAGCCGTGATCTCTCACAAGCATGGTTAAAGTCTGACCTCTTGACCCTTGAGTCACATAATGAAGAATGTAATTAAGTGGTCAAAGCTATACATTTGGGAGAATTTCTCTTGGGACTTAGGTAAGATAATTCTACATCTTAACAGCATAGCAGACTCTTCTTTAACATTTGTACAAGTTGGAGTTGGAGAGAAATCATATGAATATGAAAGAAACAAAGTAGAAGTTCGGGCTGTAAATTTTTTTATAAGGTTCCACATGTGAAGGGTTTCTATCCATAGGCAGCTTGTTAACCAGACATGTACAGAGATTTAAGTCCTCTTATCCATATCGCCCTCTATTATAGGCATCATGAAAAGTGACTGAATGCTTGAAAAGTTAGGTTAACAAGATCGAAGGCTTATCACTTCACTTGATCATCCCACTCTAAAGTTGCATATGTTGATTATAATTTGCAAAAAGAAATGAAAAAGAAATTGCAAAAATTAAAAAAAAGCATAAAAGAAAGCACAAACAAGAACATGAGATTTATTGTGGCTCACCATAAAAATGGCTATGTCCACACTCAGGGATTATCTCTTATTAATTTTGAAGTACAATAATATTCACACAACAATTGTAGACACTTAAAATATGGATTCATTTCAATTCACCATTTTAATTAAATAACCTTTGTTTAATTAAATCTAACATTTTTTCCTTTAATTAAATAAACTCACTTTATGTATTTAAATCATTACCTCATTTGATTAAATAGATCATTTTTTAATCAAATCCTAACATTCCATCTTTGGATTAAATAAATCATCTCCTAAGTTCATCTCCTTTAAATAAATTAGCCTGTATCTTACATCACCCTTTTAATTAAATAAACCAAACTTTATTTAATTAAATCTCAAATTCATATTCCTCCCTTTTGATTTAAATAAATCAAAATAACTAAGTCAAAATAGGTCAAAAACACCTAATCATTATCTTAAGTTAATCAAACTATGATTAATCTAATCTAATCACCCATCACATCCTCTAGCTTTTCCCACTTGCACAAATAAAGCATTTTAATTTATTTATTAAAATACTCATTTTCCCTCAACAAGGCATCTTTGGATAATATTCCTCAAGTTTGAATTTGAAAACAAGTTGACTTCTCCCTTCCAACATGGCAATAACTCCCCTCTTACATGTCCCCCACTTGGCATTTAAGTCTCTTTTTTTCCCTCCAACAAGCCAAATTTGAATTTGAAAAGGCCAAATAGTCTCATTTATTAGCACATTGACCACAACTTGCACATCCTCCATCCACTCACAAGGTGACAAGTGGCTCCTTCTTATTGGCTAAATATTTATCCCACATTGCTCTCTTTTGGGCACTCTTTATTCTTCAACAATTCATCCACAATCTTCATACAAAGTTTCTCTTCAATTGAGAGTTAATTTTGTTCATTATCTTAGTATTGCATCTTCACCATTGACTTATCAAGGATTGGGAAAGGGCTTATTTCCATAGAAGCACCAATCCACTATGAGATAGAGTTTGCATTATGTTTTCATATGTTTTTTCTTTAGTTATCTTGTCATTTGTTTGCATTTTTGAACCATGATGTATTATTTCATATGGATGTTGAAGGTTTGTTTTGTTTAAAAAAGCTAACCATGGTTTTGTATGTTAGATTTTTAACCATTTGCATATTTTGATATCCACAACAGTAGTATTTATAAAATGGTCTCCACTCCAATAAATGGAAAAATCAGTCTATGAGAGAAACTTGCCAATAGAGGCAAAAGACATCCTATCTAGTTTGTTTGAGAATCTTGCCAATTTGGGCTTCACCAAACCCAACAATCTCCCACCTGAAGACCAAATTGTTGTTCAAAGATATCCCCCACTGCGGGCATTTACATCAGCCACAAAGAAGATTTTAGCTTCGCCAAATTTTGTTCACGAGCACACCAGATTAGTCTCTACCAAAGCACATTGGAGTTAATAACCTACAGAGATTTTAAGCTTTCCATTTTCTCCCCCATGGCCAAAATCAAATCTAGACATCCACCATGGCCCCAAGCAAAAAAAATTCTTTTGTTGTAGTCTTCTTCTCACTTGAGACTAACTCATCCCACTTTCTTTCAACTAATGCCATCCGCATCAATAAATCATCCAAACACTCTTTTGCTGCAACTACATTATGCTCACATTCATCTTCATAACAACATTTATCAAAATTAAATTTTACCTCCACTGCTACAACTTTTTCTCTATCTACAATTAATGCATTCCACTCTGTCTCTATACCATCCTCCTAGGACTCAAATAATAGATTATCATAAACCATTTCTGCCTCGGTCTTGAATAATGGATTATAATAAACCATTTCCGCTTCTAGATTTTTGGCCTCCTCTTCGAGTTCATCTTCACTCTTGTTGTTCCAAACTAAATCCTCTTCTCCTTGGGAGGCATCCTTCTCATCTCAGAAGGAGAACTCCACAGTCTTTTTAGCCAAATCCTTTTCATTTGTCCAGCCATCCCACCAATGAACATGGTGCCTTGATTTAGGTTGCACTTGCACGAAATCACTCACTCCTATGTCAGGATCCGAATCATAGTTAGAAGAACATTTATCATAGTCGAATAAGCAACAAGAGACTTTACTCTTTGGTAAATCTAAGTGTAAAAGAAATTCTTCAATAATAAAATCAGCCTCATGATTTTCATCATTTGAAACTCGCACTTCATCTCATCTCTTCACAATATAAAAACATTCAGCTCCAGGATCGAGCACCCAATAGTCTTTCATCTTTGCTCAATACTTTTTCATAGCTCCAAAAATTCTTCACCGATTTCCAAAACCAAACTTCAGGCTCTGATACCAATTGCTGATTAAAATTTGCAGAAACAAATGAAAAAGAAATTGTAAAAATTAAAAAAGAGCATAAAAGAAAGCACAAACAAAAACATGAAATTTATCATGGTTCACCATAAAAATCGCTACGTCCACACTCAGAGATTATCTCTTATTAATTTTGAAGTAGAATAATATTCACACAACAACAGTATTTATAAAATGGTCTCCACTCCAATAAATGAAAAAATCAGTCTGTGAGAGAAACTTGCCAATAGAGGCAAAAGGCATCCTTATCCAATTTGTTTGAGAATCTTACCAATTTAAACTTCACCAAACCCAACAGCATAGTCATACGGTATTCACAAGGGAGGCTGCAAACCTGTTCGAGTCTACACGTTGCACTCAAAGACAATATGGAGAGCAATTAATTTCAGAAGATTTCTAAACACCTTGTCGATTATGCAGTGCCGAGTTTAAGTTATTTGGAATAACAGTGTCTCAATGGCCGTCATCATGCGAAGGATCGGGCATATACTTGGCGTAGGATATGGAGGTTCTCGAAACCTCATTCTTGCCCGCCACATCATTTATAATCATGCAAATTGAATTATTGAAAGCTTAGCGGCATATCACACTTGGTTAGGAAACTACCAGCGGTCCCCAAAGTGGTTATAGAAACCACAAAAAGTACCGCCAACAATAGTGGAGCCTGATAGGAGTTACAAAACTCTATGATTTCTCTGCCAAACAAATTTAAAGGCATAGACTTGGCAGAGTGCTCCGACCGCCAACAGTATCGATGTAGTTGAGTTCTTGAAGTGGTGAAGATACTGCCTGAACCAGCGTTTTGCTTACAGCTATAAGGAAAGCTATTGGTAGCATTCGGGTTCCAAGCAATTGAGCGTTGCTCAAATTC
The DNA here is from genome assembly GCA_007258455.2 of Sequoia sempervirens. Classification (NCBI taxonomy): domain Eukaryota; kingdom Viridiplantae; phylum Streptophyta; class Pinopsida; order Cupressales; family Cupressaceae; genus Sequoia; species Sequoia sempervirens. The sequence goes on from VDFB02271358.1 coordinate 373,887,402, forward strand.
ATAAGCTCTGATTGAGCTAAGTTCATTGATAAATAAGTCAAGTAAGCCTGTTGCAATATTAGAGACCCAAGGCCGTGAGAGGTAGGAAGTGGATTCAAAAGCAACTTTGACAGGTTTTCTATCGATACTCTTTGAGACATGTGGAGTGGGATAAAAATTCAATCAATAGCTTTGTCTTCAAACATTATCTAGCATTGCTTCATTAGTGATTCAAGGTACACGCATTGAAACAGATGGACCCTTGAAATTGAGAGAAACCGTAGCAGACTAGGAATGGTTAATTAATGTGAAAATGTGAATTGTCAAGAAGTATTGCAATTTGCTCGCTTCGGTGAAAAATTTAATGCTACAAGTCACAAAAGTACTTGTGACAATTATAGGAAATGCCGCCTTGTAACAGATCAGTAAAATGATCTGATCCCTATAACAAGCAAAATGAAAGAATAATGGTCATTGTGGTAACAAATTTTCTAGAATTATGGGTGGACATCGCAAACTTAACAGGGTCATAGAATGGACGTGGAAGCAGGATGTGCCAAATCAAATCAGCGATGAATCACTTATATACTCAAAGTATTGAATTGTTCCCTTCAGGAAAAGCACGAGTCAATGTCGGCCTTTGTAGATGGAAATCCATCGGAGAGGCTATGAAAGCTAGTCGTTGATCATATACAGTCACTAGATGGCTATATTCTGTTAAATCCTCGATTACAAAAGATTAAGCTAAATCGTGATGGCGCAATAAAGCGCTTCCGTTACTTATGAATAGCTTACTATGGTTGCGGCACTCCGTTATATACTTTTAGGCACTAGTATTTGCAAAACAAGTGGGCTTGGCAAAATCTTCGAAGACAATCCAGGCAAATGATATATCAAAGCGGACCGGTATAATTGCACATCAATTTCCTAGTATACAGAAACCTTGCCGATAAATTAAAGCCCGACGCACATAATACAAGGGAATTTCCAGCTATCATGACATGGACATATGTTTAAAAGGAAATTTTTATATTTTAAGTCATTTTTAAAACAGCGCAAGAAAATATAACTTTATAGATCAACCAAAGAAAAAGAAATGTGGGAATGAATTCGAAAAGTCTCTCTCCATGAAGAGAGGATTCAGTTACCAAGAATCAGTTATGAGAAGAATCAACATTAAATCGAAAGGGCTTAGGGGGAAGATATACAGAGTTTTTCCTCTGTAACGGGGGGATTTTTTTTTTTTGCGGGGGTCCGTCAGCGGGGCTCCTGTGGGAGTTTTTTCTCATAAGATAGCAATTAATTATATTGTTTAAACGGCAGTATTCTTTCAAATATGCATAATCTTGTGTACAGATACAGAGGGTCTGTAAGCCCAATATTTGCATCGAGAAATAAAGAAGACTAAGAACAAGAATAATAGTAGATGAAAGTGTTGTTTGCATGTTTGGATATATTTCATAGCCACGACTGTAATTATCTCAGAAGGGTCTTAGGCTTACCTCTGATCAGTAGTATTCAACAATTCAATGATTTGAATTAAAAATTGTATGTCCTAAGAAGAGCCACCTGCATTTAGAAGGAAATTTCCCAGAAAATCCATAAGAAAAAGAATTCAAAACATTAAATCAACTTCCAAGCTAGTATATCTACGATTCAGAGTACATGCCACTTAACACCAGGGCACTGTAGACACATTCAAGAGTAAAGGTACTTCACATTATAGATTGAACCATTGTAGGAGGTATTTCAATTCGTCTCATTTTCGGTTCCTAAAACATTAACAAAACAAAAAGCTAAAATAATATATAATGAAATAAACACGATTTCAACTCCAAAGTTTCATTTATAAGCATATATTAGAAAAATAAAACAGAAAACAGAAAAATGAAATTAAGACTTAGCATACCATCAATGCCATCACCTCAGACTGCAATCTGTCCAAAACAAAACAAAAAATTGCTTTCACAATACCATTAGCCCTAATTCTCTATTCCTAGAATAGATCATCAAACTCTAGCCTACAAATAATTTTAACCTCATGATACACATCTGAAACTATTCTATACTAGACTAATAAAATTCTAGTAAGGTTCTTCACAAACATATAACCAGCAAACACAATGGAAATGTAAAACCGACTCCAAATAAGCCAGCAAATTAAATTATAAACCCAAACCAAGCCCCTTATTCGCTCGCATCTAGTTAAACCCTGTGCTCTATTAGAAGAAACCAAGTGACATGTTTTTTTTAATCTGAAACCAATCAAAACGACACCTATTTAAGTTTTCCATTGAAACAAATGGAAATAGTAAACGCCCACATTAATGTTTTTTCACCAAAACTGATAAAACTTAAAGATCGCACAATAAAGCTTTGTACCCAAACCAACGAAAGAACAGACACTTAGCTAAATTTTTCAACCCAAAGCAATCGAAAGAACAGACATCCAATTAATTTTTCACCTAAACCAACTCAAAAGATCATAACAACCTAGTAAGTTTTCTAAATCCGAACCAGCCAAAATAACAAATATCTTAGAATGAAAGCAGATCGGCAATGAAGACGGATATTAGAAACCCCAACCTTTCTGAGACAAGGCGGCTGTCAAAGGGCATGCCCAATGCTTCGATTTGATTACAAGTTCCCTGTGCCCTGTGCATTATGGGCTTATTCGCACTACCTCTGCTGTTGTTAGAACTCATCTTTCTCAGTGAGAAAGAAATAAGTTACATGCCCGCAGATCGCAGAAAAACCAAACAATGAAACGAATCTTAATGGTAATGTGTAAAATAATAATCAATCACCCACGGATCCATGCAGACAAAATCACTGCACTGCCGGCTTCTATGAAACCATACGAGTAAAAATGCATTTGTATGGACAAGGGACTTCCGATACAATTGCAATACTAATAGGTGAGCTGTTTGCAGCCCGCAGTTTTTAACATTTAAGTTAGGTGGTCCTGATTAAGTGGACGGCATACCTCTTGCAAATTGTAGTTACGATTTTACTACATGTCCTAGTAAAATCTTTGATCTGAGTGGAAAAAACTATTGTATAACGTGACATTAAAGCTTTGAACTCTCTGCATAAAAAAAAATTAAAATATTGGCACAACAACACAACCATATATACACAAAAAAATATTTCAACACAGCTAAACAGGACAAAAATTAAATGTAGATTTATTACCTCACTCACTTATTTTAGGAGGAACAATCACATTATCTGATTTAAGATATTTTCTGTTCACATTTTGTATCCATGACAATCAAAACAATGCAAATACATCATAAAATAAAAAATATTTCTAACATTCATATGGGTAGATAATGTGGGGTAAATAAGTATTTCATTATTTAAAATAAAAAAATACTTTCAGATTAATCATATTTTCTGCACAAAATAAAGAAACACAATTATAAATAAACACAAAAATATTTGAAGATCTAACACATATAGAAAATGTATTTAAGACAATGACATGAAAAGAAACATTATATAAAATGACAGCAAACCCTCAAACTTGTCATGTGCCAAACACAAACTTAGCTTCCACACTAGGCATGAAAACTACACCATTAAAAAAATAAAATTTACACTCAAGAATAACCACATATTTTAGACGGAATGTGTATCCAATATGAAGATGATCAAACTAAAATGTTCAATCCACGGCTCACAATTCTTAATAGATCTTGGAAACGACCAAACTGATCTTGTCCGTTAATTTTCCCACCGGTCTTTTATACCTTTTTAAATATTTATTTGGGCAACGTATTGAAATGCAACTTGCAGTTTTACGTGGCAATGCCAGGAACTTCGCTTTTATGACGAAAGGGTACATGCTCAGAATTGGCGCGGCTTTAACTGGCGTGACTTTAATTATTCTGCAAGTGGTTCGTCGTGAGTCCAATCAAATTTACATTAAATGTGGGAATGTCGTTGCAGCCAAGAATATGATCGCCTGTGAATAGATTGAAGTATCAGCTGTAAGGAGATTTTTTTTAAAAATGGTTTATGATTGTTTCGTAAGTTTGTTCTGCAAATTATGCTCATTATTTTCATCGGCATGGTTGACAGAAAACAATATTTGTGCAGAATCTCGAGGTTAGTCACAATATAGTCTGCTGCAAGCTAGCAAAGCAAGGAAAATCAATATTGGCCGATTTGTTCAATCTTAACAGAGTAACATTCAACTTACTAGCATGATCATGTGCAGCAAGCACTGTAGTGCAGATGCTACCGCTCAAAGTATAATAGGTATGTTAGGATTTTCATGCTCAAAATCAGCACCATGATAATGATGATAAATGCAAGATACAAAAAATGTCAAGCATGACAAAAGGATGAGAATAAACCCAGTCATTTTGCTGCTCTTCCAACTACTCAGTGGCCATCTCATGGACAAGTGTGGAGGGCACACTCATAATTCTTCTGCTGCTTACCTTATATAAAAAGTGAGCCATCCCATGAATACTTTCTCTCTAGTCAAGTTTTTTCTGTTGTTGCTTTTCTCACTCATATTTGATCCATTGTCACTTTTGATTTGCAGAACTGATGGAGCTAACTCTTGACAACAACATCAGATCTAGAAAGTGAGAATTTATCTGCCTTTTCACGAGTTTTTTTCCCTTTCACTATTTATCAATCACTGGAGGACATTGAATATGTTCATCGCTTTTTCCATCACGGAATGAAGTTCATGAAATTCTGAGCATCTATTTCTGATAGAATTGTCAAAATTTGATGTTATTTCCCAACAATGGCAATGGATGCCTTATAACAAATTACAATTAGATATTAAACGTGAAAAAGAAAACCATCTCTCCCTACATTGTTAAATGTGAGGTATCTTCCACAAAAGAGGGAACATTAGTTTTATGCTAGAATGCATTGATGGAGACCTTCTTACAGATTTGTTAAGGCGCAAGAGACAGATGACTGAATCCTTTCTGGCTAAGGTTGTCTCCCAAGTGATGAAGGGATTGAAATACTTTCACGGTGAGATGATTGTTCATAGAGACATTAAGCCCTCTAATCTCTTGATTTGCAAGAAATCCTAGAAAATTAAAATTTCAGACTTTGAATTGAGCAAGATTGTATCACACCAGAGATCCTTGTTGTAATTCCTATATGGGAACATTTGCTTACAATGAGCCCCAAGAGATTTGTTTGACAGAGCTATGGTGAATGTTATTGTGAGCACCACAAATCTACAAAATAGCTTAAACTTCAAAACACATTAGCATGTTAGTTCAAACTATTCAAATACCATTGTGCTCCTATGAGATAATCTATCATGTCTCACTATGTAAATAAAACAACTAATTAAGAACATAAAAGAGTATAATGGATACCTATCCCATAATGGATTGGTGCTTCTTTGATATGGAAACAAGCCCTTTCCCAACCCTTGACAAGCTTGATGTTGCAAATGATAATGGGAAAAATTAGCTTTCTATGTGAAGAGAGTAACTTTGAATGGATTGTGGATGTTAAGATGAAGAATAAGCCTTCCATTTGTAGAATATTTTGATGAGAGAAATAGGCAAATGGATGAATGTGGGACAAAGATTTAGCCAATGGGCAAGTGTCATTTGTCAAAATCTGAGTGGATGGAAGGTGTGCAAGTTTTGGTCAATGTGCCAAAGAGGGGGAGATTCAAATTTGAATTTGAGAGTTAAATGCTAAGTGGGGGACATGTAAGAGAGAAGTTATGGCCATGTTGGAAGGGACAAGTCAACTTGCCTTCAAATTCAAACTTGAGGAATATTCTCAAAAGATACTTTGTTGAGGGAAAATAAGGATTTTAATAAATCAATAAATTGATTTATTTGTGTAAGTGGGAAAAGCTAGAAGATGTGATGGGTGTTTAGATTAGATTAATCAGGATTAGATTAACTTAGATGATGATTAGATGCTTTTGACCCATTTGGCTTAAATATTTTGATTTATTTAAATCAAAATGGATGGAAGGCAATTTCAGACTTTAATTAAATAAAAGTTTGATTTATTTAATCAAGGAGGGTGATGTTAGGATCAAATTAAATAAATTTGATTTATTTAACTTAAATTGATGATCTTAGGAGATTAATCAATTAAACTTGGTTTATTTAATTGACAAGCGAATATGATTATGCATGATGTCAATTTTGCATGTCTACAGTTATAATGGTTATGCAAGAGATATCTGGAGCTTAGGATTTACAATATTAATAGAATGTATATTAATTATGTAATCCAAATGTGAACACTGTGAATTTTCCGACAATAATGGAAGAGTTAGAAGAATTGTTGAACAATATATATATATAACTTTACCTAAAGTTCAGTGGTCAAACACATACCATATGTCTTTCACTCATTTCTTTTAATGAATATGTGATATAATTCTATAAGTTGTAATAATGATAGTTATGTATGTGTATTAAATTTGATTTTTAATTGTTGAATTCAATAATATATTAAATAATTGTGTATGAAAATACACTTTATATTTTTATCAATATTTGATATTATCAAAAGATAAGTATGTATGCCCTCTCCTTCTATTTATAGCATGAGATGAACCTTAAGGAATATTAAGTTTGGAATCATTTTAGAAAATGACGATGTGAATTTTAGAAAATGGCAGCGTGACTATATTTGTATTTTCTTTTGTAATGGTGAAATTTATATACTCGTTCTCATTAAGTTTTGCATTTATTTTGAGAAAATGTTTTAATTTACGTTGAAGGCCTATCCAATTTGAACATTACTAGCCTAAAATGTTTAATTTACAGCTCACAATTTTCTATAGACCTTGCACCACAATAACACTAATCAAGGCCATAATTTTTCCCACCTATCTTTTATCCTCCATCGTATCAAAATGCAACTTGCAATGGCTATGAAATCACAATCAAAACTAGCACTACTTTAATCATTCTACAAGTGGGTGCACGATAATTCTGCAACTTGTTCGACATATTTATTACTTAAGTCTAGTCAAATTTATATTAAATGTTCGAGAATGATTTGAAGTTGCCCATTTATTGGTAGCTAGACATAACTGTACAAGAAGGATGCAAGATGCTACACATCTCAGTCATTCATGTCTTTAAAACACATTGAACACAATGTTTGTGATTTATCCTTTCCATTCATTGCTATTATGTAGCTCTGATTCAACAATAATTAAAGAGAGTGGTGGAGCAAATAAGGGAGGAGGATAGGGCAAAAGGGTTCAGGAGTTTCGAGCTTAGGTGAGAGAGTCTATCAAGGAAGAAGGATATTCTAGTCAAAGCATCAAAGCATTTGTAGAGGAGATCCAAAAGCTTTCATCTCTTATTGAACTCTTTGCATAAATTAAATGTATCTGTGTGCATTAAAGATTGGCCTAGTTTTCCACCATGAATGATGTTTGTTCATTTATGTACTATATTTTTTGTTAGAGATATTATTGTATTGTATTAGTTGATATTCAAAAGTACAATGTAAATTCCTAGGTTTGTGTGCATTTGTAGTAAAAATGATATAGCAAGGTGAGATTTATTGAGAAAGCATGGTAGATATTGTAAAAGAATGAATGAATGAATGAAAACTTTTAATAACGTCGATGAGGCCTATAGACATCAAAAATATACAAATTGATATCGCACACTCGATCCTGATCTACTAACATCGCTTCATCCTAAATTATCCCTTTGTCTAACCATTTAATCGAATAGCCTTATTTGATTAAAGTCATCATAACTCCCCTTTTAATTAAATAAATCTTTCAATTTAATTAAATCATTGTCTCTGTGTAATTAGCTAGGTCATTTCATTTTCCTATCTTTATTTAATTAAATAATCTATATTATTTGATTAAATCTCTAAAGTTAATCTAATTACATTAAATAATTCAAGCATTTATCTAATTTAATCTAACATCACCCCCTTTGGTTAAATAAATCAAAAATATTTATTTAACTAAGTCTAAATCATTCTTTTCTCATTTTGAGTTATTTAAATCCTAAAATCTAAGTCAAAATAGTCAAATCAACTAACATCATTTAAATTAATCAAATCTTGATTAATCTTAATCCTAATCACTCAAATCCTCTAGATTTTGCAAATTGCACATAAAAATCAATTTAATTGATTTATAAATCACCTATTTTCATTCAAAAAGGGCATCCAAGTGGGAATATTCCTCAAATTTGAAATCTCCCCCCAAAAGGACTTGCCCATCCAACAAAGCATTTAAAGCTTTTACATTGTCTCTTACATGTCTCCCACTTGGCATTTAACTCATCTTTCATTCCCCCTAAACATGTCATCTCATCAAATTCAAATTTCAAACTTGCACATGGATCAAAATGTGCTCAACCTTCATCCTATCAAATGTTGACAAGTGACACCTTATCATTGGATGAATGTAACTAGTTCCACATTGCTCAAATTTGGATATTCATCCATCTTAGAATTCTATAAATGAAGAGCTCCTCTCCTCATTTGATCATCCAAAAATTGAGTAAACTTACTATGCTCAAATTCATAGCAATTTTCATCCATCTCATTGAATCATAGCTAGGTTTTTGCAGATTTTAGCTTGGAACATTCATCAATCTTCATCAAAGTGCATCACAATCTTCATCAAATCATCAAAGTTAGCATTGGAGTTGGGAAAGAGCCAATTTTCACATCAAATTGGCACCAATTCGCCCATGTGATCAAAAGTTTGCATTGCTTTCAATAGGATTTAATCTACTTTCTTGTTCTTTCATTATTTTCTTCTCTTCATTTCTATTTTGAGTTTTGTTAATGGATTTCATGGGGAATCTTTGTTCTGACTTGCATTTGATCTCCTAATGTATTCATTTGTTGTGTTTTGCAGGTATTTGGATTAGTGATTCACATTTTGGCGATAGAAGGAGGGCCTGAATTAGAAATCTAACACATTTTTTTAAATTTTTTGTTGTTTTAGTGCTTATTTTAACTAGTTTAGCGCTCTTTAATGTTCTTTTAGCACTCTTTAATTTTCTTTTAGTGCTCTATAAAACTATTTTAGTGCTCTTTAATTTTCTTTTAGCACTCTTTATTGTTCTTTGAGCGCCTATGATCACTGTTTTAGCGCCCATGATCACTGTTTTAGCGCTTTTAGAGTTAGTTTTAAAATGACCATATCTTGGTCATACGAAGGTCTTTTTTAATGATTTTTTTTTTGAAATAGGGTAGAATTTCATAAGCTATATAATGGTGTAGGTGTTTCATAACTATTAATGAGTTAAAATTTTCAAATTTTATCTAAAGTAAAAACACATGATAACTTGGCTAAGTTTTAGGGTGTTTTGGTAAATGATTCATCTAACCCCTATATCCTTTTGTTTTTTTATCTCATATAACATTTTGATCACTTTTATAGGTTGGGAATTGAAATCAAAAGAAAGAGAAGCATGAGAAGGATATTTTGTTCAATCAAAGTGTTTTTAAATACTTTAGTGTTTGTTTAACACTTATTTAAGAATTTGTTACCTTCTCCTTCTTAGGACACTAGTTTTTGTTTGGGCTTAAAAAGAACCTTTTCCATTTCTTGCAAAGGCTAAAATGAACTTTAGGATCACAACTTACTAGATTTTGTTTATTGGATTAACAATTGAATAAGGCAATTTCTCACACTTCATTTGGTGCTCTAAAACAAACTCACATTTTGCTTTGAGGATTTAAAAAGAACAAGTGTAGTGTTTTTTGTGAAGGCTTCCTTAGACTAAAGGCATTGGAAAAGGACATATGCAGTTCTCTTGCACTTTATAGCGATCTTGAAAATCAAAAGACCTTTTCCATGACTTTGGGTTAAGACAAAGCAATCACCTCCACACTTCAATTTGGGCTTAAAATTGAACAAACTATTGTGTGAGTGTGAGTGGAGACTTTGTTGCGTACATTCTCTCTCCTTGTTGCCAATAAGGATTGATCGAGTTATGAATATTGTTCTTCATTCACTTTTGTTTATCCTAGAGGGCCTACCTTGGAGAAAAAGTATTCACCCAAGGGAATGACTCAACTAGTAACACTCTAAATCCAAGAGTATTTCTAGCCAAGATATAAATGTGGATATTGGATGAAACGCCAATATCACGTAGTTGACTCTGACAAGATGGATCTGAAAGGGAACTCTTGCCACGTTGGGTCAATTTTTATGAATGGAAAGTCCTTATTAAAACCCATGTGCTAGAATTTTCCAAAATCCTTTAATCTATTTGTTGGTGCAAGAATGGTCGTTCTAAAGCCACCCCACACTTTTACGGTCTTTTAGTAAAAATGGAAAGCATGCCATGGGAGTTTCACGGGTGTTGATGCTTGGCTGCCCCGATTGGCATTAATGAGTCATGGACGGGAGCCTGTGGGGTCAACCATCTAACCATTCGCTAAAGATAAGCATAGTTGGACTTGTCTAGGTGGGAATCCAACAAATATTGTCTTACACATCCATAGGATTGTACTTATTCTTGGGTTACAAAATGCATTGCTTGATCGAAAACATCATGAAAACAAACACTTAACATCATCATCCAAATTTCAAACCCTTTTGGAGACAAAAACAATTGACTTGATCCATATGTTATTGCTTTCCCTTGGGATTCACATCCTTAGAGGTTTCTAAACATTGGATTATATCTCAATTTGTCTCCTTAAATAGGAAAACCCTTGCCTTAAGTTCATCAAATTTCCACATGACATATCTTGTGGGATTTGAAGAAGCTAGGACATTGGACATTTAGTTTGAAAATCTCATCAAAAAAGTGTTTGTGGTAAAATAATTTCACTAATCAAGATAAAATCAATTGAACCCAACACATGTGCTTGTGTATCTTTTGTCTTATGGTCTTTTGAGCAAACATTGATCTTTTGGTTCTTCAAAACCTTGGCCTTGTAAACAAGTCCTTCTTAGGTTCATTTAGGATCAAAATAAAACACTTTATCCATTTCAAACATTTATCATCCCATCACACAAGCAACTTTGGAACTTTGGAAACATCATTCTAGACTTGGGTAAATCATCAAAATCAAAATCACCTTGTTTAGTTAGGAGTATGGGAATGCATCATTTCTCATACCTCTAGTGAAATTAGCACCCCTTTGAACAAGTTCATCCTAAGATCACAACCAACATCTTAATGTTTACAAGTTCATTATCCAAATCAAACAATCAAAATCAATCCCTAAGTCTAGCATTGATCCTAGGTCCCTAAACATTCAACACTCATATCATTCACCCATTTTCATCCTCCATCTCATCATTGGTCCTAAACACCTTAGAGATCACTTTTACAACAAGGTCAAAACACAAGAAAGGCATGGAATATAAACTTGATCCATACACGATGAGTGGTCTAAACTAGCCAAACTATCAAAACCTTACAGTGCCAATGGATTTCCATCACTCACATTTATACATGGGATCATTATCTCCCACAAATTTCAATGGTACAATAGATGTGAGTATGCCTAGTCAAAATATTGGAACATCTTTCCCGATGATAGATCTAAATTGAAAACTACAAGTCTATCCACCAAAAAATCAATACATAAGTCTTCAAACAAACAACATCATGCCAAAAGTGAATGTACCAAGTACAAGATTACCAAACATGAATCCAGAAAACTTTGGGATGGATACATTTGCAAATCATATGAATATTCCCAAAACCAACAATGTTCAATTTCAACCTATCATGCCAAATCTGAACACCATCCCAAATCAAAACATTGTCCCAAATAAATTTTTCCACGATCCCATGCAAAAACCACAAGTATGCATCCCAAATCTGCTTGAACAAAAACCAAATCAACTATATCAAGGAAGTCAAGATCGAAATCAAGAAAAAATTTGGTGAGATCAAATTGTTGCACTTACCAAAATAGTTGAGTCATTGCGCCAAGAGACATCTCCACCATCATTACCCATATCGACATCATTCCTTGGTTTAGGGCTTCCCCCTTTACCTAGCACCAATCACTCCATCCAAATTGATCCACCTAACAGCGATCAAGCCATCACATCAAAACCTTTGAATATATCATCGACATCACACCAATGGATGGCATCTAATCAAACAACAACATTGATCCCAAATCAAAACGTGGTCTCCCAAAGACCTATCACTTTGATCATTCCAACCATCCCTATCACTTCGATCACTCCAACCACCACTCTCACACCCATCATATCTCAACCTCTCACTACCATGATCACTCCAAGCATATCTCAACCACTTGTCACTACATCCAACGCGATTCCAAATACATCACCACTACCACAAAAACCAAGTACAATAGATCAATATTGTAACATCACACTAAGAGCACATCAAGCCTACCAATAATCTCTTCAACAATATCAAGTGGCTCCACAAGCTACTCAAGCTACCCAACGTACACAAGCACAAACACAAAAAATGATAACTATTGGGGATAGCGATGAATAGTCAACCACTGATGATAGAATTGACAATCTCCTCACCACCATTGTTGAAAAAAATGATCAAGATCTATCCATCAAAGAGCACATTGAAGATGTTTCTATCTCATTCGATGATCAACCCACTATACATCAAGAGCCACTTTTTAGTGATTTATTTCAAGGAGTGTTAGGATTATTTGTTCCTATCGACATAATGCACAATCCATCGATCAATGATCATATTTAAAATGTCTCTACATTACCTTATGAGTTAAAGGACATATCTCAAGAATTTATGCCAAAGCATAATCAACCTCTTTCACCAAAGTCTAGGAATGGTCCTTTCCAAGACATGTTGACCCCCTTTGACCTCATGGCTATAGATATTGAAGGAACCCTGAACTTGACACTTAAGAATATTGAACCACTTACCATGCCTAATGGTGACATCCAATAACCCTTTGTAAGCAATCCATCCTTTGAAACTGACCCATGTCAAGAACTTGGTCCAAAGCATATCAAAAGCAATTCCAAAATCATTCAAGATCAAGAATGTATATCTTCAAGATACTACAATGAGGTAATGGACACTCTCCTATCTATGCAAGATGTCACAAATGATGATCACATCCATATAGCACATTCTCCTCCATCTACCCATGAGACACTTTCTATCGATGGACATGTAGATGATCTTCATTCAAAATAGGATTCCTTTACTCCTGATATTGTTACACAAAAGGAGTGGGTTATTGATTCATAAAATCAAATAAGGTTGTCAAAATTAGGATCAAATATATCCCAAATCCAGACTAAAGACATCATCTAGCATTATTCACTCAAGGAAACAAGCTAGAAAAAATAGTATAATTCAGAGTTAGCAAAGCAACAAATGGAAACAACATCATTTGTAGTGGTCATTTATCAGAGAGGGCATTTTAAGCAAGAGCTCTTAGAATAGGTAGAATCAAAACATGAAGGTACTACTACCACCATACTGGGGGAAACTTCGTCTGAAGCAAATGTCAACATAGGGAGCACGAAGAATCTTTATGATGAAACTAGTGTCAATATTACAACCAACCATGTCACGAATCTTCATCCACCCATCATCCCATCCACAAATTGGGACCAACGTCAAAAGAAAGATTTGAATCAAAGCACAAAGAATGTTATCAAATAAAAAGAAGTTGAGAAGCGTAATGGACAAATCAAATACACATGGATACCAAAGAGTATAAAGAAAGATCATCCCTATCAAACTCCATTAGTCAAAGAAACTATGGGGCAAAATAAAAAAGGGAAAATTATCCATCAAAGATGTCCACAAAAGCAAAAGTAGGCTTTTCAAGCAATGTACAAGGTATATCAAGTAGTTGGTCTTAATTCCATGCACACTTTCATATCCACCCATCATTGCCCATCTTCCCATGTTTGGAGAGTCAAAGATTCCAAGTTGTCAACCAATCCATCTCTTATCCCTAAACACACTCCATCCATGCCTCCACGCATGATATCCAATTCTTAAATTGACCATGTATTGGCAACGACCTTTCATCATAAGGATTCTGAAGGCACTCTATCATGATGTACACATAGAGATCTGGTATCGACGAAGCAAATCAAGAATCTCAAAAGTTGCATTCAAGTGCACGTATCTTAGCAAAGAAACTTCTTCAAGGAGCATATCAATGGCACATTATGACAGGGGCATCTACATCAACAACACCTTGTGATTCACCATGAATCTTTCAGAAAAATCAAAAAAATCAAAAAATATGAAAAACCAAAAAAATTAGAAAAATGATTGAAAACAATAAAGAAAAAAATTGTCCTCCAGTGAAAACCACTACGGTGGCACTTTGGACAAGACCATGACGAAAACCTAGCAAACAGGCATCATGTGTGGAATCGAGCATCCACGTGTGCCAGTTTAGATGAAAGCATCTCATCCCATCCATAATAAATCCAACAATCCATCCATATCATCCATAATAAAGCCATTCATCCATGAACCATTTATCCAATCCATTTTCATCCATCTGCATCCATCATCCAAGTTATCTTGATCTTGATGAAACTTTGGGGGCACAATTTATGCTTGCTTATGGTAAACATCTTGACATGGGTCATTTTCATTGATCCTATCTTATCCAATGTTATTTGAGCCATGAAGCATTATCCAAATAAGCATTCCTTATCTAAACATTGTATCTTCTCGTAAGATAATCCTTGGCATCCTTTGCGTGCTTACCATATCCATCCATCCATAAACCTATCCAAGCATCCACTCATGACATTCCATACATTGCTAGACACTGGGGGTAGATATTTACATCTTACTTCGGGAATAAATCTTGATCTATATCCTTTGACTTATGTGGTGATCCGAACATTGACAAACGTGAAATAAAATTGGTCAAAGCATTTGTTATCTAGAATCCAAATCACTAGCCCATGGCATATTTTGATGACAAGACAATCTTCATTAGTCTTCATCATTCATCGATCATCAATCCAAACTATCAATATCAGTCGCATCTAATGCACCCTTAAAATGTCACATCAAATCATTTGAACAACTTTTGTTCCAAAATCAAGCTTCCTCAATCTTGATCAATCAAATCCTTGCATTGTTGTGCATCCTCAACAATGTTATCATCATCAATCCTGATCAATCAAATCCTTGCCTTGTTGTGCATCCTCAACAATGTTATCATCATCAATCCCAATCAATCAAATCCTTGCATTGTGGTGTATCCTCAACAACGTTATCATCATCATCAATCCATCAATTTGATCAATCAACCATAGCTCAGTTTTTAACAAAAATCCTAAATAGAGCACTAATATTGTCACACACATCCTTATCCAAATCGTCAAAATCATGCAAAAATCCAAAAACATCAGAAAATTAGAAAATCCAAAATATCATAAAATCCAAAAACACTTAAAAAGTTAGAAAATTCCAAAAACATTGAAATACAAACTACGTCATCTCTGAGCTTAAACGTAGGCAAGGCTAATCTTTGATCAACCCCTGAGACATCAAAATCCAAAAACATCCCAAAAACACACAAAATCCAAAAACATTTGAAAAATCAAAAATCAAAACATTTGAAAAATCCAAAAACCCAAAAAATAGCCTCAAAACATTCCAAAAACATCAGAAACATCCAAATATCTAAAAAAAAAATACATCCATCTCATCTCGATTTCACTCGAAATAATCAATCATCCATAATAAATTGTTCGTCACCTTCATCCTTTGGCAATGCAAACAGAAACAATCACAACAATCAGCAAAAGCAAGATTCAGTTGTAAATCAAAAGCAAACAAAAAATCTTTAAA
The DNA here is from genome assembly GCA_007258455.2 of Sequoia sempervirens. NCBI lineage: Eukaryota > Viridiplantae > Streptophyta > Pinopsida > Cupressales > Cupressaceae > Sequoia > Sequoia sempervirens. The sequence continues at coordinate 373,903,166 of VDFB02271358.1, forward strand.
ACAAAATCAAAGTCTTGATCATTTTCAAACATGTCAATCAACTTTATATCAAAATCCTATCAATCAACTTATCAACCCATCATCATCCTATACAATGCATGTCCTAGGATATGTCATTCCGATAATGGGCATCATTTTGGATATCACCTTGGATTCTTATCCTATCAAAACACATCCCTTTGGCTAAATGTATGAAGAACATTGACTTCTTTGTGTACTTGACCTTTTCTTTTGTTATATCTTATTGCGCTCATTCCAAGGACCTCTCAATGATATCTGAGCAAAGGATTTAGAGAGATAGGAATGGGGCAATGATCATTATCTTTTTATCTGTTGTACTTGTTGGGCGTTCTTGTAATATAACCTTAGCGAATACTTTCTTTGTTAGGTACGTCCTAGCAAGGTTTCTGTATGTCAGGTGTGAACAAGAATACTCCTATCTGTTTGTTGAGTCAAAGTCCATCACACTAGGTGCAACATGATCTTGGTTATTTATACCCTGATGCACCATGCCTACGTGTGTTATCAAACATAAGGTAATTGGCCCTTTTAAAATCCCAACTCCTTGGCAAGAAATCATCATCATCATCATCTCATGTCTTGTTGGAATCTCTTATTTTCTTCTATCTCTTGCTTTTTGTGCTAACATGGTACCATGACAGTTAATCATAAATCATCATTAATGCATCCATCCTGCATCCAAAAACCATCTTCATATCACATCATATCATATAAGAAGCATTGATCATCTCGCATGCATTGCATTTCATCATTGCATAATCTAGATTGGTTATTCTAGGCATCTCATAAACCATAGATTTATTATCCAGTGCATAATCATAGAAGCATCATCATATCATATCATGAACATCCATATCATCCATGCATCATCATATCATCCATTGCATATAATCATCTTAGCATCAATAATGTCATTGTCATGGTACAAATTAGGATCAAGTGGGTGTAATATATCAAAATAGGTATGAGGCTACCCATGGCTAATGACTGTCTACATCATCAAATCTATCTACATCAAATATTCAAGTTGAACTGATCTTGAACCTCTTTGTCGAGAGATAGACCCTCTAATCAAACCTCTTCACCCGATCTCTCGAGGGGGCAATATACTGGCGTAATTCTTCATTCGTTGGGGAGTAGTGGGGCATCCAAAAAAATCAGAGAAATTTTGACTTTTGATCATGGCAAGGTTATTCTTTGAACCAACACAACAAGTGCATTGCTTCAAAGAGGGGAAAAATGTAGACATTGAAAATATACAAATTGATATCACACACTTGTTCCTAATCTACTAACATCACTTCATCCTAAATTATCCCTCTGTCTAACCATTTAATCGAATAGCCTTATTTGATTAAAGTCATCATAATTCCCTTTTAATTAAATAAATCTCTCAATTTAATTAAATCATTGTCTTTGTGTAATTAGCTAGGTCATTTCAGCTTCCTATCTTTATTTAATTAAATAATCTATATTATTTGATTAAATCTCTAAAGTTAATCTAATTAAATTAAATAAATCAAGGGTGATCCCACAATAGTGGTTTACAAATTTTGGCCAAACTGGACATTGATATTTCTTTTTAAACACAATCTCCACATTCAGGCACCTATAGCGATTAAACCGTAAGGAATTTGAAGATGATGCAAACTAGAGTCTTGTCATATTTTATCTATATATTCTAAAAATATTTTTTTCAATTTTTTTGGAATCAAATTGCACTTCTTTTCCATCTCCCACAAAAATTGGTTTTTCAAAAATAACATTTTAAAAAGTGACACACACCGTATAAGCATAACTTTTTTCCATGAAGGATAAAATTTGAATTCTTTCAAATTTAGATTTGTAACTCTGATATCTAGTGCTTCCACTTCGTTAGATAGTTTTTTTATTGAATATTGTTTCTTTAATCAAGTTTGAAGTCAATCAAATGACAATTCGGACATAGTCGACCGTATAACGCATAACTTTTACTGTATATATCAAAATTCTTTTTTTTTTTTTGTTGGATCAAGGACTTCAATATCTGGTGCACTCATATTTTTAAATTTTTTTTTATAATCTTTTATTTTTCCACTTGTGCAGAACATAGAGTTTTGTTTTCGATGAAAAACCTATATTTAATAAAACTTTAAAAACAGATAGGTAATAAAACCAAAACATACTAAAATTATATTCATTGGATAGCTCGTTCTAAAGGCTACTCGATTCCAAGTTTGGTTTCTAAATATTCCCCCATTTTAATCCTTAATCGGAGATTGAAAGCGTAAAATTTTAGGTTTTTTGTGTGAACAAATTAAAAAATTAGGGAAAAAGCGGGTTCGCTAGAACCAGGGGGGTTCTAGCGAACCCCCAAGGGTTCTAGCAAACCAGGGTTCATTCGAACCCCCACAAATATGCATTTCTCCTTTGTTTTTTGGGCAAGAAATGTGGGCCCAATAGTTAATGGGTTCGATCGAACCCTAGTTTGGTCGAACCCTTTTATGGTTTGGTCGAACATGTAGGTTCATGCGAACCCCTAAAACCAATTTTTTTGCCATGGGGTCATTTTTTCTCAATTTTCCTTCCTCCATCAAATTGTAAACCACTATTATGGCTTCACCCTCAAGCATTTATCTAATTTAATCTAACATCACCCCCTTTTGTTAAATAAATCAAAAATATTTATTTAACTAAGTCTAAATCATTCTTTTCTCATTTTGAGTTATTTAAATCCTAAAATCTAAGTCAAAATGGTCAAATCAACTAACATCATTTAAATTAATCAAATCTTGATTAATCTTAATCCTAATCACTCAAATCCTCTAGATTTTGCAACTTGCACATAAAAATCAATTAAATTGATTTATAAATTACCTATTTTCATTCAAAAAGGGCATCCAAGTGGGAATATTCCTCAAATTTGAAATCTCCCCCCAAAAGAACTTGTCAATCCAACAAAGCATTTAAAGCTCTTACATTGTCTCTTACTTGTCTCCCACTTGGCATTTAACTCATCTTTCATCCCCCCTAAACATGTCATCTCATCAAATTCAAATTTCAAACTTGCACATGGATCAAAATGTGCTCAACCTTCATCCTATCAAATGTTGACAAGTGACACCTTATCATTGGTTGAATGTTAGTACCACATTGCTCAAATTTGGACATTCATCCATCTTAGCATTCTATAAATGAAGAGCTCCTCTCCTCATTTGATCATCCAAAAATTGAGTAAACTTACTATACTCAAATTCATAGCAATTTTCATCCATCTCATTGAATCATAGCTAGGTTTTTGCATATTTTAGCTTGGAGAATTCATCAAAGTGGATCACAATCTTCATCAAATCATCAATGCTAGCACTGGAGTTGGGAAAGGGCCAATTTTCACATCAAATTGGCACCAATTCCCCCATGGGATGAAGAGTTTGCATTGCTTTCAATAGGATTTAATCTACTTTCTTGTTCTTTCATTATTTTCTTCTTTTCATTCCTATTTTGATTTTTTTTAATGGATTTCTTGGGGAATCCTTTTTCTTACTTGCATTTGATCTCCTAATGTATTCATTTGTTGTGTTTTGCAGGTATTTGGATTAGGGATTCACAAGGCCAAATAACTTATGGGACCCATGGATCAACAGTAGAAAGGAACACAACAATAGCCTGAAACATAAACCACCACCTAACAATTAGTTGATCTCCCTTTCTTTCTAGATCTTGGATCTTGTGCTATGTATTTTTATCAAGTAATCAACACTTTTTGATATTTTATCTGCCTTAAAAAAAATTGTATAGAGTGTCAAAATTTAGAATCTTGATATAATTGACTCGAATATCAGTATAAGTTGGACATTCCATGATGTAATTCCATTCTGTCTCAACATGCTTTAAAGTACAAAACCTACATATCCTATCAACCCATTCTTCTTTAGGTGTCATCCACCTACTAGTTTCACACCTTAGCTCGTGTGGATTAGTCCTTAGCTGAGAAATTAGCATTTTGGCTTTCCATTTTATTTCTGCTCCTATATAGTTATTTTGAGAATGGTGATATGAGGGATTAAAGTGCTTGATGTAATAGTCTCTTTTCCTTGATAACTCCCCTTCCCACATGTTTTCTTTAACTTTTTGTTGCATGTACATTTTGATTGCCTTAATGTTATTAGGAAAATTATCTATGTTCATACCCCATTTACTCAACCACTTGTTATTTTGCTCCATCCACGTGCTCTTCCTTCTACTTGACATCTCTCTTGTTGTCATTTTGGGCCATCGGGATAGCTCCATGTTCTCTAGCCTCTTTAGATAACTTGGTAAACTAATCATAGTTGATGCCTCCATAGGTAAGGCCCTAGCCTTAGCTAAGACAATCTCATAGGGAACAAACAACTTTATTTTGAGGCTACTTGTGATTAGATGTTTTTGCAACCTTTCAATTTGTCTCCATTTAATTGTTGAAGTACTGCCACCCCAAACTTCACATCGATAAAGAACCATTGGCACCACTAATAATCCAAAGAGAGTTTTCTTAGTATTCAAGTCCCATAATTCAACACTCCTACATCTATTTTGCAAAGAGTGTAAAGTTTTCCATCCACCTTCAATCCTTTTTTCTCTACAAGTATCCCAACTAAGTTTATAATGAAAATTAAGGCCAGGGTAATTATAATCACTAACCACTTGTAAGGGACTTCCTTCAAAGACAATTTTTTTAACTTCCTTCTTTCTCTTCAAGCTAAATATCATAACCTCTATTTTTTTGGTGTTCACTTGCATCCCAACCTCTTGACAAACCAACTCAAGATCTTTCAAGTGATCCCTCAAATCGTGCATTGTTTTTTCCATTAGAATAAAATCAACATATAGAAGCAATTTTATAACATAATTGGTCAATTCAACTCGCCCCCCACCAAAATTAGTATACAAAAGAAATGCATTTAGAGTTTGCTCATGAGGAACAAGAATAGCTAAGGATATGGCTTACATTTTCAATATATCGAAGAGGGGTGATTGACAATAGTAGAAGGAAGAATTCAAATGTGTTCAGTAAAATTTGAAAAGAGTAAAGACATGATAAGTTAAGGAAATAAGACAAAATTTGTTTGAAATTACGTGTACATTGTTTATTATATTGGTGAAGAGGCAAGTTTACAAAATAAATAAAATTTGTTTGCAAAGACATACATTGTTTATTATATTAATGAAAAGTCCAAGTTTAATAGTACAATTTGTCTATGGTAATTTGTCTCTTTTCTATTTATAAAGGTGTATTTATATATGTGGAAATTTATATGCCAATTAAAAAGGATAAATACAAGAAAGTTTGACTTAATCTTAATTAATGAGTGCATTGGGATTAGTGTATTTTAAAATAAAATGTTACAGTATTTAGATAAATGCATATGGATATTTAACTTTAAATTTATTGATGGATATTGACGAAGGTATTCACTTGATTTCTATATGGATCGTTTGTTGGTATTTCATTCATTTTTACGTTTTTTTTAGTTTTTTTCATATTTCATTGAGATGCATTTTTTTGGTCGGTTAGAAATTGAAATGGTGATTTGTAAAGTTCAAGTTAAAGTTTTATGAGTAATATTTACAAATACATATCAAGATGTATGTTAATTAAAATGAAAATTATGGTCAAGATCCTAATAATGAGCACATTTAGGATTTAACATTATTGCATCCTTTACTCTACATAGTTAACTATATTTTAGCATAATTAATATATTATATTTTATATAACAAAAAATAAAATTATAAATAATAAATTTATATTTTTTATTATTATATATTATATTTTTAATAATTATACTTATTATTTTATGTATTATATTTTTTAATTAAATAAAAATTATGGTCAAGATTCTAATAATGAGCACACTTAGATTTTAACATTACAACATCCTCTATTCTATGTAGTTAAGTACTTATTAGCATAATTAATATATACTATATATTTTATATAATATAAAATAAATGATAAATAAAATAATTACTTATTATTATTATATATTTTATTTTTTAATAAAACTATCAAATATATAAAAAATGATTATAATTAATAATTAATAATTATTATAGTTTTATATAGTGCAAAAATTTAACATATAAATAGAATACATAATATAACTAACATATAATATATATTTTAGATAATACAAATTAATGTATATATAATATAATTATATTTATTATTATGTATAATAGTATATATAAATTATATTATTATTATATATCCCTCCCTATCCCCTATCTATCTATCTATCTCTACCTCTCTCTCCCTTTCTCTTCCCATATATCTCTATATCTCTGTACTTCTCTCTCCCTCTCTTTATCTCCCCTGTTGCTCTCTCCCTCTCTCCATCTTTATGTATCTATCTATAATTCTCTATCTTTTTCTATCTTTGTCTCTCTCTCCCTCTCCTCCTCTCTCTATATCTCCTTATATATCTCTCTCTATCACTTTATCTCACCATCTATATCTCTCTATCTTTCCCTCTCTCTCTTCCTTTATATATCTCTATCTTGTCTTCTCTATCTCTCCCTCTCTATCTCTTTGAGCTATCTCTCCCTCTCTATCTTCTATAGCTATCTCTCCCTCCCTCCCTCTATGTATCTCTCTACCTCTCTATCTCTTTGAGCTATCTCTCCCTCTCTCCCTCTACGTATCTCTCTCCCTCTCTCCTCTCCCACCTCTTCTTTCTCTCCCACCTATCTCTTTCCCTCTCGCCCTCTTTTCTCTCTTCCTCAACCTATCTCTTTCCCTCCCTCTCTCTCTATCCCCCCTCCCTCCCTCACTCCCTCCCTATCCCTCTCCCTCACTCCCTCCCTATCCCCCAATCTACCTCTCTAGCCCTACCTCTCTCTCCCTCTATCTTCCTATATATCTCTATCTCTCTCTTTCTCTTCTCATATATCTCTATCTCCCCCTACTTCTTTCTCTCCCTCTCTATCTCCCCTATTTCTCTCTCCTCTCCATCTCTATTTACCCCCTCTCTCTCTCTCTCTCTCTCTCTCTCTCTCTCTCTCTCTCTCTCTCTCTCTCTCCCTCTCCTCCCCTCTATATATCTCTATGTATCTCTATCTCTTTATCACTTTATCTCACCATCTATATCTATTTATCTCTCCCTCTTCCTCTATATCTCTCTATCTCATCCTCATCTCCCTATATCTTTTTGTATTTATCTCTCACTCTACCTATATCTCTACATCTATTTGTCTCCCTCTTCTTCTCTCACTCTATCTTCATTTCTACCTCTATTTTCCTCTCCCCCCATTATCTCTAGACATGTCTCCCTCTCTATATCCATCCATCTATCTCCCTCTCTAACCCTCTCTATATGTTTATCTCTTTCATCTCAATCTATCCCTCTCTCTCCTCTCTCTTTTTCTCTCCATATCCCTCTCCTCCTCTGCCTCTATCTCTATCTTCCTCTCTATCTGATCTATAAACTCCTTACTATGAATCACTTAACAATTTGTTAGACTCACCAGGATATAGATTTAAAATTAAGATCTTAACTGACGATGCTTGTGAATTGAGAAAATAACCACATAAAACATAGGAAAGTAAAGAAGCTGACAAAAATCATGCACCAAGAAAAGAGAGACAAAGATTTGATTACAGAGTTCACCAGTTTTTGGCTACGTCTCTGGATCCGCAAATTAGCGTGATCAATGCCATTACTATGATGCAACTACTTTTTACACCACGATGGTCTTTCACTGAGTTACAATCTACTTCCCACTGAAACATTGTCTTGACAAGAACTTTCTAGCACCTTGCCCAGCCCTTCTGTCAGCTTTACAATGCTTTCAAACAATGAAACTGCAACTCACACCCTCTCAACAAGAGTACATAGGCGTCAAGCCTTTACAAATGACTCAAAAAGTCATACAAATCCTCAAGGACTCACTAAGTTCTTATCTCTTCTCCCTAGAGACCACTTAGCCCATTACAAGAAAATTCTCACTTTCCCCATAAACCCTTTACTAAGAGCAACAAAACTCTCCAAGAGCTAAGAAATGAGAACACACAAGAATTTCCTCAATTTTCCCAAGAGAAAATTCTCACAAGACTCCTCAAGTCTCCTTAATCCCAGAATTCTAAATCCCTACTTGAATAAACACTCACATACCTCCCTTTAAATACATAGAAATAAGCCAAATAAGGCTTAACCAAATAATAAATGCCCAACTACTACTTAACAACTCGTAGCATGACTAATTTATCCTCTATGCCCTTTTGGTTTAAGAGGTTAGAGTGAATCTTGGCCATATATGCCCATTTGTCCAGGCTCGGCCAACCAATCCTTAACAAAACAAAACAGTCTCCATATAAAATTAAGCCACCATTGGTGGTCTAACGGCACAGGCAATTTTATATAACTGCCCGGTTGGGGGTTCAAAACCTCCGCCGGCCATTTAAAACCAAACACCGAAATTTTTAACCAACAAAACAAATGCCGTCTATATATGGGTATGGCTATTAGCGCAGGTGCAATGGTGGAGGTGCCAGCTAATAGATAGTAGATAAAGGGTTTGAGCCTGGCCAAGTCTATTTTTGTTGAATAGAACAACTCACCGATGATAGAGGAGAAACGGAGGGGCACATGTCGCACCTGAACAATGCCACATGGCACAATTTCATTCACTATCGACAACCACTTCAACTAGCCATTACACGTCAACTGCCACATCGTCATTGACTAGAAATGCTAACTGTGTATACGGAATGCCACCTAGATGGCCACCAGCTCACCACGTCACTCGACACGTCATCGTGTACGGTCTGTATGGACTGCCACATGTCAACACCTGGTTGGTCCACATTGGATTTCATACCATGTGCTGACGTCAGCTATACAGATGATGACATCATCACTATACCTTCAAGTCCACCAAGTCAATCGAGAACTTTGACTGGCCGTATCTTGCGCATACAAACTCTGTTTTTGATGAAATGAATGCCACCAGAATCATCTCGATGACCACTTTGATTTGATGCCAATTTTGACAAATTCTAAGATGATCAATTTTTTTGCTTCCCGTCGGCCCTTGGTACCCTGTTTGACCAGACCTTTGACCAAACATAACTTGCATGTATGATATCCTTTTGACGCGATTCAAGTTGCGTCAGAATCCTGTCAGTGAGCTCTTCGATCTGAGACTACTTTTGGCTGATTCTGAGACTATGAAATTTTAAGGTCTTCTAGATCCACCTGGATCATTCCTCCCCACTGAGGAATTTTTGGACCTCCAAAAGGTTCTTAATCAGACACGATGTGAGAAAAAACACTTTCCCACCTGTCAAGTATCTGTCCACCCTTTTTGTGCACCTGCTTCATCAAAATTTTGTACAACAATTATGAAAATTGCAATCACATTGCCACCCATTTGCATTTTCTCACATCCTTTTGAATTCATTATCCTAGCTACTATACATGTACAAAACATTAGCAACATTAACAAATACAAGGATATTAATGACAATGAGCTAACAATACTTCTAATCCTCTTAACAGGTTTCCATGACAAATCTTCATGTTGCGATGTTGATGATCCCTGAAACACATGATAGTTAGGCTTACAAGCAACTATTTCATTTTCATGCTTCAAATCATTTTCTTTTCCTACCTTTGCACACATGAGTGAAGAAGTTTTCCTCACATACATGAGCTTCTTCATTTGCCTTGTGTTCACCAACGAAGAATCAACTGCAATCTTCTTCTTGTCCTTCTTTGGATGAAGCTCTGGATGAAGCTTCCAACAATTAGCTTACTGATGTACATGTTTGTTGCAATAAGAGCAAGGTGTTTTTAACATCCAACCTTTCTTGCCCTTATCTTTCTTCTGACTTGGAGACGAGTCTTTACGCTGTGTCCCTTTCCTAGTTGACTCTACCTTCCTACACAAGGCCATTCTTTTCCAACACTTGGCAACACTATGGTTATTCAACCCACAAAATGTGCACGGTCTTCTATACCATAAACTTTTTACATTGCCAATCTTCTTAAAATTAAAAGAAACATTGGAACAATCAGCTTTATTATACGTTTGATGGTCACCCTTGGTGCATGCATGCCGAGAAGAATCTATGTTAGTCCTTCTCTTGGACATCTTGCATGTGTCACCACTACCTGAAAGTGATGTGCCACCACCTCTCTCAGATCGTTCTTGGAATGGTTCTCCTTTCAGAGAATTCTTTGCGTTCACTGCCTTGGAGCATTCTCCTTCACCATACCTCGATCTTGCATAGCGAGGTCTAGCTTCCATCTTCACAGATTCAACCATGCCTTGTCCATGACTACCAAGACCCTTTCCGTCATAGTCCATCTTGGTGGAAAACCTCAATCCAACACCTTGATATTGTTTCTCAGAATCACCAAGAGAACAAGGAAGAGAATGAGAAGAATGAGGAGCTTTCACTAAGTCTAGATCTTTGGCTTTCTTCAACAAGCCTTCTTTTTTAGACTTCCATTCCTCATACATTTCATCAACCTTGGCTTTCATTGCCTTGAAGGCCTTATAGAACTCTGCATCGAAGACAAAAGGAAACTGATTTTCCTTATGTGATGACATCTCACCTCACTGCTTGAATTTGCTCCAAGTATTCCACAACCTGCAACTTGTCAAACTAGCTCTGATACCAACTTGATCTATAAACTCCTTACTATGAATCACTTGAAAACTTGTTAGATTCACCAGGATACAAATTTAAAATTAAGATCTTAACTGACGATGCTTGTGAATTGAGCAAATAACCACATAAAACATAGGAAAGTAAAGAAGCTGACAAAAATCATGCACCAAGAAAAGAGAGACAAAGATTTGATTACGGAGTTCACCAGTTCTTGGCTACGTCTCTGGATCCACAAATTAGCATGATCAATGCCATTACTATGATGCAACTGCTTTTTAGACCATGATGGTCTTTCAATGAGTTACAATCTTCTTCCCACTGAAACACTGTCTTGACAAGAACTTTCTAGCACCTTGCCCAGCCCTTCTATCAGCTTTACAATGCTTTCAGACAATGAAACTGCAACTCACACCCTCTCAACAAGAGTACATAGGCATCAAGCCTTTACAAATGACTCGAAAAGTCATACAAATCCTCAAGGACTCACTAAGTTCTTATCTCTTCTCCCTAGAGACCACTTAGCCCATTACAAGAAAATTCTCACTTTCCCCATAAACCCTTTACTAAGAGCAACAAAACTCTCCAAGAGCTAAGAAATGAGAACACACAAGAATTTCCCCAATTTTCCCAAGAGAAAATTCTCACAAGACTCCTCAAGTCTCCTTAATCCTAGAATTCTAAATGCCTACTTGAATAAACACTCTCACATACCTCCCTTTAAATACATAGAAATAAGCCAAATAAGGCTTAACAACTCATAGCATGACTAATTTATCCTCTATGCCCTTTTGGTTTAAGAGGTTAGAGTGAATCTTGGCCATATGTGCCTATTTGTCCAGGCTCGGCCAACCAATCCTTAACAAAATGAAATAGTCTCCCTATAAAATTAAGCCACCATCGGTGGTCTAACGGCATAGACAATTTTATATAATCGCCCGGTCAGGGGTTCAAAACCTCTGTCGGCCGTTTAAAACCAAACACCAAAATTTTTAACCAACAAAACAAATGCCGACTATATATGGGTATGGCTGTTAGCACGGGTGCAATGGTGGAGGTGCCGGCTAATAGACAGTAGATAAAGGGTTCGATCCCAACCAAGTCTATTTTTGTCGAATAGAACAACTCGCCGACGATAGAGGAGAAACGAAGGGGCACGTGTCGCACCTGAATAATGCCACATGGCACAATTTCATTTGCTGTCAACAACCGCTTCAACCGACCATTCCACGTCAACTGCCATGTCGTCGTTGACTGGAAATGCTAACTGTGTATACAAAATGCCACCTGGACGGCCACCAGCTCACCACGTCACCTAACACGTCATCATGTACGGTTTGTACAGACTACTATGTGTCAACACCTAGTTGGTCCACATTAGATTTTGTACCACATGCTGACGTCAACTGTACAGATGATGATGTCATCATTGTACCTTCAAGTCCACCAAGTGAACCGAGAGCTTTGACTGGTCGTATCTTGTGCATACGAACTTTGTTTTCGACGAAATGAATGCCACCGGAATCGTCTCGACGAACACTTTGGTTTGACACTGATTTCGACAAATTCTAAGATGATCATTTTTTTTGCTTCCCGTTGGCCCTTGGTACCCTATTTGACTAGACCTTTGACCAAACATAACTGACACGTACAATATCCTTTTGACACGATTCAAGTTGCATCAGAATCCTATTGTGATCTCTTCGATCTGAGACAGCTTTCGGCTGATTCTGAGACTATGAAATTTTGAGGTCTTCTAGATCCACCTGGATCACTATCTCTATCTTGTTACCCCTCTCTCTCTTGCTCTTCCCCTTTCTATCTCTCCCTCTTTCTATCCCTACCTCTCCCTCTCTCTCCCTCTCTCCTTATTGCAAACATAACATGATCATGTTGGTAATGGAGCCTAATTATCTTCTCGATTCAAAGGTTTTATTTCAATCATGTTTGGATCCTTGTAAATGGATGCATAGTTTATTTGAAGCTATAACTTCTCAATTGATACCTTTGTTTCACAAACATCATTGAAATGTAGGTAAAAAATTAACCAAAATTTATCATAATCTCTCCCTACTTCTATCCCTCCCTCTATCTCCCCTATTTCTCTCTCCCTCTCTATTTATCTATCTCTTATTGTCTCTGTTTGTCTATCTATTTGTCTCTCTCCCTCTCTGACTCTCTATATATCTCCTTATATCTCTATCTCTATATCACTCTATCTCACCATCTATATCTTTCTGTATCTCCATCTCCCTCTTCCTCTATATATATATCTCTTTGAGCTATCTCTCCCCCTCTCCCCCATCTTCTTCTCTCTCCCTCTCTCCACCCTCTTCTTTTTCTCCCTCTTCTACCTATCTCTCTCCCTCTCTCCTCTCCTCTCTCTTCCTCCTCAACCTATCTCTCTCCCTTCCTCTACCTCTTCTATATCTCTCCCTCCTCTACCTATCTCTCTCCCTTTCTCTCCCTCCCTCTCTCTATCTCCCCCTTCTCTATCTCTCCCCATCTCCCCATCCCTCACTCCCTCCCTATCCCCCTATCTATCTATCTCTACCTCTATCTCCCTTTCTCTTCCCATATATCTTTATCTCTCTCTTTCTCTTCCCATATATCTCTATCTCTCCCTACTCTCTTCCTCTCTCCATCTCTATTTTTCTATCTCTTTGTCTCTCTCCCTCTCCTCCTCTCTTTATATCTCCTTATATCTCAATTCTCTATCACTCTATCTCACCATATATATATATATATATACTCCCCCTCTCCCTCTCCCTCTCCTTCCCCCTCTATCTCTCTATCTATTTGTCTCCCTCTTCATCTCTTGCTCTATCTCAATCTCTACCTCTATTTTCCTCCCCCCTTGATCTCTAGAAATGTCCCCATCTTTCTTTCCATCCCTCTCTCTCCCCCCTCCCTCTTCCTATACTTCTATATCTATATCTCTTTGCCTCTCTAGATCTCTATCTCTCCATATTTCTTGTTCGATCTCTCCCTCTATCTTTATCTCTATATATAGCACTTCCTATCTCTATCTCTATATTTATATCTCTCCCTCTCTCTATATATATTTATCTCTTCCACATCTATCCATCCCTCTTCTTTTCTCCTCTCCCTCTCCATCTCCATCTCCATCTCCATCTCCATCTCTATCTCTATCTCTATCTCTATCTCCTTACCCCTCCCTCTCCCTCTCCCTCTCTCTCTCGCATTCTTCCCCCCTCTTTCTCTCCCTCTTTCTATCCCTATATCTCTCTTTGTCCCTCCCTCCTTATTGCAAAGATAACATGAGCTTGTTGGTAATGGAACCTGATTATCTGCCTAATTCATAGCTTTTATTTCAATCATGTTTGGATTCTTGTAAGAAGATGCATAGTGGATTTGAATTTATAACTTTTCCATTGAGACCTTTGTAGCACAAACAACATCATTTGTTGAAAGGCCTAAATTGACCAAAATTAGTAATTAGTAAGTGTATGCAAAAAAATATACCAAAATTTATCCTAATTGACCTTCCACACTTCTTTGGCATACCCATTGCACACTAAGGTGCAATTGCTAGTTTATACAAAACATAAAATACAATCATAAATAGATATAAGAAAACCTCGCTCACATTGAAGAACATTGGCTCAGAAGAAAATTAAGCAAAAATACATCTATACTTGAACAAAATGTATCTTCTATATACTTGTATAATATGCACACACATTCACACAAAATCCATTAAAATACATGCACACAAATATTAAAAAAATAATTTAGTTTTTATTCTCTGCAATATTCATATAGTGAAACATTGGAAAATAGTATATTTTCTTACTATAGGACATTTATTAGCTTGCTGCAACATAAATTATACATGATATGTCTACATACATATAAACTTTCCAAAATAAATTAACTTCTTCTTGGATGATATTTTATTGATTATAAATTTATATTTTCCTAATAAAGTATAAAAAAAATATTTTACAACAAACCAATTAAACTATTATAAGTCTTTATATTTTAAAATGCACAAATTAAAATAACAAATAAACAAAAAAAAATTATAACTATCCATTAGCATCTAATTAAAAAAAAAAATCAAATTTTCTATGGAATTTTTTTAATGCTGCCGGTTTTTTGTTGGCTTTCTTGATGGCTTTTTTTTTTACCTTCCTGGTCTTTTGTGGGTGGCTGCAGTTTATTCTGGTTTTGTCATTTTGTGCAACTGGTTGTTTTTGTTGAACTTTTCTTTCATATCCATTATGTTGTAAAACTTTGTGGTTTCGATCCCTGCAAAACCTGTTTTACCCTTTATCAAAAACAAATTATTGTAACCGTTAATTTTGTACTAATACAAATTCATAAATTACGAAATAACTAATAAAAATGATGCTCACATGCGGACTTTCTGCTTTGATATTATACCAGAATTCCGCGCCTTTATTCAACTCATCGGTTTTACAGCTGCTGTAGTGGAACTTCGCTAGTCTTGTCAGCCATTTTAATCCCTCTGGTACTTTATACAGTCGCGGACAAAATCCTACATAGAAGTCCTCCAGACGGCCATCGCCTCCCCCCTCCAAATCCGGCAGCTCCTCCAAAAGAGAGAAATTCTGAATAGTCAGATATCGTAGCTTGGGAAACCCGGATGACTTTTCAAACGCCTTTGGTATTTTTGTAAAACTCTTATTACAATCTAAAAACAACCTTATCAAGTTAGGCATTGTTTCTAATTCCGGAAAATTGCTAGATTCACTGGCCACTAATTTGAGATGCGTCAGATTTGTTAGCTCACATACCCAATTTGGGACAGCAAATTTCATCAGTTTAAGTGTTTGTAGATCCTGCAGGGCAGAGGGATACTGCGCTAGATGTGATGCACTAGATGAAGTAGATTTAATTGACAGATGCCGCATCTTGAGTAACTTAGCAAGGGCTCCGTTTCCGGGACTATTCAACTGCATTTCATCTTTAACTTCTATGCTTAACTCCTGAAGACAGGTTAATTTGGCAACATCCTCTAACTTTAACAATCCATCGTCTTGACCAGAGAGCCTCACTTCATTCGATCTCAATACCCGCAAAGATACCAGCTCTGATATTCCCTTCGGCAGACTCACCAGGATATGATTGCAATCAATTATATTGACATGCTGTAGACACTTGAGTTCACTGATCCACTCGGGAAGACTTTGTAGCTGTTTGCAATCCGACAGATCGAGCAACAGGAGACTCTTAAGACCTTTCACACAGATTGGTACCTCTTTAATTTCTGTGCATGATAAATTTAAAAGCTTGAGAAGTCTTAGCTTTCCAACACAGCCGGGCAATGTGGAGATCTTAGTTTTGCTTAAGTCTAGAACCCTTAATGATCTCACAGGACTGAAGAAATTTTTCTCAATTATTTCAGTGGGGTTTTGATATAATGACAGAGTGCGAAGAGACGTGACAAGATGCTCTCCGTTGATCGATGACTACGTCATCTTTCTCCTTTTTGGGAATTGTCAGAATTTGTACCTTTGACTCTATTTATTAATTAATTAAAAATAAAAAGTGAAGGCACTCTTTATTTTTTATTAATTAATAAATAAGGTCAAAGGTGCAAATTGTCACCTGAATGGACATTGCCTCCTTTTTGCCAAGTAAAATTCTTTTCGCAGATGTGATGGCACCATCAACAGCAAATGGACATCGGCTGTTTCGTGATATATCAATTGCCAGATCGTGCAGCAAGTCGCGGACCTTGCAATGTTTGACGAGATGCTCATCCTCCTCTACTTCAAGCAAGCACAGCTTGACCAACTGATCAACATAACCACAATCAACTTCCCACTCGTTTTGCCCTTCACACTGGTGTTTATCCTGAGGGATGAACCCTTCCTCTATCCAGAGATTTATGAGATATTCCATATCTATTAACTTATAGTCAGGAAAGAATGATAAATAAGAAAAACAAGACTTAAGAGTTGGCTCCAAGAAGTCATAACTCAGTCTAAGAATCTGCATAACTTGTTTTTTCTCATCACCGTCAATTTTCCTCACCGTCAATTTTCCTCAGCTGATCTAATTTGAATGTCCACTGTCTTATTGTTGGCGGATATTAATTTCTACCACCGAAAACATTAAAGACAGAAGCTTCTACCATCTTCTACCGACCATTTCTTCGCTGTCATTCACCGACCACCAAAAACATGTGCAATCTTCTAGCTCCATGTGAAGTAGTTTCTAGATCTTCCAGATCTTTCCAAAGACCTCTATAAATAGAGGCAATTGTAATCGTTTTCATTCAGGCAATGCAATTAAAGTTTTATATATTTCTTGCCTCAATTTATGTTTCTTATTTCTCGCATCTGCCCACCTCCTACAAGTGGTATGAGAGCAACATGAAGATCTTGGGTGTCAAGCTTATCAGAAGCAGATCTGGAATGCCATTGCAAGAAAGAAGAAGATGCCGTTGCAAGAGATCGTTGTTGCTAGAGAAGGAGCAGTCAAGACAAAGGTGTCTCTCATGAGATCGTTGGCAGTCCCAATGTAAAGATAAGAGATTTCAAGTTGCTTGCAGAAGATTGGAGAAGAGTTGATGAAGCATCAGAAAAGGTGAGCGCTGGTCTGAAACTGCTGTAGCAGTTGCTTGAACCTGCCAAAGTCTGAAGATCGCTTTCTGTGATGGAGCTGCTTTCTTTGAGCTACATAGGCTATGAGGTTCTCAGAAGAGTGCAGGTGAGAGCAGAAAGGATCATGGGCTTCAAACTATCAGAGGATTGGGAGCGCATGTTTCTGAAGCTGCAAAAGTGTTTGAAGTTGGAGAGGATCGCTGCAAAAAAGGTGTGGACCGCTAAGCTGCAGCTGTGGAGAAACTACCAGTGCTAGATGTGGTTGGAGATCACAGGCTAAAGGAGCTACTGTCCCTTAGCAGAGGGAATCACATTTGAATTAGAGATTGCGGAAGAGTCGATGCAAGGAGAAGCAACCACCATTTGAAGCATTAAAGATTGAAAGGAGCTCACAGCTTGACTAAGGATGTTGCAGATATAAGAGAACAGTAAATTGCAAATTGTGAAATAAAGGATGCTGAAAGGAGATCGAATCGCTGCCAGATTGCAGCCAATGAAATCAAAATGAGGTGCCAGAGCAAAGCGTAAAGCTAGTGATTTCTATAATCGAAGGTGAATTTGATGAAGAAATCATGTCACCATTTGTGACAGACATCAAAAGGAAAAGGTGAGATCCTGTCACCATTTGTGATAGACGTCAGGCAAGATTTTGGAGGTGATCCTGTCACCATTTGTGACAGATGTCAAGAGCTATGTCAAGAGGAGATCCTGTCACTATTTGTGACAGATGAAAGCTTTTAAGAGGTTTTGAAAAATGTGGGCATCACGTAAGGAATTGGCAGTTTGAAAACATCATCGAATTGGCATCAAGGAGTTGTATAGATCGGAGCAGATTTTTGTCAAAGTTTGTGAGTCTAGCCCAGCTCCATAGAGCTGAGAAAGTAGTGAAAAGCAGTAGATAAAATAAAATAGTGTTTGTGTTTGTATGAGCTAAAGCTCAGATGATAAAAGACAATGATGTAATTAGTGGCAGAAATTAGTGGGGACTGTTGACGGATATTAATTTCTACCACCGAAAACATTAAAGGCAGAAGCTTCTACCATCTTCTACCGACCATTTCTTCGCTGTCATTCACCGACCACCAAAAACATGTGCAATTTTCTAGCTCCATGTGAAGTAGTTTCTAGATCTTCCAGATCTTTCCAAAGACCTCTATAAATAGAAGCAATTGTAATCGTTTTCATTCAGGCAATGCAATTAAAGTTTTATTGGTGTTGATCTGTATCCATCCACCCTATCACTTATATCTTCGATGTCGTAGAAAGAAGCTCCTATTATCTTGAGAGCCAATGGTAAGCGGTTGCATTGCTTTTCAACTTCAGAAGCTATCACTTGAAGGTGATCTTGGGGGGGATTATCGCCGAAAACATGCGCACAGAACAGCTGCCAACTATCTCGCTCTGATAAGGGCTCCATCTTGTAAGTGACAGCGCGAAGCTTTTCGGAAACTTCCATACTCCTGGTTGTAACTAATACTTTACATTGACTTTCATGGTAAATAGGAAGACCAAGGCGCTTAATGATATTATCCTGTTCTGAGTACCTCCAGACGTCATCCAACACGATCAAAGACTTCGTTCCTTCTAAACGGTCAAGAATCAGCTCCGCTGCTCGCTCTTCAGTTACATCTTTAACCGTATCCTTCAAATCTCCCATCTGTGACGCTAAATCACACTGTAATTTATGAACAGAATATGACTGTGATATGGAAAGCCAGATTGAATGCTTATAGTCTTTTTTTGTTCTGTGAAGAAGGCTTTGGAGATGAAATGTTTTACCTACTCCGCCTTGTCCCACCACAGAAATGACAGAAGCAGGTGAGTCATCTATCTTGGTAATGAGCTTTTCAAGCTTGGGCTCAATCCCTACAGGGAGTGAATCACGGGACGGGTGACAATTCTCCTTCACCGCTGCACTGCTGGATTGTTGTTCGGCTTGTTGCGGCAGTAAATCACGGAACAGATTCTGCTCGTTTCCATTTGCAATAATTTTATAAATTTTTTGTTTAAGCTTTTGAATTCTTTTTCCCAGTTAAAAGCGAAACCTTAAATTATATCCAGTTACACTGTCAGTGTAAAGAGGGCGAACAACACACTCTTCAACAATGTCCTCAGCGTCCCAGGCAATAACCGGCAAGCGGTCCAGCAATCTTTCGACAAACTTATCTTGCACAGCCAATGAATCTGCATATTGGAGATGATCTTTTATACTTATGAGTTTCTCTTGCAACCATTAAAAGTCCCGGGTGAAGTTTCAAACCAGCGATATGTCTTCAGTTGCTTTTAGAGCTATCACCTCAGTAAGTTTGCCAATAACAGGAATTAGACTTTCCATTATTAATCTGTTACGCGAATACTGAGAGTGGATGTAGAAGGTCTCTCAGATTCGTTTCCACGCCCAACTACAACAGATCGAAGTTGCTTAAGGATGCGTTAAAACAACTTGAACTTTAAATCTCTGTGTTTTATTTGCGGTTTGCCCTAAAACTTACAAGCACGAGAAAACTTTTTCTTGAGAGTTTGCGGACGAAAAATACTAAGTGGGTACTTTGACATGTTGACATGACCCCACCAACGAGTAAGTACTTTTTTATAAAGTAATCTATAAACTAATTAATTCATAGTAGAGTTAAAGTAAATAAAGCAATTAACCTATGTTTAATAAAAGTGATAGAAATTTATCTAGAATATGTGGGGACATATCATTTTTGAGGTGTATGTTTAAAATTAGTAGGAAAAAATATGTAAAAGTTGCAAGAGATATCATTATGGAGACATATTTTTATTATCTTAATTTATTATTACAATAAAATATACAATTAAGAAATTAATTAACATTATCAATAAACACTCAAATAATATAAATAATAGAACTTTAAAATTTAATTGTCCAAATAAAAAAATAGATATCCTTAATATGTTTTCTTATTTAAATTTTTTCTTAAATTAGACTTGTTCACCATAAAAAATGTTATGAGACACAAAGTTTGATTTTACTATTTGTGTACTTTTCTGACCTAATACCTACACGTATAGTATATGAATGGTCCTATGTTTAACTCTAATTAAATAATAACCCTTTTTCAAAAGTAAGGTTAACTATAATACTAACCCTAAGCTTTATTGAACATAACTTCTAACCTTAATCCTAAGTCTAACTCTTACCCTAGTTGAGCTCTATCCCCAATGCTAATTGAACCCTAACCATAACCTCAATAAACATATAAAAATCTTATCTTATTCTCTAAAATACTTTAATTAATTATAAATATTCAATTATTCTTATCTTAAATACAATATTATTCTAATATTTCATTATTATATTATCTAAATTTCCTCTCCCATTTAAAATCGAAAATTATTTTTAAAATTTTCAAAAAAGAAATAAAATCCTTTTATCTTTATCTTATATTCTAAAAATCATATTTGATTAGAATGTGTTATATGAAGTACCGATCTTTTATGGATTGTTTTCTTAATGTTATGGTGAATTTATGTTGTGGATGACTACACATGCAAACATCTGCATGCTACATGAACATCCCAAAAAGATTTCCAAGTATAGTAGTTGTTTTGATGTTCATGGGTCACTTTCAAGTTGCATGAAGATAAAATGAATAGTAAGTGACAAGTTACTTTCTTCTCATTCTTTTAATCACTTTTCCTCTTTTTTTACTTTTACACGTTTACATATGATTATCATGGTTTTTTCAAGAATTCATAATGTAAATATTATTCAAATCAACCTAAGGGGAGGTAGGGTAATCTGTTTTCAAAGTCGTTTGATGCATTGATGCATTGGAATTGTGATTATGCACCTGACATCATGATTTGTCTATCGTTATGTGACATGGTACTTGGAAATGCCCAATGATATGATATTTCTTATTGAACGTGGCTAGATTGCTACCTTGATTCCACCTCCGTAAAAAAAGAAAAATCAAGGGGGGCATACATCTACCCTCAAATTGGATTCCTAATAGTTAGATAAAAGAATTTTTGAGCAATTAATGAATGTGTATTATAGAATGTAGTTCCTAATGTTGTGGTTGTGCAGATAACTGTTGGAAAAACAAGGACAAGGGGGTTGAATCAGTTGTGACAAAATATTTAAAATTTTCAAACATAACTAAACTTAATTTTAGATCTGATGAGTGAATAATAAACCACAAATAATTAGCACATCAAAAACACATAGAACACCAAGATTTTTACATGGAAACCCTCTTAGGGGAAAAATCACGCTGGATTTCAATCCACAATATTATACCCTATTAAAAGTATAAAGAAGAATAATGGGAATGGACATGCATTCAGACACACTGCCTAGAGCTCACTGCTCAAATACAAGAGAGCTTACTGCTGAAAAAGAGACACTATATTATAGTAATTCAGATTAGATTCATAGTGTATGAACTAAGAAAACAGCTTCTAGAAAAGCCTAATTATAGTTCTGGTTAAGCATAAAATCACTCTTTCACACTCTGCTCTACAATCAAATGATTAGATCACTATTCACACACTTGCTCTTGTTCTGGCACTTCTTCGCTTCTATCCACACTTCACTTTGATCAAGCAATTGCTCTAATATATTTGCAACATGGAATTACATCAACAACTTCATCGACCAAAATAAAATATGAAATATAAAACATATACATAATGTCAACCCAAATTTACAAGTAAATTTTCAATGCGAATCAAACACCATCGGCCACAACATAACGAAGACTTGAAACAATATTCTCGAGCATGCCAAACATTCAAATTTTAATTTCCAAGGATCCACTATATGTTACAACCACTATGTTGGCCAAGAACAAAAAAACCCCAACACACAAGAGAAAAATCACTGACCATGAGCACACTGATCAACGCGGATGTGCATCAAATATAAAGGATGATCTAGAAACATCCACAAGCATCATGAATCAATAGATAAATCTGTTTTGTGTTCAATAAACTTGTTCAGATTGAGATGATAGTTGTGCCACCCTGCCTTCAAGTAGAGAATCTGCACTTGGTTATCGTGTGTTGTTGTGAATAATAAACTTATTCAACCAGGAACACTAATTGTAGCCACAAAAAAACTATCAGAACACAACTATTCATAACTGGGTGACTTGCAATCCTAGAAAGAACTTCATCTCTCCAATCATACTCATTTCAAATTAACTTTTCATTTCATCAGCAAACTTCATCCATAGACCATCATCACCTCCAAAAATAATGTCATCAACAAAGACTTCAATAATCAACTCTTTTTCATGTTCCAACTTAAAATACAAGTTGTTGTTAGCAATACCTTTATTGAATCCAAGCTTTAGTAATTATTTGTCAAATCTAGCATACCATAATCTAGGGTCTTGCTTGAGTCCATATAGAGCTTTCTTCAATCAAAAAACCATTTCTTACTTAACAATCAATTGGAATCCATCTAGTTGTTCAACATATACCTCTTCTTCTAACTCACCATTTAGAAAGGTTGACTTCACATCCATTTAATAGACTTTGTAGTTCTTATATGTGATAGAAGCTAGAAATATTCTTATAGCTTCAATTCCAGCAACAGACGCAAAGGTTTTTTCAAAATTAATACCTTCCATTTGTGAATACTCTTAACATGAATACCCTTTACATACCAGTCTTTCTTTATTCCTAACTACTTCACCTTGTTCATTCATCTTATTTCGTAGGACTTATTTAGTACCAATTACATTTTTATCTTTAGGTCTAGGAACAAGAATCAATGTATCATTCTTTTCAATCTTCATCAGTTCTTCCTTCATAGCTTCCATTCAGTTTTCATCATTATAGGCTTCATTAACATTGTTAGGCTCAGTCTTGGAAATCAGACAATACACTTTTGCAATCCTTCTTCTAGTCTGCACACCTTTTTTCTTATCTCCTATAATTTGATCTTCAAAATGTTTTAGCTTTACATACCTCAAAATCTTAGGATTCTCTCACACTTTTGGTTCTTTTGTTCTTTCTTCTACACTTCCACTTGTCTCTTTTTCCTGACTTTCTTGATTTACTAGAACAATTTGAACTTGATTTTGTGTCTGAGCATTCTTCCCTTTGTCTGTACTATCTTGATGGTCATCTTAATCATATCCATAGTATCTAGATGATCTAGCAGAGTCCTCATCAACTCTAACATTTTCACTTTCAACCATTTTTCTCAATCTTCTATTATAGCAGAGTATTTGTAGGATCATCATGGAAAAAATAGACCCTTAAATGGCAAAAAATTCAAAAAAATCAAAGTTAGGAAACTTGAAATAAAAATTGGAAATAGTTATTTATATTATTTCAAAAATATGTAAGAATAGAATCTATAGAAAATTGAATGTATTTTCTAAACTACTAGGTTTATTTAAAAAAAATTCGTTTGGTGAAAATTTGAAATTTCAATGCAGTAGTACTTAAATTTCAGGGAAAAAATAAGAAGTAGGTGTCTGTCTGACCACCCTAATCACAATAAAATGATAATTTTTTTAATAAGATTTTAGACATAAATAGAGGACTCATGTCTAGATGTGATGCATATTTTTTTGTAATTTTTTTCCAACTAAATAATTAATTATGATTTTTTTATTAGAACTTTTTAAAAATATAAAAACTCGTATGTTTGACCACCTCAACTTGGTAAAAAATTCATGAAATTCATTTTTTTTTTTTAAATTCTATAGTATGCAAAACATAGAATATGATGCATGTTTTGGATTCAAAAAATGTGATACCATTTGAAAGCTATAGATTTTTTTCAATCAGCCTATCAATCAGGGCTTTAGTCGTAATTCAAATAGAAAATGAATAATAATTATTTATTAAATTCAAAGTAAGCATAATTTATATTGGTGGAAAGTTAAGAATCTCTTTTAAAAACCCTTTTCATTTCATCAATTATGGGTAAAAAAAAGTTGTGAAGAATATACCCTACAACTACCCATAATATCACCACTTTTTGACCCATCATGATCTTGCACATACCCAACACTGGTAAGCCTTGCTTTTAGTAGAGTAACCTAGAAAGATTCCTTCATTGCTCCTTGCTTCAAACTTTTCTATGTCCTCATCTCTCTTAATATAACACTTGCTTCCAAAGATCTTGAAATATTTAACAGTAGGCTTATATCCAAACCACAACTCAAAAGGAGTCTTATCGGAAATACCATTGACATTTGCCCGGTTTAGTATACACAACATTGTTTACAACTTCTCTCCAATACATGTGAGGCACATTTCCTTCCAACATCATTGTTCTAGCAGCATCCAGAATTGTTTTATTCTTTCTCTCTACAACTCCATTCTATTAAGGGGTTTAGGGAGCAAATAACTATATTTTGATTCCATACTCTTCATTTTGGTGAAACAAGGACAAACAACAGAGAAGGGGGGTGAAATAGTTGTCACAAAATATTTAAACTTTTTAATCTTTACCTAACTTAATCTCATATTTGATGAAAGAATAATAAACTATAAATAATGAACACATCAGAAACACAGAAAACATGAAGATCTTTACGTGGAAGCCCTATTAGGGGAAAAACTATGGTGGTGGTTAGTCAACAATATTATACCCTACTAAAAGTATAAGAATAATGGGAATGCACATGCATTCAAACACATTGCCTAGAGCTCATTGCTCAAATACAAATGATGACTCACTATCCAAAGAAAAGTTTGGATTAAAACCATCCAAATTGTGAACTAGTTAAGGATAAAAAACCTTCTTCACTCTTCGCTCAAGCTACTTCACACTTTGCTCAATCTTCTTCACACTCTGCTCTGCAATCAAATGATATTTGCATATACACACATAGGAGCACACTAAGCACCGAGCACCGATGAAACAATCGCTCTTATATATCCGCAACATGAAATTACATCAACAACCTTGTCGGACAAAAATATATATCAATTGTCAAACCGTGCACCAAATCATGGACCTTGTAATGTTTGACAAGATGCTCATCCTCCTCTACTTCAAGCAAGTACAGATTGACCAACTCCTCAACATAATCGCAAGCAACATTCCACTGGTCTTTATTATGAGGAATCAACCCTTCCGCTATCCAGAGATTTATAGAAAGACAAATAAGAAAAACAGAGCTTAAGAGGTGGATGCAAAAAGTCATAACTCAATCTAAGAATCTCCATAACCCCTTTTTTGGTCAAAACAATCAACTTCCCCTAGTTGATCTAATTTGTATCTCCATTGTATGTCTGTGCAGCCGAAAAAAGAACCTCCTATTATCTTGAGATCCAGTGGTAAGCTCTTGCATTGCTTTTCAACTTGAGAAGCTATCACTTGAAGGTAATATGGGGGGGCTTTATCTCCGAAAGCATGAGCACAAAACAGCTGCCAACTATCTTCCTTTGATAAAAGATCCACCTTGTAAGGGAAAGCGCCAAGTTTTTTGGAAACTTCCGTGTTCCTGGTTGTTACCAATACTTTACATTGACTTTCACGGTCAATAGGAAGACCAAGGTGCGTAATGATATTATTTTCTACTGAGTTCATCCAGACGTCATCCAGCATGAGGAGAAACTTTTTTCCTTGTAAATGGTCATGAATCAACTCCGCCGCTCGCTATTCAGTTACATTTTTCACCGCCTCTAAATTTCCAATGTGTGATTCTAATTCACAGTGTAATTTCTGAACAGAATATGACTGTGATATGGAAAGCCAGATTGAATGCTTATAGCCATGTTTTAGTCTCTGAAAAAGGTTTTGGAGAAGAAATGTTTTACCTACTCCGCCTCTTCCCACCACAGCAATGATTGAAACAGTTAAGTCATCTATCATGCTAATGAGCTTTTGAAGATTGGGCTCAATCCCTACAAGGCGTGAATCACTGGACAGTTGACAATTCTTCTTCGCCACTGCACTGCTTGATTGTTGTTCGGCTTGTTGCGGCACTAAATCACGGAGCAGTTTCAGCTCGTTCCCATCTGCAATAATGTTATCAATTTCTTGCTTAAGCGTTATAATTCTTTTTGCCAGTTTAATGCGAAAAAATAAACTATGTCGAGTTACACGGTTAGTGTAAAGAGGGCGAACAACAAACTCTTCAACCAGCCAATATCCCGCAAGCCGTTCAGCCATCTTTCATTTTCAACAAGCTTATATTGAGCAGCCGATGAATATGCATATTGTAGACGATCTCTCATACTTGTGAGTTTCTTCATCATCCATTCAAAGTCCTCGGTGAAGTTTAAAGCCAGCGATATCTCTTCAGTTGCTTTTCGAGCTATCCTCTCAGCAAGTTTGCCAATAATAGCAATTAGAATTTCCATTATTAATCTGTTATTACTATCAAATTCGTTTTGATGCCTAACTACAACAGATCGAAGTTGCTGAAGCATGCGTTAAAACAACTTGAACTTTAAATCTCTGTGTTTTATGTGCGGGTTGCCCTAAAACTTACAAGCACGAGAAAACTGATTCTGTAGAGATTGCATGTTGACATGACCCCACCAACGAGTAAGTACTTTTGCATTAAAATTGTTATAAACTAATTAATTCATAGTAGCGTTAAAGTAAATAAAGTAATTAAACTATGTTTCGTGAAAGTGATAAAATTTATGTGGAAAATGTGGGGAGATATATTTTTGAGGTGTATGCTTAAAATTGGTAGAAAAAATCATGTAAAAGATGTAAGAGATATCATTATGAATACATATATTTTTATTATTTTTATTTATTATTATAATTAAAAATACAATTAGGGGATTAATTAACATTATCAATAAACACTCATATAATATAAATAATAGATTTTTAAAATTTAATTGTCCAAATAAAAAGATAAATATCCTTAATAGGTACCACCAGTTCTTAATTAGTGATTAAACGTTTTATTTGCAAGCAATCAAAATTTATTATTATTATTTTTATACATTATATTTTAATTTTCTTAATGTAAAATGCAAGATTTTTAACTTTTCAAATTTCAAAAATTATTTTTCTGCCACAATGACCATAATTAAAAAGTTATTCAACTAATTTTTAGGAAACCCAAATTTATTTACTTGTTATATTTTCCATTCTATTAAATTCAAATATATAAAATAATCTAATAACAAATTCAAATAAATAATATATTTTTAATATATTATATTATTAATTTAACATATTATAATATTATAATATATATACTATATAATACATATGTAACATATATAATAATATAATATATAATTTTCACATCATATTATAATATTATAATATATATACAATATATATGTAACATATATACCATCTAAAATATATTTTAATATGTTAGATAATAATATTACAATTTTATATTGTAATTTTAAATTATGTAATATATTATCTTTTTAATAATTTAATATATATTTAATATATCATATTTTTAAATATTTTTATATATATTATATTAGATTATATATTAAATTAAATTAACATCTAATATATTAAATGATCTTGTTAGTTATATCTTTTAACTAATGGAAAACAAAACAAACATATTTTGTCTAATTATTTTTTTGTAATGTTTAAAAGAGTAAAACATTTATTTTTAATAATAATAAAAGTAAACAAATATGGTTGATCTCAATTGCTATTAGATAAAAAATTCAACATTTGGAGGAAATAATTTATCATTTCATTATGAAGTATTAAAAAAGTTACAATGGCTCAAAATTTTGGATTTATAAAATATTAAATTTTATATTATTTCAATAATGAATAAATTTAATGGTATGAAAGATAAATGTATATTATGATTATCTTAATTAGATAGTGATAAAGTATCTTTCTATTTTAAAATTTGATACAAAGTTGTATTTTTTTCAATAATATATAAATAAAAATAAATCTAATGATATATTAGTTTGATTATCATTAGATAATCAATGGAGTGGATAGATAATAAATAAATTAGTATAGATATTTTCAATATTAAATATATATACATTTGGAAGAATCTATATAATTTATGTCACACAATTAAGATAGATATTTCAATATAGATATATATGATATCTTTCAAATAAATGTATTTTAAGAAATATATGTTTATGATGAACACTAATAATACTACAATAGATATCTTAAATATTCTATTTAGAAAATATTTAAATATATTAATCTCCAATTAAGAGTTATTTTATTTTATGACATAATTATTTTATTTATTACATGCATACATAGACACGTTTTAATTTTATCTAAGAATTAATTTCATCTATCTAAACTACTAAATAAATAAATAGTTTCATCAATATATAAATATGTAAGTTGATAGATAAAGAAAAGACAAACACTATTTACATTTACTCAAGAATTAGTTTTATTTATTTTTTAACAATTTTTTAATGTTATATAGTATTAAAATAAATAATACAACATATGCAAACAATTATAAAAAATTTAATTTCATCTTTTTTTTTCCTAGAAATTTTCTTCACTTAATGCATCTTAATTATTCAATGATGTTCTTATTATGTTTATTATTAAATATTAGTTATTTAATGTTTAAATGACTATAGGTGTTTTATACAAGTTTTGAAGTGAGAGCCAATTTTGTTATAATACACTTCTCAAAATATTAGTCAATAAACTAAACACTTGTTGACCAATAAAAAAGATAGCTAACCTATATTATATATGAGTAGAACTTTAAAAAAATGCATGTTTATTATCTTTTTGTTTTAAAATTTTTAAATTCTTTATTATAAAGTAGCCTAAGTGTGTGAACAAAAGCTATTAAAGAGTCACATACATAATTAATAAAAACTAAAACACACCAAACATATAAAAATAATAAAAACTAAAATACAACTAACATATATATTTTGAAAAAAATTGCATCTCGCAAAAGTCAAATATAAATACTTTACTTAATAGGGTAAATTATTTCTATTACCTCTAAATTTTATGAGGTACAACTCCCTCATTTGATAAGAGAATAGAAATAATTTACCTTTGAATTTTATGAGTTACACAACTCCCTCGTGTGATAAGAGAATGCGTTCTTTTTTTAGTTTTAAAAAAATTTAACATGGGTATGCTTTTAACTAGAAACCAAGAAGGTCGAAATAATAGGAGCAACACAAATCAATAAAATGCTATCAATGAATCTTTTATTGAAAAAAATGTAAGTTGTAAGAAAACAATCAAAACATAGTCTAATTGCATTCCACAAAGTATAAAATAATAAACTTATCAACCAAAAATAATTCTAAACTTGAGAAGATTAGATATTAGAAATGGTTCTCATATTCACACAAAAATGCAATTACCAATGAAACCAATCAAAATGCATAAACTATAACATGGATTTCATCTCATTCATTGATCCAAAATTGTAAACTCAAAAACATATAACCTCCTCTTCCTATTTGAATTACTTTCTATCCATTTCCCATTTTCAAAAATTTCTCATAAGAATTCTTTTGGTAACATCATAGTTTATATATATTTACAAGAGTAACTACTTCTTGAAACTAACTAAAAAGAAGTTAAGAGTCCCTTAAACTTCTTGAGACCTTAAGTTATTTAGAAAAAAAACACAAGGCAATATTGGGCTCGTGTGGTGGACTATCAACATTCCTTTCTTGTGATGATTGAGTAGATTGTGTGGCAATTTTGTCTTTGTATATTTAAAAATATTTTATCACCAAAGGCATCTCGCTAGCTATGTTGAGGAATAATTAAATTTTTAGTTCTCAATTTCCACAAAGTTTTATTTCCTCATACCAAATCTACATTACTAGAGAATATCCTTGCATGCCCAAGGAATTGAGATAAAGATAAGTCAATATTATTTAATATTTTCATGCTCTCCACATTAAAAGATTGTTTGTTGAAATGGTTCTCAATCAATTCCTTGAAATTTTTCTTTCATGTTTCTACATTTTCATCTTGAGAATAATCTTCTCTTCGAAGGCTAATTCCTATGCTTGAAAGATACTTGAATGTCAATCTTCATCTGATTACATTCCTTGAGCAATTTTCTTTGCTCAAATATGATTCATTTCAAAAACAAGAGTTTTCATTCAATACATTCCTTCCACATAAAATATCTTTCATATTCAATATTTGGAAAAATCTTCTTAGCTATTATTTTATTTGAAATCAGACTGATTATTTCCTTGAGATCACTATTAGGCTTCAATGAAATAGATTCTTCATGTTTGGTAGCAACAATTTCATTATCAATCTCTTTCTTCAATTCCTTAATATCATCAAATATTTTCTTCATGTTTGTGACAACCTTTGTTCCCCTTACCAACATATCCTCAAGGTCTAATATTTTGTGACCTTCCCATAAGACTTGTAAACATGAATCTTATCAATCATTCCTTTTCCACTTTAAACAGAGAAAAGATCAAAATATACTTCAATTTGGCCAATGGGTTGAGTAGAAAGGTCAACAAGATATCTTAAATTATTGGTTAAAGCATTAACCTATTGTTTTAATTGGTCTTTTCTCTAGTTGTCTTTTTCTATCATTTCTACAAGCCTAGCAGTTGACACCTAAAAATTGTGGACATCTCAATCTCTTATAGAGGGTCTCAGATTAATCCTAGGTATACTAAAATCACTTGCAATCATTTGACTAGCCTATTTTTGAGTGGAGAGATGAGCAACCTCAACATACATATTTCCTTAGGAGGGATCATTCAAAAATTGGGATGTGGTTTTAGTTTTTTGACATGTGGCATTCTTTGGATTAATTGAGACACAATATCCTTATTGGGTAGAGTCAAGTCAACCACCCTTTTTTTCTTGGTTAAATATTGTTCTAACCATGAGACAGATGAAGGTGTGGGGACATTACTAGTTCTTGGAAAATAAAATTGAAGTGACCTTTTGAGAGGAGATGTATTAGATACCTCAGAAACATTTTCCAAATTCCTACTTCCTAAGGGATCCTCATCATCATCTCCGCTACCTCCAAAGGTAGTCTATTGTGTTGTGGATTCCTTTTTTTGAAGTGATGAAGACCTCCTCTAACTAAACTATGATTTCTTTGTAGCTTCCTTAGGTTTTCGAGGGGCAAGATTTTTCATTTTAGCCTTATTTTTCATTACCCACTCCTTTATTCACCTAAGTACTATTTCCATCTTAGCCTCAATGGTTTATATTTCCTTAAAAATCCAATATATTGGTAGGATGGGTTGGATTTGTATGCAGTCTATGAAGATGTTATCAACCAGATTAGAGTCATCATCTTTGATACCAAGGATATCATAATTTAATATGAAAGTTACAATATACCTTAGTGACAACCTCATCCATCCTCTTCTCCTTACTTCATATTCCTTTGCACAATCTACTCGATACTCATCCAAATTTAGAATGTGAGCTTCAAATGAGAACTTATAATTATTTTTTAATAAAATTTTGACAACTTTTCTCAAGGTTGTGGAAACCTTATTCAATTTTGACAGAGGTTTCAAAACCTCTAGAAACTTCCAAAATTAAACTTCAATGTCTTCGATCTTCCCAAACTTTTATGAGAGCTCATGGTGGAACAAAAGTATCAAAAAATTCTGACTTTGGACTTGGTTGTGGAACTTATGTCGGGTCTTGATGATGGTTGTGAAACCATAGAAGCCAAAATAAAATAACTCACCATCCCAAGGATGCGACAACCCTTTGTAGTTCAATGACATTTCTAAAACCTTATGGCTTCTAAAAAGGATTTCAAAACCTTCAATAAGTTCTTAAATGCTTCTTTATTGTCTTCAATTTCTCCACTTTTGATTGAATGGGTCAACTTTCCCTACTTGTGTTGGCTTTAGAATAGGTTAGGAAAAAATTATCAAAACCCAATGAGGTTCTGAAAACCTCATCGAAAGCTAATGATATTATTATAACTTAGGTGATGACCAACACATCAGAAATAATATGAACCTTTAACAAGTTGTCAAGATAACACATGGTTAGTGAAACATTGTCAAAAATCAACAAGGTTCTAAGAACCTTATCGAAGCCAAATGACCAATGATGAACTTCTCCAAATTTTAGCAAGGGTCAAAAGGATTTGATGAAAAAACTAAGGTAATAATTGGCTCTAACTAGCGACAAATACCATAAAGGATTCTAGAGAACCCAAAACATAAGATTTATGACTGTACATGGGTAATAGAGTCAGTAGTTTTGAAGTATAAGAAATCACATGATGAATGAAAAATTAAATGAATGAAGCAAACCAAAAGAGAACAAACCTAGGACACCTAACCTACTATTTATAGAGGGTGGAACATACATGCTCCTATTCCCTAAATAGTACCTCCTACTCATCTCTCTTCCACTCTATTATTTAGTCCTAACCTACTATTTATAGAGGAATCAACATACATGCTCCTATTCCCTAAATAGAGCCTCCTACTCAACTCTCTTCCACTCTATTGTGTAGTCCTCTCTACTTTCATTGGCATGGATTGTAAAATGATTTTCCTTTTATCTCCTGCTCATGAGGCATGAACTCACTTCTTTGCAACACCTCCAATCTGTCCAACCCCCGAAAACTATTAATTCAGATTTTAATGATGTCCCCTTATGCGTCATCTCATTTATCCTTTTGTGGCATGACATCTTCCTCCTACTAGGCATGTTCCTTCCCCTTTCTACTTTCAACATAGCCCTCCTTACTGCCCGAATCAACATTTTTACCCCATCCTTATTGCAATTTTAATTTATTTTCCTCATGAAATCATGCATTATTCAAAAACCTTTCAGGAGAAGTCTATGTATGATTTTGAGGTCAATGTGTCTACCAACATAAGTTAGCCAATTAAAATAAACTTTTAAAATCTTTAATGTTCTTCAAACACTATATCTAGAGACTCTGAAGATATATGATTACATCTGATGTATTGTAAAAAATCACCTACTTTGCAATTTCCTAATATTGTTTATGGTATTACATGTAACCATCTGACAAATTTCAAGATTACTATTAAGTTGTTATAATATCAACACTATTGCTAAAACATAACAAACACAACAAATAAAAACAAGACTATTTTTAAACATTTAGGTAGGAACTTTGTTGCTCTACAACTCTTGTTTATTTAATTTTTTCTTAGATTAGACTTCTTCACCATAAAAAAATTATGAGACATAAAGATTGGTTTTAGTATTTGTGTACTTTTATGACCTAATTTACTGGTACATGTACTATGTGAACCCTATATATAACCCTAATTGAATTATAACCTTTTTTGAAAAGTATGGCTAACTATAATGCCAACCCTAAGCTTTATTGAACATAACCTCTAACCATAATCCTAAGCCTAACCCTTACCTTAGTTGAACTGTAACCCTAATGCTAATTCAACCCTAACCATAACCTCAAACAAACACAAAAAAAACTTATCTTATCTTCTAAAATACTTTAATTAATTGAAAATATTAAATTATCCTTATCTTAAATAAAATATTATTTTAATATTTCATTATTGTATTATCTAAATTTCATCTCCCATTTAAAATATAAAATTATTTTTAGAATTTTCAAAAAAGATATAAAATCCTTTTATATTGATATTATATTTTGAAAATCATTAATCTTTACTTTTTATTTGTTTATGTTTTATTTTATATACATGAAAATATCAAATGCTATGTTGTAAGTGAGAAATGCCTCTTGACATAAAAATATGGGTAATTTGTCTAAATTTAATATTTTTATTAATATTGAAGTTTATTATAAGAGTTATAAAATAGTGGGAAAATGAAAAAAATTATTGCAATTATATTTTTATTTAATTTATGATAAAGCCAAAAATATAGTTTGAAAATTAAATATATTTGAAGCATAATTAGATGACAATGTGTTATATGAAGTACCAATCCTTTATGGATTGTTTTAGAAATTCAACTACTTGAACTTACATATGTCTTAGGTAATAAATAATATCATATGCGAAATGAGAGTTTATTAGTGATTATTTATATTCACTTATTTGATCATATGTGGAGAAACCTCTAGAAAATGAATTGTGGACATGCCTTTCAATATTTTGTATGGATAATTAAATGAGATATAGGGAACATAATTATAAATTATCAAGATTTTTATATGTCTTAATTGAGACAACAAAAAAGTATTAGAGTGAAGCTTTATGTTGATAATTTCTAAGGAAAGTGTGTTTGAATAGGTTGATTAGTTAAGTCCATAAGGACCTAGTACAACCGTAATGAGGGTGGTCAAGCACACTCAATTGATATAAAATTAATACAAAATCATCCATCTCAATTAGTCATCCTAGTCCAAATCATAAATATTATTGATGTAGTGTTGAAAATTGCATCCTATGAAATTTCATATTCCATAGCCTCCCCTTTAGATAATTAAAGACAATAATGCAATACCCCTTTCAATCTAGCCTTAATTTAATTTTTAATTTTCATAATTTATTTTCTTCTCAATGTTAAGGTGAATTTATGTTGTGGATGACCATGTGTTGTGTAGACATTTCCATGTTGCATGAACATCCCAAAAAGATTCTCAATGAATTTATGTTGTGGATGACCATGTGTTGTGCAGACGTTTCCATGTTGCATGAACATCCCAAAAAGATTTTCAATTATAGTAGTTGTTTAGATGTTATACTTTCTACCTATTTATGAGTGTAATTGTAGACATACAAAATTAGCATCATTCATTTTCATCCATTCATCAGGTAAATCAAGTTCATTAAATTCAATATCCTAAGGTCATCCATTTAAATTGAATAAATTAACTTTATTTAATTTAAGCCTATCATTATTCCTCTTTGATTAAATAAATCAAACATTTATTTAATTAAATCTGAAATCATCTTTCATCTCCCTTTGATTTAGTTTTAAATCCCTAAATCTAAGTCAAATGGGTCAAATCACCTAATACCTTACTAAATTAATCTAATCCTGATTAATCTAATCTAATCACCCATCACAACCTCTAGCTTTTCCAACTTGCACAAATAAATCAATTTATTGATTTATTCAATTCATCATTTTCCATCAACATGGCATAAAAAGAGAATATTATCCAAGTTTGAATCTCCTCCCAATTGACATGTACATCCAAAAAAGCATTAAAGAGCTCTTACATGTCTCTTGCACAAGTCAAACTTGGCATTTAACCCATCTTTTCATCAAATTCAAATTTCAAATCTCAACCTCTTTGGTACATTGACCAAAATGTGCTCATTCCTCCATCCAGTCACAAGTTGACAAGTAGCTCCTTCCTATTGGTGGATCTTTAGTCCCACATCCTCCGTGTTTGGCATTATTTTACCCTTCTTGGCTATAAATAGAGGCCTCCTCTATTGTATTACTCCTCCACAAGTTTCTCATATTGACTCCACAACTCATCCAATTTCAAGCATTTGCATCTTGTTTATCATATCACTTAGCATCTTCAAGGATTTTCACCATCAAGCTTGTCAAGGATTTGGAAAGGGATTCTTTCCATAAAAGCACCAATCCACTATGAGATATGTTTTACTTCATGTTTTATTGTATGCTTTCAATTAGTTTATCTAATCATTTATTATTTTGATTGCATTATGAGGCATGTTGAGTTATTTCATAGGTATGTTGACTGTTTGCTTTGTTTTAAAATACTAACCATGCTTTTATATGTTATATTTTTAACCATTTATAGATCTTGATGTCCACAAAATGGCGCTAGAAGGAGGGCATACTTTTGAAATTCTTCATTTTCCAAAGTTTCAAATAAATCTATTTGTCTATATTGCACAAATCTCATTGATTATCTACGAACTACTGTTATATATATGTTGATTATGTAGATTAATCAAACTAAGATTTGAAGCATTGTATACAAGAGAAACCTAGATTTGTTTACATTATTCTCTTGATTGAAATACATTGAGCTTCTTTATTTTTATTAGGACACAGTTATATTAGAAAATGGAAGGGTACTTTGTTCTTTATTGAAACACATTTATATGGGAACACTTTTATTGAAATGCATGTATAGATCCACCTTATATTTTCTTCTCCATTTTGCGTACATGTCTACCAAATCATTTCTAACTATAGCACCTAACAAAATCACTCCATGTTTTATGCTTTTTCATAAATTTCCATACTCCGTTTCAAGCTGCTAATGCTAGATGCAGATAGTAAAGATGTTGGTAAAGGTTGTAAGATTCAGTGTTACACCTGCCATTCTATTTTGTACATATCTTGCATCTATTGCATTTCATTTTGTCCCTAAGCTAACCTTGTTGTCTCAAGTGATATAAAAAAAATAAAAAAATAGAGGACTGTGCTTGCACATATTCTTGGTTGTCCTCTTGCAATTTATTAATGTTTTCCTTCTTGGTTGGGGCCTCATTTTGCACATAGAAGTGTATGAACTCTGAGTTGTTGTCCAACTATGCCATCTCCTGCATGTCTGTGACCACCACGTAGGGTTTGAGCACTGCAAACAGACACACTGTTGCTTACCCTATACCTATCACCATGCTGGCTATTAACATCATATGTGCATCTTATCATTTTATTCTTAATATCTACAATTCTTTTTGTCAAAAGCTGAGAAGGTTCATATTCTTTCAAAAGGAGCTCATGCCTTGTCTATGCTTCCACACTTCCCATATGCATCCATCAGAGCATTTATAATCATAATATCTAAAGAAATCCCTTTTTTGTTATGCTTTAATTCGATTCCAAAACTCCCATTTGCATGCTAGTAGGGAGGATGTTGGAATGGCTGGGGATTTTGGCTTTGGACCCGATAGTTGTATTTTCTTGAAAATTTCTAAAGCCTTTTTAGCAAATGTGTTTTGTGCATATCCTTCACATGCCTTACTAGGCTTACACATTCTGTCTAAAATTTCATGTGCCTTCTCTACTCTTTTTGCACACATGCAAGCTATCCTTTAAATTCTATCATTCATTAGTTGGCTAATATAAATGCAATATGTGTATACCCTACAATCAAAGCTGACCAAGAAAGCACATTTGGCTGAGGAAAATCCTGTCAAATAGTTTAGTGTTCTGTGTCTACTCTTTTGTATACATTAGATTAGCTTTGTATGTTAAAGTAAACATTTTGACATAAACCAACTCCATTTAGCACAGGTGCATGCTGTGAAAGGTTGTAGGTTTTTTTTACGCCTGCTATTTTAGTGATTGACCAATCGACTTCTAGATTTAATTTGTCTTCATTGATTGCTTCGAGTTAAGAGTTGTTGACTACTTAAACTGTATTTATGATAGAATGTCTAGTTGAGATTCCCATTTGTACAAAATCATTGTGTAGGATATGTATTGTAGAAAATCACAAAATTCATTGATGACTTTGACACCAAAGATATCTTGGTAGAAGCAAAATTGACATTTCAATGTGCAATTTGTAGAGTCCATTGGTGGTCTGAACAAATTTTGCAGATGTTCAAGTTAATTTCAGGGTTCCTACGATTTTGTAGCGTTACATGGTGGAGAACAAGGGAAAAAATTTCCTACATAGAGCAGCCAAAAATCTTTTAAAAAATATTCTAACTAGTAGTATGGAGTAAATGTCAGTAGGCGTCGCTCAACATTTGATGGTTTGGGTATTAAAAGTGAAGGATTTTGTAGGAAGGATAAAGATAATATGATAATGTCAGCTCTATATGCTAGGTTCCTCACTATACTTATTACTTATGCTTACAAATTGTGTGACTTATTTCGACATTTTGATGCAGATTTGATGGATCAATTTAATGCACCATTCAACAATTAATATCATTGTCCACCCATTCCATTCAACTTCTTTTGAAATAGAAAGTGTAGTAAATGAATAATTTTTTCTAGCTAGAATGACTCGATTACTCTTATTTTGGCTGACATATTTATTTATTGTTTTATTTTAAGATATATATGATTCTTTTTATCTTCCAAAAAGCTGATTTTTAGGGGTGCATATAATCAGATTTCTAGTGCTAGCCTTGTAGTAGTCATAAAATCCTTGAAACTAAATCTTATCTATAATTCTTAATAGGAAAACAAGGAAAAGCAAGGAGGAGCATTTTTTTCGTGCAAAAGACTTGCAAACGTTTAAGCATAAGAAGCAATCTTTTGAGGAATCTTGGAGAATGGAGCATTAAATTCAAAGTTTATAAAGCATTTTTTAATGCTTGAAGCCTCCATTTACTGCTTTAATTTTTTGTTTTAAGCCAACTAAATCATTTTTTTTCAAGGTTGGATTAAAATTGAATGTTAGAAATTCACTAGAATTTAGGTTTTTGGCGTCTAAAATCAAACAATCAATCTCGCACTTCAAAGTTGGTGCTTAAAAAGGAATTCATTTCTTCTTTGAAGTTAAAATGAACAAGTGCTTTCATGTTTTTTTTTTTTGCAAAGTAATTTCACTTAAAAAGACGTATGCACTTCTCCCGCGCTTCACAATGATGATGAGAATCAAAAGTCTTTTGGTGACATTAAATTGCATAAAATATTTCCTCCACATTTTCAATTTGGGAATAAAATATAACAAAGCTTGCGAGTGTGAGTTAGGTATATTTCATGTGTTCTCCCTTTATTTCTAAACAAAGGTCAATCGAACTACGAATGTGCTTGCTCACTGTTGTTTACCTTTAGAGGGGCCTGCCTAAGAGACACATCCAAAAGGAGAACTTGAAGGCAAATCCAATTGGTTTTTCATTCGGGCCGGTATATAAATGGATAAGACTAAACTGCCAAGTCCTCATGGTATGTAGGCCTTAGCTGTACAATGTCTTTCATAATGGGGTACTACCATAAAAATTATAAGTGCCCCTAATAGGATAGATTAAATCCTTTAGTGGCTTGTTGGACGCTTGCAAGGTGCCATGCCTGCAATGTCCTGTCATTAAGAACCTTGTTTGTAGTAGCCAACCAGTCCATCCAACGAGTTTATGAAAGTGGTGCATTGGAACTTAGATTCCAAGAAGCTACTTGCCATGTCTAATCTTGGTTAAAATATAGAGGTTAAGACTTCATTATTAACATACATTTATATTTTTTCCTTGGTTGCATGTAAAATCATCTCTTCTACTATGAAGGGCATGAGGCAATCCCACCAAGAAAAATGTACCAATTGATCTAGGATGTTATATTTCTTGTGAGTTAGTTCAAAAATACAGTGCTTGGATCCAAAACATCGAAACCAACATTCAATGAATCATCAAAATTTCAAACCCTTTGGGAGGAAAAAATACCTTTGAAAAGTCCACATGTTATTGCTTGTCCCTAGGGGTTCTTATCCTTAGAATGCTTCTAAGCACTGAGACCTACATATTGATTTGTTCATTCCAAAGTCAACAATAGGAAACTATGGTCTTGAAACCTTGATTTTCACATAATGGATCTTTTGGAATGAAAAGGAATTGAGACATAGACATTCAGTTTGAAAACTAAGCAAGAAGTGTGTTTGTGATAAAAATAACTCATTAAGAAAAGTTAACTCAAATTCAACCCCACATATGTGCTTGGTCTGTTTTGGTCATATGGTTTTCATGCAAACATTGGTTTTTTTGTTTGAACTACTCTTAGGGAAAAGCATGTTCTTCAATATCTTGGGCTAGTAAACAAGTCCTTCTTAGGTTCATTTAGGACCAAATCAAACACTTCATCCATCCTAAACATCTATCAAAACCCATCCCACCAAATAACTTTAGAACTTTAGAAACATCGTTATCTAGACTTGGGTACATCCTTAAGCCAAATCAAAATCATTTGTTTACTTAGGTGTGTGTGAATACATCCTTTCTCATACATTTGATTAAATTAGCAATCCTTTGAAAAAAATCATCCTAAGATCACATATCACATCTTAGGGTTTACAAATTCATTATCCAAATCAAACCAATCAAAATAAAACCCTAATGTCTAGCATTGATCCAAGGTTCCTAAAAGGTTTGACACCCATATCATTCACCCTTTTTCATCCTTCATCGCATCATTGGTCCTAAACACCTTAGAGGTCAATTTTGCAACAAGGTCAAAACATAAGAAGAGCATGGAATATAAACTTGACCCATACATGATGAGTAATCCAAGTCAACTGAACCTTCAAAGCCTTACAATGCTGTTTGATTATCAACACTCACATTTATACAATCCATGCATGGGATCATTATCTCCTACAAACCTCAATGGTACATAAAATCTGAGTATTCCTAGTAAAAAGTTTGGAACACCTTTCCCGATGATAGATTTAAATCCAAGTCGAAACTTGCAACCAAACACTCAATGCATGAGTCTTCCACAAATCAACATTATCCCACAAAATTCCTACATGCCAAATGTGAATGTACCAAGTACAACTTTACCAAACATGAACATTTTGAATCCAAACTTGGCAAAATTTGGGATAGATATGTTTGCGAATCACACAAATGTTGTTCAAATTCCAAACACGAATATAACAATTCCATGTATTAGTCCAATTCAAGGTAACACCATGCAAAATAAAAGTTACGGTAATGTGGTTCCCAACCACAACAATGTTTAATTTTAACCTATCA
The DNA here is from genome assembly GCA_007258455.2 of Sequoia sempervirens. NCBI lineage: Eukaryota > Viridiplantae > Streptophyta > Pinopsida > Cupressales > Cupressaceae > Sequoia > Sequoia sempervirens. Next base: position 373,943,915 of record VDFB02271358.1, read on the forward strand.
TGCCAAATCAAAGTGTCATCCCAAATCAAAAAAATTTCCAAAATAAATTTGTCCATGATCCCATACAAACACCACAAGTACACATTCCAAATATGATGGAACAAAATAATCAACTATATCAAGGAAGTCAAATTCAAAATCAAGATCAAATTTTGCTAGAACAACTTGCTTCACATGCCAAACTAATTGAATTATTGATCCAAGAGATATCTTCACTCCAAAATCAATACACTCTTGCATTGGTTAATCCATGTCATCAAAGCATTGATTTGTGTCCACAACTGCATGAAGAAGAATATCTCCAATGTCAAGAAGTTAGAGATCAACAACATCAACAACAAACCCAATTACCCCATCTTGAAGATCAATTACCACATTTCAAATACCAATCACCACATCTCCAAAATCAATCACAACAAGGTCAATTTAAGACACAAATCTTAGAAGGTAACAAGCGAAAATACACACCACTTGGGACACCAATCGAATCAGTCTTGCAACAATTGGTTCAAGAAAATCTCATCAAAATCCCCATTTATGAGAACTATCAAGAACTAGACATAAAACCGCTAGGGTATAATGAGAAGCACCTTTTTTATCATCATAGAGTAAAGGGACACAAAAAATTAGATTGTGTTCGACTCAAAAAGCTCATCCAAGACCTGATTAATCAAAATATAATCACTATTGATAGCATTAAAAATCTCTCCACCACAACTATTGAGAACAAGGATCAATATATATCCATCAATGAGCACCTTGAAGATGTTTCCACCTCATCCAACAATCAAATTAACATACATCAAGAGTCACTTTTCAATCATGATCAAAATCCACCAACAATACCCAAAAATGATCCAATTCAAGAAATGTCAACGTCATTTGACCCTATGGTTGAAGATATTGACAATCTCTTTGCCACGATTGTTGAGAACAATGTTCAAGATCTCTCCATTATTGAACACATTGAAGATGTTTCTACCCCATCCGATGATCAACTCACCATACACCAAGTGCCATTTTTTTAGTGATCTATTTCAAGAAGTGTTGGAACTATTTGATCCCATTGATAGAATCTACGATCCATTGACCAAAAATCATATTGAAAATGTCTCTACATCGCCTTATGAGTTAGAGGACATATCTCAAGAATTTATTCTGAAGCATGATCAACATCTCTCACCAAAGTCTAGCAATGGTCCTTCCCAAGACATATTGACATCCTTCGATCTCATGGTTACATAAGGGATCCTTAGCTCAACATTTGACCTAAGTTCACCCAAAGATCAAGAGGATATTAAGCCACTTCCTATTCGTAATGACAATATCCTAGAACCCTTTGTAAGTAATCCATCCTTTGAAATTGACCCATGTCAAGAACTTGATCCAAAGCATGTCAAAAGCAATTCTAAAGTAAATCAAGATCAAGAATTTGTATCTTCAAGATACTACAATGATCTAATGGAAACTCTATTATCTATACAAGATGTCACAAATGATGATCATATCCACATAGCATAGATTCCTCCATCTACCCATGAGATGATTTCTTTGGATGGACAGATAGATGATCTTCATTCATAACATGATGCTTTTACTCCTAACATTATTACACAAAAAGAGCAGGTTATTGATTCCTACAGTCAAACTGAGTTGTCAACATCAGGATCAGATATATCCCAAATTCAAACTGAGGACATCATGTATGAATATATATAGCATTATCTACACAAGGAAACATGTCAGACAAAATAGGATATTTTGGAGTTAGCAGAGCATCCAATCGAAATAACATCATCTGTAGTGGTCATTTATCAAAGAATGCATTCTAAACAAGAGCTCTTATAATAGGTGGTGTCAAAGCATGAGGGTACTACTTCCACAATACTAGGGGCAACTATGTCTCAAGCAAATGTCAACATAGGAAGAATAAAAAATCCTTGTGATGAAACTAATGTCAATACTACAACCAGCCACATCATGAATCTTCATCCACCTATCAACCCATCCATGAATTGGGACCAACATCAAAAGAAAGATGTGAATCAAAGCAAGAAGAATACCATCAAAGAAAAGAAGCTGAGAAGCATAATAGACAAATAAAATACACATGAATACCAAAGAATACGAAAAAAAGATTATCCCTATCAAACTCCATCAGTTAAAGAAACTATGGGGCAAAGTATCCATCAAAGATGTCCACAAAAGAAAAAGAAGGTTTTTCAAACAGTTGACATAAAAAGTGTATCAAACAGTTGGTCCTAATTCCATGCACACTTTCATATCCACCCATCATTGCTCATCTTCCCAAGTTTGGAGAGTTAAAGATTCCAAGCTGTCAACCAATCCATATTTTATTCCTAAACACACTCCATCCATGCCTCCACACATGATTTCCAATTCTTACATTGACCATGTATTGGCAGCAACCCTTCATCATAAGGAATTAGAAGGCACTCTATCACAATGTGCACACAAAGACACAGTTAACTCTGATATCAACAAAGTAGATCATGAATCTCAAAAGTTTCATTCAAGTGCATGCATCTTAGCGAAGGAACTTCTTCAGGAATGATATCAATGACACATGATGATAGAAGCATCTACATCAACACCACCATGTTATTTAGCAGGAGTTTAAAATCTTTCAAAAAAATTTAAAAAAATAAAAAAAATCATAAAAACAGTAGAGATAAAAATCATCCTCTAGTGAAAACCACTACGGTGGCACTTTGGACATGTACCATGATGAAAACCTAGCAAACAGGCATCATGTGTAGAATCGAGCATCTGCATGTGCTATTTCAGGTGAAAGCGTCTTATTCCATCCATAATAAATCTAGCATTCCATCCATCTCAGCCATAATAAATCCATTCATCCATGAACCATTTATCCAATCCATTTTCATTTATCTGTATCCATCATCCATGCTATCTTGATCTTGATGAAAGTTTGGGGCACACTTTACACTTGATTATGTTAAAGATCTTGACATGGGTTGTTTTCATTAATCCTATCCTACCCAGTGTTATTTGAGCCATGAAGAATTATCCAATGAGAATTCTTTATTTGAGCACCTTATCTTATTGCAAGATATTCCTTGGCATCCTTTGCATGCTTACCATACCCATCCATCCATACACCTATCCAAGCATCCAACCATGGCATTCCATACATTGCTAGACACTAGGGGTAGATATTTACATCTTTCTTCAAGAATAAATCTTGATCTATATCATCCAAATTATGTGGTGATCCGAACATTGGCAAACATGAAATAAAATTGGTCAAAGCATTTGTGATCCAAAATCCAAATCACTAGCCCATGACACATTTTGATGAGAAGATGTTCTTTATTAAGCTTCATCTTTCATCAAACATCAATCCAAGTAATCTCTATTCACTACTAAATTTGACACCATTTTCCGATGGATGTTCTTTGGTCATTTGACAAATCTTTGTCAGACAAGCGACAAAATGACGAAAAATATTTTTGTCACTATTTTTTCGTTGAACGGTCGATGACGAATTAAACATCCAAATAATGGTACAAATTCGTCGGTCGTCGGCATCATAAAATGACTCAGGATTTCATCAGAATATCGACGAAAACTTCATGTATCCACCGATGAATTACACTAGAAGTTCATTGGCAGTTCGATGAAATGGGAAAGGAGTAGCGTCGAAACAACATCAGACATTCATCGCCATTTTGACGAAATGGGCAAGGAGTAGTGTCGAAACAACACCAAATGTTCATCAAAATTGCGACGAAATGGGTAAGTAGTAGCATTGAAACAACATCAAAAGTTCATTGAAAGTGCAATGAAATGGGTAAGGAGTTACGACTAAACCTTTTTCGCAACTATAGAAACTTCGTCAAACCTTTTTGGCGATTCATCAGTGGGTTTCATCAAAATTGTGACGAAGCAATGCAATTTTTTTTCAAAAGAAATATTTGTGGAAATGTACCATCGCGGAGACTGACGACTGGTCATACATATAGACTGCATATTGGTTTGATGCTTAAAATGATGCATTTGTTATATTTAAAAGTCCATTACCTTATTGAGCTTATCTTTATTTCAATAATAGTTTAATATTCTCTACTTAATAGAGCCAACCACATGATGGCAGATGCTCATTTGGCCCATCCCCCCTCTCACATCACTCTCAATTCCTCATACCCAATCATATAACATTAATCATTCATTCATCCATTAATAACATAGAACATTCATTCATTCATCCATTAATAACATATAAAATTCATTCATTAACATATAAAATTCATTAATTAACATATTCACATTCATTCATTAACATAGTATATTCATTCTTTCAGTTTTTACATACTATCAAAAATATGGTTTTGATGATATGATTACAATCACTTTTTTTTTGTTTCTTTTTTAAAGCCACATAAGGCTAAAGTGGAGTATCATTTTCTAAATCAATATATGTCCCCCCTTTAGTTGTTATTCCCTTTGCTCATGATCTTAATGTATGCCTAGTCATCTACTCATGACATGGACGCCACTGTAAGGGGGTCTGCTGCAATAAAAAAGAAATGTTAAACTAATATGTTTTATTATTATTGTTACAAGTATTTCATTAATTAAAAGAACGTTAGAGTGGTTCTCTTTAACTGATGGGTCCACATCATGTTCCTAAACTTTTGTTATAGATTCATGCTCAACATGTTGAACACCCTCTAAATCCCGATTTGCAGTTGAAACACGAAAGGTTACATTAATTAATACACCAATTGAAATTAAATATGTTTAAGACAACATGAGGGTGGTCCTCTTTACCTGATGGGGCCACATCATGTTCTTGATCTTCTCTAGCCTGATCATGCTCAACACGTTGATCATGCTCTACATGCTCTAAAGTTGAAACACAAAAGGTTACATTAATTAATACACCAATTGCAATTAAATATGTTTAAAAGAACTTTAGAGTGGTCCTCTTTACCAAATGGGGCCACATCATATTCCTGATCTTCTCTAGCTTCATCATGCTCTAAAGTATCAGGATGCACACCATGACCTTCATCTGAATGTTGTGCTCTACCCTCACATACATTCCAATGTCATGTGCAGTGCTATCATTGCTTGAATGTTTAAAAAAATAGGCATGTAATTACTTTATGGTGGAAATTAATATTGAATAGATTGCACAAGTATTCAATTTTAAATAAACTTTATTGATTTTATTTACTTGCGTGTCGGATGCAATGGAAGATTGTGTTTGCCTAGTCAGGACTCTTAGGCATTCAGCCATGGCTCCATAGCCTTGTTAGAAGGCAATCACTCCTCTTCTGTGGGAACTCTGTTGAATTTAGAGCCCTACATTTTTGCATAAGATCATGAATTTTGCTTCTATGGTGTGATAAAACCAAAATTGTTTTCAATTTATTATAATTTGGATGCAATATTTCATTTATTGATACTTACAATTCGTACGACTAATTTCATATAACCACCAGAGCCAAGTTTGTGTTGCCCATGCTTTTCTAGTCTTTCCTTTGTTGCCTTCAATGTGTCGAGTAGCCTATGAAAAGTTTGAAATATGTTAGATTATGTAAAAAGAAAGAGTAATCATTATATAATTACATTATTGATAGTATCACACATAGCAACATTAATTGTTTGGGGAAAAAATTAGTCGACCAAAAGTTCAGGATTTTTTGAAAAAGTCGAGAAAAAATGGGAAAAGATTGGATTTACAAAAAAGCAAAAAAAATTTAAAGAAAAAAAGTCCAAAACTACTTTTTTAAAAAAAAATTAATGGAATTTCCATAGCATACAAACATTGAGAGAAAATAAAATACAGAGTTCAATCCATGAATTATAGAAAATAGATTTTTGTTGGTTATATTCATCATCTGATTACATTGCACAAAACATACTACAACTGCATATAAATATCAGATGGTGATAGTTGTCTATGCTACCACATTTTTCATACATGTCTACCAAAGCATTTTATCAAACAATTCACTGCCTTGCTGCTATGGCTAAAAGCCTAAAATAGGTGCTTTTGACCAAGTTATGGATGCTTGGAAAAAATCTATCAAAGCATAATAGTAAGCAGAGCATAGACAAGGCAATGAACTATTTCAAAAAATTCCTAAATAAATGTGGTCTCATGGTGATGGAATGCCATGACAATCCATAGCAATTTGCTTGTCATGGCATTTGTTATGACATTCCATCACCATGAGACCACATTTTTTTGAAGCATTTTTTCAAATAGTTCACTACCTTTTCTATGCTACCACATTTTTCATACATGTCTACCAAATAATTTTATCAAACAAGTGAGCGCTTCATGCTATGGCTAAAAAGTAAAAACCTAAAATAGGTGCTTTCGAACAAGCTATGGATGCTTGGAAAAAATCTACCAAAGCATAATAGTAAGCAATAACATAGACAAGGTAGTGAATTGTTTGAAAAAATGCCTAAAAGAAATGCAGGGTGATGGAATGCCATGAGAAACCATAGCAATTTTCTCTTGTCATGGCATTCATCATGGCATTCCATCACCATGAGACTACATTTCTTTGAGACATTTTTATCAAGCAGTTCACGCCTTGTGTATGCTACTGCATTTTCATACATGTCTACCAAAGAATTTTATCAAACAGTTCATTGCCTTGCTGCTATGGCTAAAAGCCTAAAACAGGTGCTTTCAAACAAGCTATGGATGCTTGGAAAAAATCTATCAAAGCATAATAGTAAGCAACAATCCATGGTCTCATGGTTTTTTTTGTGCAAAAATTAGTTCAATTTTATTCACTTTTTTTGCAGATTTTAAACATGTTTTTTTTGGCAATTTTGCAGTTTGAAACGAAAAAAATCATTGACCAAAAAGTCAATGATTTTTTCAAAAAATAGGGGAAAAAATTGTCTAGCCTGCAGATTTTTTAAAAATCATGATTAATTGGGATTTTTTGTAGATTTATGCTTCTATATCACATACCTTCCTTGGCCCAATTGTGTCTTTCCTTTTTTCTTTTCATCCTTCTCCTTTCAATCAGACACTAGGTCCTTCCACTCCCTCTTTAGAATCATGGGGGGGGTGATCGTACTTATTGTTCTTCTCTAAATGTGACCTATATTGGTCCCTCGCATACTTTAGATAGGTACCAACTTTCTTAAGGACCTTGGTTTGGTTGAATGTTTTATCACCAAATAAAACAACTAAATGGTTAATGAGCTCATCTTTTATATCTTGATTTTGGGCATTCCACCATGTACGTATGGTGGGCCCGAAGAGCTCCAATGTAATATCACTTACATGTTTATAAAAAAAATTATTTCCTACAAAATGATCATGGGATCAATTGTCTAAAAAGAGTGATCAATAAGTAAATTTCATTTGGATTATATAGAATAATAATTAAAATATTTTAAAGTACCTAGGACCTTCTCCATCTTTATGGGAATGAAATCATCAGTCACCACAAGTGTGACCGGCAATGTTCCTGTACTAGTAATATGGGAAGATCCAGGAAATACTGCTAAAACATCACTAGTACTAGTGGCCTCTGCATCCCCAGGTACATGTCCTAACACATGTTCTGGTATGTGTTCGCTGCTAGAGGGTGCATTAACGGATGCCTACATGGTATGTGTTGCTGACATTTCAGATAACAATATAGGCATGGATGATGGGGTCAGATGATGCGATGTATACGTAGGAAGATCAGGATGGACACTTGTACCAACCCTTACTCCTCGTGCAACACTTACAGTACTCTGATCATGGCCAGGAGCATCATGATGAGGCAAATAACCCTGTAAAAACAACACATATTTTAGTTCATGACATAAAAGAGTACAAAATATAAAACCATGAATGAACTTATGTTATAATTAAAGACCTCATGAAAGCTTACTTGCAAGTTTTGTAATCTCTCAGTCAATACTTTAACACTCTCTCTTATCTCATCTGTTTGAGGCACTATGAACATCAACATAGTCATTTCTTCATTGCATTTTTTTTGGAGCTTCTTTATCATATTGAGAGGGTTTGTTGAATAAGTGATGTCATCATCACAAAATATTGATTACACCTCACTATAGATGCTCTCCTCTACTGCTGGTTCCTTTCCCCGATTAGTCGACTGCAACAAGAATATTAAAAACATTATCGAAATTAACCCAAAAAACTTATGAAAAAAATATAATAATAAAACATTTTGCTCGTATCTAATTTGTACAATTACAATGAGGTAACTCTGTCAGGTAGAAGTGCCTGAAGATACATCGCGATCTATGCCCTAGGCCAGAGCCTTCTCCATATGATCAATGTCCCCTTGTGACAAAAATTAAATATAAAAAAACATTACCAAAATGAAACCAATAAACTTATGAAGAAAAACATTAGAATTAAATGGCATATTGGAGTCATTAATTGGAGGTTGGGTAAAATGGTACATAGTACGTACCACCCCCATAGTAACTATGTTTGTAACTAAGTGATTCAAATTGTAATCGATTAGCAACTCTTCCCCTGTAGTTATTGATTTTATCGCACATACGAATACATGGTTTCCATTGCACGCCTCAAATATGCAATTGGGTTGCTTATTTGTTGACCTAGGTCATGTATTATTTATAAACCCTACAATATTCCTTGATGGTTTTGGCCTTCCATAAATGTACATAGCCATTCCTTTATTTTGATCCTTATCTTTTAGTTGTATATAATTTTTTGACAGTGCATACCTACGCATACTTTGTGTCTATCAAACTAGTAACATGGTCCAACATTCTCCATCAATTCAGTAACTTTGTCATAATAGACCTTTATGTCATCCATGCAAAATAGGCCCAAACCATGTAATGACAATGGTGCTATGTGATATATCCTCTCGTTGAAACAAAAATTAGTGTTTATTGGAGGAAGTTCCTTGGGTACCCATTGTTTTCGTAGATCTTTGTGGCTCAAGGGCACCTTGACGTCGCCTATGCTCTCATCATCATAAGAACATGACCCACCTTCAGCAAGAAAAAATTCCATGTGTTTACAAATTTTTCTTCTAATCTTTTGACATCTAGTTGATCTCCCTCTTTTAGACATACTACATGTATCGCTTTCCTCTTCTCTTCCTGAATTTCCCTTGCTCGAGGAAGACAGATCAGACAAATACCTATTTGGTGGTACCTACATTCATAAGGATGTTGGATGAAGTTCTTTCATGGTGATGTGATCCCAAGGTGACATTATGATTAATCTATCATTTCATCGCTAGAATTTAATAGGTTATAAGGTAATCAAGTCTTGATAGATTGCAAGCTATTGTTACTATCATCTAAATGTGTCCATCACAAATCAAATCTACTTAATGTTTTAACTCCCAAACTTTGTAACAAGTGTTAAATGTGGCTATGGTCCACCAGTTACATAAGAAAGACCTCAAATGTATTCTCTAATTGTAATCAAAGGACTTTTGCTATTCATTCAAGTAAATAAACTTGAAGGGAAACACCACCAAGTGGTTTATTGGACACCTACATGACTAAAAATAGCAGAAAATTTAAATTTAATTTCCATATGTCTAAGTGGTTAACGGGGAGGGAGTGTGTACTAGGCCTGGTTAAGTCATCATAAGTTTACGCTTTGGCAATAATTTTTTTTTAAAGTCATATTAAATCTTCCTACATCTAATTGCTAGGAGATTTTTTGTATGTTTTAAGGTAGGATGATTGATGAAAAATCCCAAAGACTAGCCTTTCTCCATAGTATCTAGGTACACATAGCAGCGGTCTTCTCTTATATAGTTGGACATGATTTAAAGAACTTAGCTAGGAATTATTCATTTAACCTAAGGTTTTCTCATAATGCCATCATTGGAAAAGTATGATCAAATCCTTCTATTATGAAGAATTGGTCAATGTGCCTCTAGTAATCACTATAAATGTTTGTAAGGATAACATGACTAATTGCATAAGGTAGGAGAGAATCAACTTTGAGTTCTTCAAAGATTATATTCCTCTATTCATAATTTTTAAGGGTTGTGTGTGGAGGAGGTTATCACTACCAAGAAGGGAGGAGACCTTTCCTTGTATTTTCTTTTATAATTTAGATTTCTTTAATGATATGTTGCATTTATTGTTCTAGGAGAGCATCTGGTAATTGCATTTACATTTACATTTAAAAATACATATACATACATACATATATATACATGTGCGTTCATGTGTATGTATATCATTTATATTCAGTATTCAGAAACAACCCATTAGGTCTACACATAGATAAAAATTCATAAAATCATATCTCCCATACATGTTTTGTTGAAACCTAGGCTTGAACCTCTCATTTCACATGCTTTTCTTCACAAAACTATTGACAGTATGGTGCTACCACAATAATGGGTTACACTTTTTGGGACATCCTAATTTTTGCCTGAAATCACATTTTTAGAAAATACAATGATTTATGACATTAAAGGTTCTATTTAAATTATTTTAATTAAAGAGGGATTGATCAAACCCCCTTGGATAGAACCTTGTTAGATTTAAACCATACCTATAATCGAGTCTCCTCTACACCTATCAAAATGCTGATAAAAAACTACTTTTGATTTACCTTTTGAGTGATCAAATGAATTCATTTAAAATTTATGCTTTGTAATCCTGTAGCCCTTATTATAAGCTTCCTAAGAAGTATAATTTTAAATGTGTTTAATTTGATTATTATATTTATTTCTTATTTCTTGTGAATGTACAATTTTCAATGAACATTAAGTTCTTTATTTCACACATACGAAAAAATAGAAAAATAGAGAAAACAAATTCTAAAAAATAAATGTGCCCTAGGTATTGATGTCCTCATTCCAACAAAAAAAGAATAAGTTAATTCAAATGAATACAAAAAAAGTTATGCATGTCGAAGTATACCTCTGTCCAAATTATAATTACGCTGACTTTGAAAATCAATTAAAAAAAAAAATGTAACGAAAAATTATGAAAAAATATCCATCCCCTAGATATTGGTGTGAAAAAATTGAATTTTAAAAATCAGAATTGTATCCTATCTATAAAAAAATTTATGTGCGCCAAAGTGAACATCACTTTTTAAAAATGATGATTAGTAGAAAAAATAAGTTATTAAAAATTACATAACATGATTCACAATTTTTTTTTTAATTTAAAAAAAAATATATAATTAGAATCTACACAAAATATCTAACAAATAACTAGTTTGATTCATCTTCAAAACCTTAATGGTTTAGCTGCTATAGGTGTAAGAAAGTGAATGTCTGGTGAAAAATCCTAATTTTAATGTCAAGTTTGGCCAAAAATTGTTACCCATTATTGTGGGATCACCCAGCAGCTATACCTTCTTTATTTCTCATCCTACACACTATTCAAGTATCTTACTATTACAATAGTATCCATGGGGCCTCTTACACAAGCTACAATAATCACAAAAAGTGTAAGAGCCACTTTATATCATATTTGGACTACAAAACCTTGAAAAAAAGTGTAAGTCAGATTATGATTTGTTGGTGAGTTGTATGGGCAAAATCATTAGCACCAGCTCTTTCTTGGAGTCTTTTGAAAGAGAAGCGAATCAGGTGGAAGTTAAGTACAAACCTTATAGTTTCAAGGTGAATGAGGTGATAAATTTTGATTGTCCAACTGTTGAAGAGTACCAAAAATGGGTAAATGTATATTTAATTAAGGAAGAGTTAAAAGGAGTAGGCTATTAACGGTTGAAAAATAAGCTGTTGCAGTTACAACAAATTCTAGTTTTGTTTGGTGATAAGTCTAGGCACGAAATTCTTGAATTTTTTTGTTGCATCAACGATTCTTAGCGGGCATGGTGAACAAGAAGATTCTCTAGGGAGATTGCTATTGTAACAATTTTTTGGAATATCACAAGGCATTCCAATTGGTTGGTGACACGTGTGATTTCTGGCCCGATGCTTGTTTGCTCCTCCTTTTTCTATAAGAAGGATTTCAAGCCTAGAAGTACAGGTTAGCAAGTTAGATATTTTTGGTAGACTCTAGATGAAGTTGTAGAGAAAATTGTAAAGTTTGATGGTTTTAGGGAAAATGCAATTTAGGTTTTGAGTCATTCTATAGTAGGTTTATAATTCATGGGGATTTGATGTTTTATGACAATACTAGCATTTGAATTGATATGATTAATTCAAACTCATGTCTCTCCATTGTTCAAGCATATCTGAATTTTGAATAAAATGATCAAGGGTTGTTTCGTTCATCTCATTGTTGTGGTGTGTATGATTCTTGTTTTAGGTTTAATTCAAGGAATTAATTAAAATGCTTGAATGGGATTGTAGGTGGATATGTTCTGTATAAGCTATTTTATTTTTTCTATCTTATCTTATACCATTTTATGAGAATGGGGGTGCTAATGTGAGAGAAGATATTTGGAAACTAGGCATGAAAATTGAAGGTTAAAGAGAATGGGGGTGCCAAACTTACTTTACTCACTGCCCCTTGGTCATCGATTTTCCCTGAGTACCCTCAACGTCGTCCTCAACACTAGCATTGACCTTGTCTTCACTCCTCCAAACTCTTCCTCGGTGCTGATATTGACCTTGCTTTCATTCCTCCAAACTCTTCGTCAGCACTAGTATTGACCTTGTTTTAACTCTAAACTCTTCCTCGGTGCTAGTATTGACCTTGTTTTCACTCCTCCAAACTCTTCCTTGGCATTGATATTGAATTTGTTTTCACTCCTCCAAACTCTTCATCAACACTGGTATTGACCTTGTTTTAACTCCAAACTCTTCCTTGGTGCTGGAATTGACCTTTCACTTCTCCAATTTGACAAGCTACAACCTGGTTTCGTTAGCTTTTACAGTATGTTAATTAAGTTTAAAATGTTGGCGCCATTTAGCTAGGTTTTAATATTCTACAATATAGTTAAGTATATATTAGCTATATTTTACATAATAAATAATATAATTATTCAAATTATTATAATTATATATTATATTCTTAATAAAATTATTAAATACATATAAAATTATTATAATTAATAATTAATAATAAGTATAATTTTATATAATACAAAATATAATTAATATACTATATATTTAATATAATAGTAATATATATTAATATGAGAGAGAAACTAAATTTTGATTGGTTGTTTCATGTCAATAATCCAAGGATGGAATGTGTCCTTGGGGAGCTATGCTCAAGGTAGCATGCCATTTGATTAAAGATATGATAATTCTCCTTTAAGACCTCTTCAATGTACCCATTGCAAACTTAAGGAGACAAAGATAAATATAGGGAAGAAAATATAGAGAGAGGGAGATAATGACAAACATACAAATAGAAAGGGAGACAAAGAGATAGAGAGGGGTAGAGAGATAAGGATGAATAGATAGAGATATAGGGAGGGTGATATATCTCTCTCTCCTATCACTATCTCTATATCTCACTATCTATGTCACTCCCTCCTCTTCCCCCTCTATCTATTGAGCTATCTCCCTCTCCCCTTCTCTCTCATTCACTCCATCTCTCCCACCATCTCTCCTACTCTATATCTCTATCTCTATTTCTCTTTATATCTCCCTCTCACTGTCTCTATCTCTTTCTATCTATATCCTCTTCTCTCCTCCTCTCTATCTCTATCTTCACTATCTCTCCCTCCCTATCCCCCCTATCCATCGAATCTCTATCTCCACCTCTCTTCCTTTCTCTTCCCATATATTTCCATCTCTCTTTCTCTTCCCATATATCTCTATCTCTCTCTCTTTCTCTCCCCATATATTAACTAAGAAGCCATGCAAGCATACAATAGTATATGTTGGTAAAACTATAATAGTGTTTTATTAAACTATACGTAACACTTATCTTTCTAATGTCAAGCCTTCTTATAAAAATATTGTTTTATTAAACTATAAATAGATTATTTTAACCATTCTTCATTCAACATGAAATTCCAAATATAGCAATTGTTTTGTTGCTTTTGTCAAGTTTCATTAACCAAGCTATTTACTGGGTTGAATAAAGTTGTGTTATGACCCTTCTTCTCTTTAAAATAATTAGACAATATTAGCAAGATCAGGAAGGGGATAAAACTAAACTCCTTCAAAATAGGGGTAGTTGTGGGTTTGTTGGTTTTCTTTGTATACTATATACTTAGTTCGTCTAGGATAAATAAGTAACTTTAAATCATTTTCTTAGTTGTGTATCCTAACTAATATAGAGTAAGATTTTCCATTTTAATTGACTACTACATAATAGTTTATGTGTTGAAAGAATTGTTTCCATTCTTTGTAGTTTTTACATTGGAATACAAATCATATTTAATTTCATGCCGATATACTTCTTTCATAAAGATATTTGTTCGAAATAAGTGCTTCATAACCCATCTAATCAAATGATAATTAACCTATCAAAAAGGCAATAGGAATTTTCTAAAGAAAAGAACACTTGACCCAATCATAAGTGTATGGCCTTCGAAGAAAGGAGTGATCCACCTTAGCAATAACAACTACATGATTTAGACCTGGGTATGTGCAGGATCATGATGGGCCAAAAAGTGGCAACATAAAAAATGTAGCATTTAAACTTGCCAAAAAAGCAAAAATACTGAGTTGAATTTTTTTTTGGGTTGGCTATCAGTACATTGCTCCATAGTAATTCCCAAGCCAAAGTAATACAAATCAGATATCTAATTTTTTTTGAATATCCAATTCATGTCTAATATCTAATTTGATTTTTTTTTTTAAATATACTATTTTGGTGCTATGAATCAGATATCTAATCTAAATTGGATATTCAATTTTTGCACACATATACCCAAGAGTAATTAGGAGGTCAAGGGTGGGCAAGAGAGAGAGAGGGGGAGAGAGAGGGAAAGGGAGAGAGAGAGAGAAAGCAGGAGAGAGCAGGGGAGAGAGAGAGACTTGAGAGAGAGAGAGAGGGAGGGAGGGGGAGAGATAAAGGAAGGGAGGGTTAAGGGTAGAGGG
>VDFB02271358.1:373959350-374089932 GCA_007258455.2 Sequoia sempervirens
ACTTAAGGGAGAGGGAAAGAGGGAGGGATTGGGAGAGAGATAAGGGGTAGAGGGTTAAACGTAGAGGGTAGAGGGTTAAATGTAGAGGATAGAGGGTTAAACGTTTAGGATTATGGGTAGTGATGGAACTTCAAATTTTTGTTCTCTATGTTCTATTTTTATCCTACCTTGTGTCTCTGGTCATCTATGGTGTTTGGGAAAAGCCTAAGGATGGGGTTTTACCTTCATCTTCATGTAAAACCCTAGTGTTCATCTTACACCTTGAATGGGATTTATTTGGCCATTACTTTTTGGAAAGGCTTTAGAATGACTTAAGCCCCATCACTTCATACATCTAGGATGGCCCCCATTTTGTTTTATTGTTTTATTGCTGTGAGCATCCATTAGAAATCTACAAATAACTAAACTTCATGCAAGGGTTAGTATTTCACAAATCCTTCAAAATGCTCCTATGAAATACCTTGTAAATGCTTCAAAATGCCACAAATGATAAGAAAAGACTAAAATCATTATGAAAGCAACCACAAGTTACCTATTTGATAGTGGATTGGTGTCACATGTGCTAGTGACCCTTTGCCAATCCTTGATCAAAGCTCAAGATGTAAATGCAATGGAAATGGTGAGCAAGATGAGTTCTCAATTAAGAGAGTAACCTTGCATAAAAATTTTTGGCCCCATGAATGAGGATTAAGGCCTTCTTTTGTAGATTTTCTTGATGAGAGATTGGCCAAGAGGGTGAATGTGGGACTAAAGATCCACCAATGAGAAGAGGACACTTGTCAAGTGGTGATAGGTTGATACATGTGCAAGATTTGGGAAGAGTGCCCATGAGGGAGAATTTGAATTCAAATTTGGAAATAAATTTAGAGAGGGGGACAAGAAAAAGAGCAATAAATGCAATGTTGGAGGGACAAATCATCTTGTCATGATTTTCAAATTTGAGGGCCATGTTGAGTGAAAATGAGAGTTTAAAATAAATCAATAAATGGATTTATTTATGCAAGTGGCATAATCCAGAGAATGCAAGTGGGATGAAATTATCATTTAATCATGGTTAGATTAAGGTAATGATGATTAGGTTAGTTTAATGGTGATTAGGCAAGTTTGAATTTTAGGACTTTAATATTTGATTTATTTGAATTAGAAAATGATGGAATATGATTTTGGATTTGATTTAAATGGATGTTTGATTTATTAAAAGGTTGATGATAATGTTTATTTGATTTTAATTAAATGACCTTAGGAAATGAGATTATTTAATGAATGGATGAAGATGATGAATCGTCCTAATGTGAAATCCAGTTTAGTTAATGAATAATCCTGATCAAATACAAAATGTTAATTTTGCATGTCTACAATTTCCTTCGCCTGACTTTATTTTTCCTAAGTCTTTTGTTGGTCTCGTGTTCCCTCGTTAAAACAACTTATGTCATTTTTTGTCATCGACCTAGTGATGTCCCCTTATTCCTTTAGGGGAGAGTGCCCAGTAGTCATGCAGGCTAACTTTCTCAACATGTAGCAATTGACTAGAATATCGTAGAACCTTCATTTTTTTTTGAAATGTAGACTAGTCTCTTATTTATCTATAACTAAGGTTTGGAGGTGCAACTCATCATGCAACTTTCCACATTGGAAGATCTTTTGAGAAGTATCTAAAATTTGAGTTTTGAAAGGTTCGACCAAAAATTAATCATGGAAGCCCCAATAGCTGAACCAAACAAATTTGTTGCTTGTAGAATATGATATTTTTATTTAAATTAAAATTAATATACAACCTAAGGGGACCAAATACTTATTGATAACCGTAAATATTCGATATCTCTACCTTTTATATTCAACACATATGAACTAATAGTTGAAGACAAAAAATCTATTTGTTGTTATAAAAACAACACATAATGATTTAAAATATAACTTATATTGAACAAAAATGGACCAATAGTTGAACACTAAAACTTTTTGAAAATCCTTCACATTTAATGGGAAAATACATGTTATTTATTGTCCTCACCTTTTATATTTGTGATAGGACAAACTATTAATATAAAATTATCCAATGCTTGTATTGATGGAACTTCAAATTTTGTTCCTAATGTTTCACTCATGCCCTACCTTATGTCACTGGTCTTTCATGGTGTTGGGAAATTTCTTAGGGCTAGGGTTTTATCTTTTTCTTCATCTTAAACCCTTGTGTTTACCTAATGCCTTGGTCGGGATCTATTTCACCATACCCTTTTTGAAGGGTTTTAAAAACATCTTATGCCCCATCATTCTGTCTAGGCCTGGTCCCTTTGGTCTTAATATTTTATTTCCTCTGCGGGTTTTATTTTCCTAAGTCTTGGTTGGCCATGTGCTGAATGGTTTAAAAAAAACTTATGTCATTTTCCATTTGCCTAGTAATGTCCCCTTTCCCTTTAATGAATGTTTTATTTTTCAATGTAGACACATCAAATTGACATTATGCATCACATTCTCTCATCAATTAAATAAATCAAGTTTATTTAATCAATCTCCTAAAGGTTATTAAATAAATCAATTAATCTTCTAAAGATATCCATTTAATTAAATAGATCAATGTTATTTATTAAATCTGTAATGATCAATTTATTCTCATTTAATTTAAACAAACGCAAAAGTCTAAGTTGAATGTCACAATCATCTAATATCAACTTAATTAATCTAATCAATGATCAAGTGCTAATCCTAATCACTTGGATTCTCTAGATTTTTCCACTTGCACAAATAAATCAATTTATTGATTTATTAAACCCTTATTTTCTTTCAAGTTGGCGTTTATGGGGAATATTCCCTCAAATTTGAAAATCATGACAAGTTGACTTGTCCCTCCAACATTGCATTTATTTCTCATTTTTTTGTCCCCCTCTCAAAATTTATTACACAAATTTGAATTTGAAACTCCCTCTCATGGGCACATTTCCCAAATCTTGCACATCCTTTAGCTTATCACAACTTGACAAGTGGCCTCTTCTCATTGGTGGATCTTTAGTCCCACATTCACCCATTTGTCCAATCTCTCATCAAAAAAATCTATAAATAAGGACCTCATTCTCCATCAACTCATCCACAACTTTTATGCAAAGTTACTCTCTTGGTTTGAGAACTAATTTTGCTTTTCATTATATTGGAATTTTCATCATTTTAGCTTTTGAGCAAGGATTGGGAAAGGGTCATTTGCACATTTGACACCAATCCACTATGGAATAGGTAACTTGTTATTTTTTTCATAATGAATTTAGTTTTCTATTGTCATTTGTTGCATTTTTGAAGCATTTACAAGGTATTTCATAGGAGTATTCTTGAGGAATTTGTAGACACTAACTCATGTTTGAAGTTTAGTATTTGTAGATTTTAAAATGATGCCTACATTTGGCACTAGAAAGAGGGCTGGATTTCTAAATCTGATGATGTTTTGTTGTTTTAGAATATCATCATCACTGTCATCTTCTATATGCACTGGATTTCTAAATATAATAGATGTGAAACTGATCCAATGCAGATCTAAATTTAGTGTTTATTTATATATATGCTACTGATGTTTCTAAATCTGATTAATGTTTCATTATTTCTAAATATCTTCATCATTGTCAGCTTTTATATGTGCTTCCTATTTTGGTCTACCCACGTCTGCTTGGAATATTTTCCAACTATTCTTGTTACACATATTAAGCAAATAGTTTGCAATACCCATCATATTCATGTTTGATAAATTGTATAATAGCAGATAAGGTCATTACCTTTCTAAAATTTGAAATTGCATGAGATATCTGACAAAATCTCTCTATACGTTATGTTTTGATAGATTTCTAGCCCCTTTTATAGAGCTTCATTCTTAAACATGTAGGGGGATGTTGGAAAAGGTTGTGGAATTTGAGTTTTACACCTACCAACTGCATTAGCTAGAAGAATTCTAAAAGCCTTTTCCATAGATCTATTGGTGCGTCCAAACTACAATCTTTGCATTTCATGCGACCACATTTCTGTAAGGCATTCTATCAGGTGATTCAAGCTTTTATTTTGCTGTTACACTCTGAATTGGTAAAGTATCTCACACAGACCATACTCCTTAATGACTCCCACCTTGCATAGAGTTTGATGATTGAGCCTCGTAGTGGTGTTGGCTTCCTTTCAGATTGCACATGGCTTCCTTAGAGTGATCAACTAATATAGACACAACTCCCTTTTGATAGGTGGCTTGTATATTGACTACTAATGCAACACCCACAGTCACGTACTCTCCACACTTTTCCCTGAGGCATGGTCAAAGCCAAGGCATAAGCCTTTCCTATTCTATTACTAATGTTGCAGTGGAGGAAGAACATATTATTATTATCATAGTGTCTTTGTCCTGTGCATCAACAAATCATTTATGAGTTGAATTTCTCATGTGCATATGATTCATCATTGTTGTGCATAGGATATTTAGACCTTGTTCTTTGTGTATAGCCCACACATTTCTTTACAACCCGATTAGATGGTATTGATAGAAACTAGCTTCCAATATAATGGTTTTATAAGCTTTGAAATGTATGGTTAATGTATGATTAGAAAGAAAATATAGTAGATAATGTGGTTCCAAAGTCTCTTGTTTTGAAGTTAATGCGTATACTTATTGTTATCCCTTGAAGAGTTTTAGGCGCTTTGATCTGAACAATGCCAAGTGCATTCTCATATGGGTGAGAGGGATGAACATTCAATTAAATCGGTGGTCTATACTCACCATCCAACCATTGTATTGAATGCAAGATATTCCTGCCCATCCATAGATAATATAGTTGATAGGATTGAAACATCTAACCAAGAGGTCTACACACATTTAATTCTTAGCCACTTTGAGATCTGTGCACATTTAATTCTCAGCCACTTTCGTAGAAATGCGAGGAAGAATATTTCAAAAAATTTAGTGTGAGAATCTAGAAACTTCATTTCATACACCTAACAAGATGAGTAAAGCAATTTTGGAGTTCCATAAAATGTTGAATAACAATTATTGTCAACTGTGATGTGTAATTTAACCATAAAAGTCAATGATGCTTTGAAATAAACATAGGGGAAGGTAGGTGTAGGTTTTTATCTATCAGCAATGTTTACTTTAAATCTTTCAATCTGCAAAGGATCTGCACAATGTTTACTTTAAATCTTTTAATCTGAAAAGGATATGCACCTTGTTTGCTTTAAATCTTTCAAATCTACACAAAATGTCAAAGGAACTGCACTTTATGTGGTCCTTTTTAAATGGTCCTTTTGGTTATCTATAGATGTTCTTACGTAGATAAAGGAGTGGTCTATAGTTTAATGAGAAGGTTGTTCAATCCATCAAATGCTATACAAGAACAATTCATAAAGTACCTGTTGGGAGCTGCACAAAATTTCTTTTTCTCTCACATTTAAAACCATAAAAAGTTTTTTAAATCTGCTTTGATATATCCACCATGTCAATTGTTCACCGAACTTGTATGCACATCATTAAATTATCTATCTCTTTGATTCTCAATGGAATTAATTCTTAATAAATTTTTGCCAAGGTATTATTGGTTTTGTAGGTTGAAGAAAACATTTAAATTTCTATTGCAATGTATATTCTAGATGTCAATATCCACTAATGTGTCTCTTTGATTGAAAGCTTGTTAAAGGGAAGATTTTCTATGTATAGCTTGGTATATTGAAAATATGAAGTTTGAAATCAATGGCCCTATTATAAGTTTGCATCAAGTTTGTGTTGATCTTTTTATATGACTAAATATTGTTAATGCTTCATATTTTATTTAAAATCATTTTATTATCAATGAATTTGATTAATAATTTTTGGCTTCATTTTTTATAAGGTACAAATGGAGGAAACCGAGGAAGGCAAGAAAAGAAAAGGTGAAACAAAGAAGAAAAACAAAAGGAGGAGAATGAAGATGATGTTTTGGGGAAGATTAAAGTGTTTTTTAACACTTTAATGTTTCTTTTAAACACTTTTCATGAAATTGTTTATCTTTTCATTTTAGGACACTAATTTTCATTTGGGTTTAAAAAGAACACTTTGATATTTTTTGCAAAGGGTTAAAATTGAAACTTAGACACCTACTAGATTTCAATTTGGGCTAAAATTGAACAAGGAAACTTCATCTTTCCTTTGGTGCTTAAAACAAATCAAATCATTGCTTTTAAGGATAAAATGAATGTGTGCCTTTATTGTTTTGTAATTATTTACACAAAGTAATATCATCAAAAGACGTAAGCGCTTCTCTCGCACCTCACGATGATCTTGAGAATCAAAAGGCTTTTGGTGACATTAATTTGCATCAATAATTTCCCATACACACTTTGATTTGGGTTTAAAATTGAACATCTTGTGTGAGTGTGAGTAGAGCATCATCGTGTATATTCTCTTTCTTTGAGCCGTCAAAGATTGATCAAGTTATGGATTTTGTCCTTGCTTGCTTTTGTTTATCCTAGAGGGCCTGCCTTGGGGAAAAAGTACTCAACCAAGGGAACAACTCAACCGATAACACTCTAAAGCCAAGAGTATTTCCAACTAGGATATAAATGTGGGTATTGGAAGAAACGCCAATATCACACGGTTGATTTTGACAAGATGGATTTGAAAGGGGACTCTTGCCATATAGGTCAATCTCCACGAACGGAAAGTCCTTACTAGAACCCATGTGCTAGAATTTTCTAAAATCCTTTAATCTATTTGTTGGCACAAGAATAGTCATTCTGAAGCTGCCCCACACTTTTACAGTCTTTAGTAGAAATGGAAAAAATTACATGGGAGTTTCATGGGTGTTGATGCTTGGTTGCCTCGTATAAGTGAGTATCGTGGAGGGGAGCTAGTGGGGTTAAGCATCTAACCATTTGCTAAAGATAAGCATAGCTGGACTTGTCCAAGTGGGGATCCAACGAATATTGTCTTACACATCCATAGGGTTTGTACTTGTTCTTAGTTTGAAAACATAGTTTTTTATTTGAAAACATTTGTAAACAAACATTCAACATGATCCTCAAAATTTCAAACCCTTTAACAGGCAAAAACCATTGACCAAATTCTCATGTTATTGCTTGCCCTTGGGATTACATCCTTAGAGGTTTCTAAGCACTTGAATTTACATCTCAATTTTCCCACAAAAGTTAAACAATAGGTAACCCTTGCCTTAAATTCACCAAAGTTTCACATAATATACCTTGTGAAATGAGATGAAGTTGAGATATTGGACGTTTAGTTTGAAAGCTAATCAAGAGTGTGTTTGTGGTAAAAAGAATCCATTAAGAAAAGATTAAAAATAATTGGACCCCACACATGTGTCTCCAATGATTTCATGCAAAATCAAGATCAAGAAACCAAAGGTGAAAGCCCTTAGTTTGATAGCCCATCAAGAACGTCTCTCTATGTTATACAAAGTCAGACAAAGACTGCTTTTCAACTTTTGCAAGGCTTCAAGAAACAATCCTAGTTTGCATTCATTCTATTACTGCCAAAACCCAAATCTTTTCAGAGTGTTTGAACATCTTGTTTAGAGAAAAGATTGCTCTTCAATACCTAGGTCTAGGAAAAGAAAGTGTCTTTTTTATGTTCATCTTAGGATCAAATCAAATCAAAATCCTTTTTCATCCATCCTTCAAAACATCAAAACAAGCATCATCTCACAAATCACCTTTTGGAAAATCTTGAAATCATCCTTAATACTAGGCTTTTTGGCAAAATAAAAAATCATCAAAATCATTGAGACTAAATCCTTGAAAGCATTATCAAAATTACCTTTGGCTAGGTATGTGTAGATGCATCCTTTTTCATATGCTTAGTCAAAATCACCTTTCTTAGCTTAGTATATGTAGATGAATCCTTCGTCATATGCCTAGTGAAACTATCATCTTATTTGGATAGGTGTGGGTAGATGCATCCTTCTTCCCGCACATATTCAAATTATCATCATTTTGTCAAATCTATCCCTTAGATAATCATCCAAACATCTTAGGGTCTATTTGTTCAAAATCCAAATCAAAATCAATCATGGAAAAATCCCAAAATCAAAATCTGCAACATATCCGAAAGTCCCAAAAGCCTAGTATCTCCTTCAAGATTTACCAAAATATCATAACATCCACATCATTCATCTCTTACATCGTCATTATATCATATTTTGATCCACAAGATATCCTAATTTTTTTTTCACTTTAGGGTATAAAATAAAGATCAATCCAAAGAAATCAAGAGATTCATCTCCCATTCTTAAAAATTGATCCTTATTTTATGGTTCAAACTAGATCTTAATACAAGAAGAGCATGGAAGCCAACAAAGAAACACCCGCTTCAAGTGATTTAAGTCAAACCACTCCTGAAATGAATCCCATTGGCTCCAGAACTCTCATAGTTAACCTTCTGACATCATCACAAAACCCACAAGAAGAAAACCAAGAAGAGGATCTTACCTTTGGAATGACTCATGACTCATGACTGAAATACTTCAAAATCATAAAACCATAAAATCATCAACATCATGATGAGGCTCAACCCTTCGTTATACATGCTTGCATTAGTAAAATAAGGAGCCAAGTTACCTTTGGATTTTGACGTGAGTACCATAGTGGAGACATCATTTCCTCCAATCTCATCCACCATTCCCATCTCATCCACACCACCATCCGAAAACATCACACAAAACATTCCGCAAATCATGACATCTTTTGCTCCAACTGAACCCAATGTTAACAAGGGAAATACATTTCTCAATGCTCTTCAAACACACCCCCTTGTTAATAATCAAAATTTGGATGCAAACACCACCTTGGAACAAAACATACTCAACCCATTACACAAAAACATTCCTCTCACTTTACATCATGATCCATCATCAAAAGTTTTCCATGGAACACCTCAAACTACCCTCCTCACAAACTCACAAGAGGAGGGAGACATGTTCAGACCAAGGGGCATATTCGACACCACAACATTCTCACAAGGATTAACCCCCCTTACATTCCCACCTCTCCCACCATTGACATTGTCATCTACACCACTCCTTGGTTTAGGACTTCCCCCTCTACCAAGTATCGACCAAAACAACATCCCAACCATCAATCAAAGCATTATGCCAAATGCTCAAAAAATATTGTTGACATCACAAAAAAAGAATCACCCAAGTAATCGCAACATCATCAAACACCTCCATAACATCGCAAAGCATGGTTTCTCAAGGGTCAATTACATCAACGACACTGCTCATCACTCAAACCACCACATCAACAACACCATCCACCAATCAAATAATCAACATGACATCACCATTCACCACCACCACAAACGCCATTCTGAATCGACCTCCACCCGCACCACCACCAACTTCCACCACATCAAGTCAATATAACCTAGCATTGCAAGCCACTTTCCAAAGAGGATACCAACAAGTGCAGAAACAAAAAGCCATATACCTAGCTGCTCAACAAGCCACTCAAGCTATGCAAGCCACCCAAGCAGCTCAAGCTGCACAAGCCCAAGGTTTACTGCAACAACAACAACAAGCCACACAAGCATTGCAAGTACAAAAGGCAACTCAAGCACAACTCCTATTACAACAACAAGTAATGCAAGCACAAGCTGCACAAGCCACACAAGTGCAAGCTCAATAGCAGGCACAACAAGCCCAAAATCAAGCACAACTCCTTGCACAAAGACAAGCAGTGCAATTGCAAGCATATCAGTAAGCCATAAAACAATATCAAGAGAAACAAGAAGCAACAAAATTGGCAGCCCAACAACAAGGGTTGTTGGAACAACAACAAGCACAACAACAAGCATTGTTGGAACAACAACAAGCGCAACAATAAGCACATATCTTAGCACAACAACAAGAAGATCAACAACAAGCATTGTTCATACAAAAACAGGTAGAAGCCTATCTCACTCAGAAAAACATACATATACCATTGAACATCACACCTACCAACCCACCCATCCAACCCATGATTCAAACACCCCAAAAAATTTTCATCCCACCCCCTAATCCGCAAAATGATGTGATGGCACAAATCAGGTTGCTTTCATAACAAGTGCTTGATATGCAATCCGAGCAAACAACGAAAAAACCAATCAACTTATGTCCCTATCCATTTGATAGGAGCCTAGACATGAAGCCATTCCCCAAGGGATTTGAAATCCCCAAATTTGCAAAATATCGAGGGATGGGAAACCCTAAGGATCACATTAGGGAATTCCAGGTTCATTGCATGGAAGTCGCATATGATGATACTTATCAGATGCGGCTATTTCCTAGGAGCTTGGTAGGCCCGGCTATAGAATGGATCTCTCGCTTACCTTCAAGCATTAGAACATTCCAAGAAATTAGGGACGCATTCATTAAGAACTACGCATGTAACATTGCAATGGATGTTAGTCTCGAAGAACTCTCGGCTCTGAAATAAGGAAAGAATTAATCTTTTGCTTCATTCCTTTAACAATGGCGATCCAAGGCCAATCGGAGCAAGTGGAACATGCCAGAAGAAAAACAAGTTTGCACCATCATAGCCAACCTTGAAGGATGCTTGGAATTTCATCTCAAGGTTTAGGGCATCACCACATATGATCAATTGATCACCAAGGTGCTCAGCATCGAAAGAGCCCTTATGACTCAACCTACGAAATCCACATATACCTTGAACAACAAAAAACTACCCACCATCCAATTACAAAGATAAACTTCACATGTGGGAGAGGAACAAAAACATTACTAATGATGGTGTCATTGATACCAAGGTGGTCATCAATGGTCCTCACCAAAAGACACCCACACCGCAAATCCAAACACAACACCATAACAATCATCACATAACACACCAACCGCACAATAACTCGACAATCAATAATCTCAATGAGCAAAGAGGACCACCCCAACACAAGAATTATCCCAAGTGAAAGTACACTGCTTTGGGGGAACCATTGGAAGTCATCATGAAAATTTTGATATATGAAAAACTCATTTGGGCTCCTACCTTTGAAAATTACTAAGAACCGGATGTGAAACCTCCTTGGTATAATGAGAATCAACTTTGTGAATTCCATAAATCAAAGGCCACACCACAAACAATTGCATGAGACTCAAAAACATCATCCAAGACCTCATCAATAAGAAAATCATAAACATGGAACAACCTACCAAAAATTAGGATCTTAAGATATATACGAATCTGATGCCAAATCATGGTAACAAAGGCAATAAAAATGATAAAGGAAAGTGTAGTGTAAATCATGTGTATGAAATAGTCGTTGCCTCCCTAAATGAAGACTGCATGGTCATCACCATCAAGGGCGCCCATGCCAAATATTGTGGAGTCACCACAAGAGGTGGCAAAGTAACTATCGCAGGCTCATCCCAGCCAAACAAAGTCCCTGCATCCAGACCTATCCATAATGGCTAAAATGTCAGAGATCAACTAAAGAGAACACCAGCACACATCTCGATCATGGAGTTGTTAAAAATATCATCAGCTCACAAAAGGATCCTTAAAGAATCACTAGCCTCATCCACTATCCCCACAGATCTTGATGCAGAGTAATTCCAAGCTATGGTCAAAAATATCATAATGCCAAATCTCCTAACATTCTTTGACCAATATTTTCCTACACAACCATCTCACAACCATGCAATTCACTTGGAAGCCATTGTACATAAGAGAAAAATCAAAAGGGTCCTAGTGGATGGAGGTGCAGGCTTGAACATATGTTCCCTAAGCCTCATCAATTAGTTGAAAATATCAGAAGATTCCATCGGCAAAGGAAAGGGCATCATGATAAGAGCACATGATGACCAAGAAAGAGTGTCTCAAGGCACAATTAAACTCCCTATTCAAGCAGGGCCAACTCTCATGGAAACCACTTGTCAGGTCTTGGACCTTGATTTCCCATACAATATTCTCCTGGGATGTCCATGGATCCATGTGATGAAATTTGTAGCATCAACTTTTCACCAATGT
This sequence comes from Sequoia sempervirens, assembly GCA_007258455.2. Classification (NCBI taxonomy): domain Eukaryota; kingdom Viridiplantae; phylum Streptophyta; class Pinopsida; order Cupressales; family Cupressaceae; genus Sequoia; species Sequoia sempervirens. The sequence continues at coordinate 373,971,324 of VDFB02271358.1, forward strand.
GTGAAATTCACACATAATGGACAAGAGATTACCATCCACGAAGATCCTAAACATTTTTCATACTGCAAGAATCTTGAAGAAAAATATTACAAAATCCCCCAAGTACCAAAAAAATAATGAGGACCCATCCACACAATACATCGATCCCGTCACTCTTGCATCCACTTCTGTGACAAAGACACCCACCACTCCCACCATTCCCACCATCTCCTACATCAAGCTGATCATCTAGGATGACGGTTGTGGAAGCTACAAGCTCCCTAACAATGCTTTTGTGGTAGGAGAGTTACCACAATATCCTAGATCATAGGGTCATCCACAAGAAAATCAAGCTTCCACATCACAAACGTCTCCTAAAGACTATCCTGAATTCACAAGATGGGGAGACCTTGGCCAGGAGGTTATTGAGGAAGATCCATCACACATGCTCTATCAAGATGAAAGAATAGTACCAGATTTACTAATGGATAATGAAAGTAAGGGTCTACAAATGATGCTTGCAATGGGCTATGAGAGAAACCAAAGACTTGGACAAAACGACAATGGGCTCATAATACCTATCATGCTAGAGACGTGACCAATAAAAAATATTGGCCTTGGATGTACCCGTCCGAGTATAACCATACATGGCCAAAGTCTTCTTGTTAGAGTGGTTAATAAACCTCGTCAGCCAACTGCAGCAGAACTATGATTACCAGTATCCACAGCTAGTGTTCTAGATAACTATACCTTTGATAAAACTGATGTTTGTAGTAGTAGCGATGATGAGGACCCCATATCCAATCTACCTAGGCTGTTCGAAGATACTGCCCTTTGCATGATTAGTACCCTATCCTTTGAGCCAAACCATCAAAATCATGAGATTCGCTTAGTATATCCCTAACTGATCAAATATGATCAATGAGGACCACCAGTTCTTGATACATTTGAAAATGATGAGGTGCTCTCAGAATTCATGGGATTGAGGGATAACATTCCAGATGGAGATCATAAGGCAGGGTTTATAATGGAGTTGGACACACATTCCTATTACATGGAAATGATTGAATCCTTCAGTCACAAAAGTGAGAAACTAAGAATAATATCCAAGTCCTTGAGTGAAAACCACACTATGGCACTCTCTGACAAGAAAAAAGTTAAAAGAAAGGACATATCCAATGGTGAAAACCTTTCTAAGGCACTGGAGGATGAAGGATTCAATTGTCCTTTAAGATCTATTCATCAGGAAAAGTCAGCAGTCTTAGCTGAAAAATGCAATCCTATCAACTTAGGAACAGAGGAGACCCCGCATATCACATTCTATGCAGAATCACTATTATCATAAGAGTAAGAACTCCTAGCAGCATTCCTAAAGGAAAGGAAAATAAACTTCATCATTTAGCAGTGTATCTAGATGCAAAACCTGTTAGAAAAAAGCTTCGAAAAATGCATCCTCAGCTCACCTTATTGGTCAAAATGGAGCTAAAAAAGCTACTAGATGCAGGATTCATACAACCAATCGATTATCCAGAATGGGTATCAAACTTGGTACCTGTTTCAAATCTTGACGGAGCCATTAGAATCTGCACAGACTTCCAAGATTTGAACAAGGCATGTCCAAAGGATGATTTCCTACTTCCTAACATCGACATGATAGTAGACATGATAGTAGGACATGAGATGCTATCATTAATGGACGGATTCTTAGGATACAACCAGATCATGATAGAAAAAGAAGATCAACATAAGACGACTTTCACTTGTCCATGGGGGACCTACTGCTGGGACATGATGCCATTTGGCCTAAAGAACATAGGTACAACCTATCAAAGGGCCATGACATTAATATTCCATGACATGATTTATAAAATAGTCGAGGACTATGTAGACGACATCCTAACAAAATCCAGAAAAAGACAAGATCATATAGCAACCCTAAGTGCTATCTTCGATAGACTAGAGGAATACAAAGTTAGACTAAATCCCAAGAAGTGCGTCTTCAACATACAATCAGGTAAATTGCTAGGATACATAGTCTCCATGAGGGGTATGGAGGTGGATCTAGCAAAAGTGAAAGCAATCCTCGAGATGGAAGCACCAAAGACATTAAAACAACTGAGAGGTCTCCAAGGTAGACTTCAATCCATTTGATGATTCATAGCATAACTGGCAGACAAGTAGAACCCATATTACCACCTACTCCACAAGGGGGTAGCATACAAATGGGATAGAAAGTGCGAAGAGGAATTTAACAAAATCAAGGAATATCTACTTACACCAGCAGTTTTAATGCCACCCATCCCAAAGAAGCCATTGAGCTTATATGTGTCAGCAACAACAACAACCCTTGGAGCTCTCCTAACTCAATATGATGAAAATAGAACGGAGAGGGCCATTTACTATATCAACAGAACAATGGTTGGTCACGAGCTAAATTACTCATTCATCAAGAAAGCTTGCCTCATAGTAGTGTTTGCATCCCAAAAATTCAAACATTACATGTTGACACACAAGATAAAGCTCATTACGAAAATTGACCCCCTCAAGTATCTCCTATCAAAGGCAGTGCTCAGAGGAAGAATGGAAAAATGGGTAATGATATTATCAGAGTATGATATCGAGTATGTAGAGAGGAAAGCAATCAAGGGACAAGTTATTGCAGATCAACTAGTAGAAGCACCCATTTATTCTGAGAACCCTCTTGCCTCAAAATTCCCAAATGAATCCATGTTTAACCTCAACATAGCCAACCACTGGAAACTATATTTTGATGGCTCGTACACACAACATAGATTAGGAGCTGGTGTCTTCTTCATTACTCCACAAGGGGATTGCATACCAAGGTCATATAAACTGGCATTTCCTTGCCCTAATAATATTGCAGAATACGAGGCCTTAACCATAGGTCTTAGGATAGCAGTGCAATGTAACATCATGGCTCTCAAAGTGTATGGAGATTCTTAGTTGATTATAAATCAAGTCAATAATGAATATCCGACCAAGGATGATAAGCTCACTCCATACAATAAATTGGTGGAGACTCTCAAAGAATCTTTCATTGAAATAACATTTGAGCAGATTCCTAGAACCAACAATAGAGCAGCAGATGCCATGGCAATAATGTGATCCTTACTGAATATCCCCAACAATGTTCCAAAATATGAATTCTTGATTGAGCAGCTTCTTGTTCCCACATTTGAGGTACCAAAATCAGAATTCATGTGTGAAATCATTGGTCCTAGTGATCCTTGGTACTATGACATCTACACATATCTTTGCATAGGAGTCATACCAGCTGACCTCCCATCAAATCTAAAATGAACCTTTGTGAAAAAGGCATCCAAATTTGTTATCCTAGGTGATACCTTATACCGTAAAAGCATAGAAGGTACCTTGCTATGCTGCTTAAATGTTGAGGAGGCATTAACCACTCTAACTGAAGTACACAATGGTATCTATGGTTCACAATAGAGTGGAACGTCCATAGCCAAGAAACTGTTGAGGATGGGGTATTACTGGCCCACAATGGAAAGAGAAGCACATGATCATGCTAAAAGGTATTTACAATGTTAGCAACATGGGGACCTCATCCATGCTCCAGCTCAAGAGCTTCATCCTATTATCACGCCATGGCCCTTTTCACAGTGGGGACTTGATCTCATTGGTAAAATCTCACCCACCTCATCCAATGGCCACAAATTCATCATTACTACAACTAAGTACTTCACAAAGTGGGTGAAAGCCATACCCATGATGTATATCACTGGGAAGTAGATCTCAAAATTCATCCTGAACTATCTCATCTGTCGTTACGGTGTCCCACAAGCCATTATCTTAGATAATGGGACACCATTCAAGAACTAGGAAGTTCATGACTTGTTCAAGAAATTCAAAATCTGGCATCGCTTCTCCATGCCGTACTATCCCCAAGGCAGTGGCCAAGTAGAAGCTATAAATAAAACCATCCTCAAAATCCTCAAGAAAATAGTTAATGATGCAGGTCATGACTGGCACCTGTAGCTTAATCGTGCCCTCTGGGGTTATCAAACCAACATCCGCACACCCATTGGTGCCACCCCATTCTCCTTGGTCTACAGATTAGAAGTCATACTTCCCATTGAGATCAAGATCCCATCCCTCAAGATATCATTGCAAAACCTTATCACAGATGAAGAGTATTAGGTATCAAGACTAAATGAGGAGTTACTGGATGAGAAATGAATAGATTCTTTAAATCACTTGCAAGTCTATCAGAATAGACTCAAACAGAGCTACAACAAAAAAATTAAAAGTAGGACTTTCCAAGTCAGAGAACGGTCTTATAAGAAAATCTGAAGAATGTCCCGAACCCCAGCAGCAAAGGCAAGTTCGAATCTAATTGGTTAGGACCTTTTGTCATCACAACAAGTTATAAGTCAGGGGCATATTAGCTATCAACACCCAAAGGAGAACCTCTGCAGGAGCCAATGAATAGCTCCCATCTCAAAAAGTTTTATGCCTAAATCTTTCAACGTATAAAACTAAAAAATCTAAAAATCAGAGAAAGTCCTGAAAAAATGGTCACTTAGGTGAAAACTTGGCAAATAGGCATCTTGGTAACAACAAAAAAAATAAAAAAAATAAAACAATGCAAAAAAATCAAAAAAAGATTGAAAACAACAAAGAGAAAAAAATTGTCCTATAGTGAAAATCACTTATGTGGCACTTTGGACAAGTACCTTGGTGAAAACCTAGCAAATAGGCACCTTGCATAAATAAGCACTTTCCATCTACCAAGATCTTTATGGCTTATTATGCACGATCCATTTTGCTTCCATTATCCATCGCATTTAGGTCTCCATCCATCACTCATCCATTCGCATCCGCGCCATAGCTTGGTCCTATTTTCATATCATGATCCCTCCTAGTACTACTTGGCCCATCCTCAAGGTCAGTTTGTCTTGCCTTTATCGAAGTAGTCTATTGCATCATGCTGGGGGGAACATTCTCATTAGATCAGATTTGTGTATATTCTTAAAGTCCTCAAATCAAAAACTCCAAAAACATTAGAAAACTAGAAAATCCAAAAACATCGAAAAAGCACAAAATCCAAAAATAGGTCAAAAAGTCAAAAACAGGGTCATCTTGTTGAACTACCTTATCTCTGAGCTTGATCATAGGCAAGGTTGATCTTTTATCATCCCCCGAGACACTTAGGTCAGTCCTTTAGGAGTCCGTCATAATAAGCTGACAATTCATCATGTATATCTTCATCTGTAAATTGGTCAAGTCATCAGTCGAACTACGTAGTCTCTGCGTGTATAATGTAGGCAAGGCTAATCTTTCGATCAGCCCCAGAGGCCCATAGGATAGGTCTTTAGGTTAGTTTCTTGGTCAAAATTTTAGAAAAATCCAAAAACATTAAAAAATAAAAAATCAAAACATTTGTAAAACCCTAAAAAATACCAAAAACAACCTCAAAACATTGCAAAACGTCAAAAAATCCAAATATTTGAAAAAATCCATCCACCTCATCTCACTTGCACCCGCAATAAACACCACTCATAATAAATTGATCGTCATCCTCAACCTTTGGTGAAACAATTGGAAACAAGTCTAGCAGGTTAAACATGAAAACTCGAAAGCGTCAAGTCTCAAGTCTAAGTCAATACGTAAACAAGTTGCTCAATTCTTTGTGTCGATAGTCCATCATCCAAACAGTCCCATATCAATCATCTGATAACTGAGCTAGAAAGAATGAAGGGCACTACTCTGTCCACAACAAACTAGTTACAATGGGTGAAAACTAAGGGAGATAATGCTATCAAAGACATTATTTCAACTGGAGGAGATGGATTGAGGGCAATAGATTGGTTGAAAGATGTATTGTCTCAAGATAAAGAGGATGTAGATATCCTGTTGTAGAAAACCAATACCATCATGGAATACACTGAGAGTATGTTGGTGAGTGATGGAATTCTCCCTTCCTCTAGAGTTGCAGAACTTTGGGAATGGTTTGAAGCTTTGAAAATAAGGAAAAAGGTTTTAAGAAGATATATAAGTAGAGGAGGAAAATTGAGGATACCCTGACTGATATCTATGATAGATGCATTTCCTTCTTTGAGGTGATGATAGGGAGAAGGAATTTTGCACCAAATCATTTGAGCTTAGTGTAGTTGAGAAAATGGTGGCGATATGTATATTCTCCAGTCAAGGAGGATCTAGTTAATGAACAACAGTTAGAGGATGCGACCACCTATAATGTAGTTATTGATAAATATCAAACCAGTAGGGTTGAGTGGGATAAGTCGGTGGATCAATCAAGTGAAAATATTAAATCCATCAAGAAGAGAATTAAGCTTTTACCTCTGCCACCTATAGCTGACTTGGACAGGGTACTTTTGATGGTGCATGATAAGGTGGATCAAAATAAAGACAAACGTGAAAGAAGTTAATGCAAAGCTATATCAAAATTTTTTCTTCCCTATTATTTTGCATGCATTGGTCTGAACTATATTGAAGATCCCAGGCCGACTTGGATCGAGTTCCTGCATTTAATGCATATTCTATCTTATTTTGAATTTATCTTGGCTGACTTGTTTATGGCCATTTATTATTATTGTAAATTCTAATTAGGCTGACAAGCCTTGGGGGGTTTTCTTTCAATATGGCATTTTGCCTCATTTGTAAGGAATAGATATATAGTTTTGATACTAAAGAGAATTAAGCAGTAGAGCAAGAGTTAGAAGTTAGTTTATTTTGAGCAAGTGCTGTAACACAAAACACTTGAATTATTGCTATTATTGCTATTATTGGTGAATTCTCTTGTGTTGATCTATCCTGCATGGTGCTTGTTGTTCTATCTTTGAGATTACTTGTGACTCCTACTAGGAAAATGCTCCAAAGAATTTTGATGATGAATAAGAATCATGAACCCAGAATCTCTGGTTTCAATCTCTCTATCAGATAGACAAATCAAAATGCAAGATTAAAGAATCAAAACCAAAAGTAGACTGAACCTTCCATAAACTTAAAATACAAGTGTGTGCAAGTGAGTTCATTTCCCTCCTTGAGCTACTGTAGAAACCAAGTTCATTCAAGTTAGGCTATGTAAATTATTCTAACTCAAAAAGCAACCTAGATAGAGCCTCACTGCCAGTTAGGAATCCATAGCCCCGACAAGGTTATCACTATGATTCTCCCGAACATGGCTCTACTACTAGTCAGACATCCATAGCCTCGATAGAGATATTTGGATACTCCTGATAAGTTGAATTCATTCTTTTGATTTTCAACATTTTCTCTTATTATTTTTTTTGATATTTCTTTTCTTTTCACCTTTTTTTTTATATTTCAACCTATGAACAATGAAGTTCACACTCAGGGCTGAGAACCACAGTGACACTAAAGTAGAAATAATATTTTTCACCTGACAAGACCTCACAAGGACCCTACCGCAACCTCAAGATTCTTAAGATGTATGAAAGATATAAGATTTCAAAATACTTCAAATTCAAATCAAACCAGTGAACCATCCTTCATAAATCAAACATTTAGACTGCTTGATGATAACAAAATACCTTGACCATCCACTCAAGACACATGATTAAAGTTCATCAATGAAATACGCAGAACAATCCTAGATAAAAGTATATTTTCCATGCATGTGCAACACATCTAGAAGAAAGACAAGACCCCCAAAGCAAGAGCAGAGCAAAAAAACACCAAACCAAAAGCAAAAAAAAGAAAAAAAGAAAGAGAAACCTATTCTAATCAAAGCAAAGCAAAGAAATACAAGCATAAAAGAAACCTACTCTAACTATGTATAGGAAAAGAGCTAAAAATAGCTCAAGATTGGAAGTAGTGCTTCAAATAGTGCCCGTTGACAGGCAGTGGGATATCTTCCCTAGGGAGAGTTTTCAAGCGAAAATCATTATCGCCTAGGATCTCTGAAATCTGATAAGGGCCAAGCCAAAGGTTGTTAAATTTACCATGCTCCCCCTTACGGTCATGAGATTTATCCCAGTAGAGAAAAAAGTTAGAGATTTGAAAGGCTTTTACCTTGGCTCTTCTATGAAACCACCTTTTGACTACACCTTGATGTTTGGAAATTTTTTCTAAGGCTTCATCCCCTCTTTCTTCAAGGTATAACAACTCTTGTAGGTGGGCCTCATGCCTGTTTTCTTCATCATAATATTCATTAATGAATTGTAAAGTAAGGATCCTCAATTGAATTGGAAACATAGGTTCCAAGCCATACACAAGGTGATAAGGGGAGGTCCCTAAGGAAGTCTTTTGTCTAGTACGATCTTCCCACAAAGCAAATCTAAGTTGAGTGTGGCAATCCTTAGGATTTTTCTTGAGTAACTTATGGATGATTGTTAAGAGGTTTTGATTGGAAAACTCAACCAAACCATTGCCTTGTGGATAGTAATTAGATGCAAACATTATTATAATACCATGATCAAAGACCCAATTATAAAATTTCAATGATGCAAATGCATGACCATTATCACAAACTAAAGATAAAGGACATCCAAAGAAATTGATAATACCTGATTCAATGAAATCAATTACCACTTTGGAAGTACACTGTTTGCATGTAAGAGCTTTAGTCCATCATTTAAAATAATCAGTAATAGTGAGAATATAACTGTGACCCACAAAAGAAGGTGGATTGATGGGACCTATGAAGTCCATCCCCCACTATGCAAAAGTTTTTACCTCAAAGACCAGTTGATGTGGAAGAGCTGCATACTTTTCCCAGGTTGCCATAATCTGGCACACATGGTAGGTTCTGACATGGTTGTGTGTGTCCTTGAACAATGTGGGACAATAATAACTAGCCCTCAGAATCTGATTTACAGTGGAATGTGCAGATCCATGGCCAGTACCGTATCTATCATGAAATTCGGCCATGACCCTCCCATCTTCCTATTGCCCCAAACATCTTAAGTATATACCTTCATGATTCCTTTTGTATAGGAAAAATCCTTTCAGTATGAAACAGTCGCTCTTCAAACATAAGGCCCTCCTTTTTATTTCATTAAGATGGTCGAGACACCTTTGATTCAAAAGATAGCAAATGATATCATCATACCAGCTCCCTGGAGAAACATATTCAAGATTGTAATGTTGAACCATAAGGTCAGGGTCCATTTCTACCATTGTTCAGGTAAGCCCTTGTCCTCGCACCAACTTCATAGGTTGAATCTCAATATCATATTCCTAGAACATAGTCACCCACTTTGGTCTATGTTTTCCTAGCTCATTTTGCATCAAGAGCAGTTTGACTGCAGGATCAGGAACTATTGCAAAGACCTTGTTTCTAAGAATATAATGCCTAAACTTCTTCACAACCCTAACCAAGGCATAAGCCTATTTTTCCACACCTGGGTACCTCAATTTGGCATCTTTTAGTGGTGCAATCATAAATGCTATGGGGTTCTCATTCCCTTGATCAAATTTTTGAGTCAACATGCCATCACAGGAATGATCAGAAGCAAAAGAATATATGTAAAATGACTTCTCATAATCAGTACTTACCAATATTGGGGCCTCAACAATAGCTCTTTCAATTTCTACAAATGCTTCTTTTGACTCTACACTCCATTCTACCTTAGCTTCTTGCTTCAACATGGCATTCAATGGCTTGACTATTTAAGCGAATCCAGTGATGAACTTCCTTACAAAATTGATTTTGCCAAAGAATGACTTCATTTCCTTCTTACTAGTTGGTGGCTGGATTTTAAGTATGGATTCCACCTATTCTAGGTCAATAACAATGCCTTTCTCTAAAATAACATGTCCTAGTAACTTTCCCTTAGTAAATCCAAAGATGCAATTCTTTAGACTGAGAGATATACCAAATTCCCTGCATTCTGAAATACTTTACATAAGTCTGCTATGTGATCTCCTCTCTTCTTTGAAAATAATATCAAATCATCCATATAAATGATTATGCATTTACCAATTATGTCTTTAAATGAAATGTAGATAGCCCTCTAAAATGTGGCTCCAACATTAATCAAACTGAAGGGCAATCTCCTATAGGAAAAAGTGCCCCATTTTGTGGTGAAAGCAGTCTTATGCTTGTCTTCATACTGCACCATAACTTGATTGTACCTAGAGTTGCCATCCAGAAAGGAAATCATTTGAGAACCATAGACAATCTGAAGTACTTCATCTAGTGAAGGTACTGGATAATTGTCCTTTTTTGACACCCTATTAAGGTTTCTAAAATCCACACACAACCTAATTTCACCATTCTTCTTTCACACTGGAACTAGGTTCACAACCAGTCAGAGTGTCTAACTGGGAATATGATTCTCATAGACATCAGCTTCTACACTTCCTTTTGAATTATGGGTTCTAACAAGGAATTGATGGCCCTTTTCCTCTGCTTGAAAGGTTTCACTCCTAGCTTCAAAGGGATAGTGTGAGTTATAATTGACATGTCATACGTTTTCAAATCCTCATAACTCCAAGCTATCACATCCTGATATGTATGTAATGTGTCAATTATTCCTTTCCTCTCTTCTGGAGTACATACTTTACCAATGAAGACATTCCTAACATCCTCACGAGTTCCCATATTATATGTTTCACACTATCCACTAATGGACTCCTTCTTGGCATCTTGTTCTTGATCTCCGACCTTATCCAAATAAAAAATCCTTTCTAACTACACCATTCCTCTGGGAATAGTATTAGTCTTCAAATTGATTACTCCTTGTAGATCCATCTCTGCTTCTTGGGGTTCAGTTTCATCAAGAATATGGGAAGCAAAAACATCTAAACTTGTGATAAAATCCAAAATATGCTTCTCATCTTCAAATACCTAGAAGTTGGTGACATTGTCAGGTATTGAAGGCATTGGAGTTAACTCCACTATAAACTTCTTCAATCTAGAAAGGGACAAAGGTTGCAACATACCAGCTGCCTGAGTAAGGGAATATGTTGTTTGATTCTTATTGCATGGTATCAACTAAATGTTGAAGGAATCAAATCCTTCAATAAGGTCCCATACTCTGTGTCTATAATTGGTCATTCTTCTGTCATGACAAGAGTATTGTCTCCTAACTTGCTTAACCACTAACTCAAAATCCCTAAAGACTTGCAAAATCTTGACCTTTTTCTTTAGTGCATTAAAAAACCATGGACCAAAGCCTCATATTCTACTACATTATTAGTGCAATGGAATTAAAGTCTATGAGAAACAAATAAAGTATTACCTTTTGGACTGACTAACTCAAATCCTGGTCTAGCTCTCATGTAGGAAAAATAGTTTGCATATTTAACAAATTTATGTGTTGCTATTTTCAAGTTAGGTTTTTGAACCTTAATGAATTTGAGGATGCAGTCCAATCAAATGGTATCAAGATGTGATTACCAACCCTATCTACAATGGTTATGACTCCATGAAATGTTCAATTGGGCTTTATTAGTGAATCATCTAACAACAAACCCAATATTGGTGAAGTATGACATCGCATCAAAACCATCAAAGCTTGATGTGTGTTAATCATTACTTATTAACATCTTATAAATATCATGTTGAGAATGCATATTTACTGAGAAAGATATATATATATATATATATATATATATATATATATATATATATATATATATGACACTCAAAAGTTATATGAGACCATCAATAATTGTACCAAATTTCAGGCTTAATGTTCTAATTATTCTATGACCTAGTTTAAATGATTATTCCCATAAATGTACTTTTTTAAATGTGAATTTGCAAACCAATTAGCAATGTATGTCAACATATGAGGTTTATTTTTAATATAAATATCATATGATGAACAAATTTAAATTGATATGAGCTAAGGAATGTTGTGTACCTAATTTAGTTAAAATTCTATGCTACTATGTTTTATGTCATTTTGAAAATGATAATATTTGATAATGAACTAGGACCTTTGAGGATCACAAAAAAGTAGAAAAGGGATAATTGGCTAAATATCATTGAGGATAAATGGAGACAACTCTAACTGATGATAGGTATACCTAAGATGAGTTAATAAGGTAAATTATTTGTAAAATATGCCAAGTTACATGGTGATATTGATTAGATGAAATATTTTTAAAATTTTATTAAATAGTGAAGTTAAATAATTAAGCTAAGGTTAGAAATTCATTATTATTTAAGGTAGAATTGAATTCCTATCCTACATAGAGAATGGTGATAAGTAATATATATTTGGGTGCTGCCACAATAATGGGCTACACTTTTTGGGACATCCTTATTTTTTCCTGAAATCACATATTTTTAGAAAATACAATGATTTAAGACTTTAAAGGTTCCATTTAAATGTTTTTAGTTAAATATGGATTGATCAAACCCCCTTGGATGGAACCTTGTTAGATTTAAACCATACATATAATCGACTCTCCTCTACACCTCTCAAAATCCTAATAAAATACCACTTTTGATCTAACTTTTGGGTGATAAAATGAATTCATTTAAAATTTATGTTTTTTAAGCATGTAGCTCTTATTATAAGCTTCCCAAAAAGTATAATTTTAAATATGTTTAATTTGATTATTATATTTATTTTTGTATTTCTTGTGAATGTAGGAATTTCAATGAACATCAAGTTCTTTGTTTCACACATACGAAAAAATAGAAAAATAGAGAAAAAAATTCTAAAAAATACATGTGCATTAGGTATTGATGTCCTTATTCCAAAAAAAAAGAATAAGTTAAGTCAAATGAATACAATAAAAGTTATGCAGGCTGAAGTATACCTCTGTCCAAATTATAATTAATCTAACTTGGAAAAATAATTAAAAAAAATTTATGCAACAAAAAATAATGAAAAAATATCCATACACTAGGTATTGGTGTGAAAACATTCTACTTAAAAAATTAGAATTGCATCCTGTCTATAAAAAAAATTATGTAGTCTGAAGTAAACATCACTTTCTAAAAATGCTGCTTAGTAGAAAAAATAAGTTATTAAAAATTACATAAAATGATTTACAATTTATTTTTTAATTTAAAAAAATAATAATAATTATAATCTAAACAAAAAATATAAGAAAGAACTAGTTTAATTCATCTTCAAATTCTTAATGGTTTAGCCGCTATAGGTGTAAGAAAGTGAATATATGGTGAAATTTTTTGATTTTAATGTCAATTTTGGCCAAAAACTGTAACCCATTATTGTGGGATTACCCATTTATGGTTATCCACTTAATATTGAATTTGATCTTATCAAGATTGTGAGAAGGTGATTCTTATGATCCGCAAACAAGTATATATTTATCAAAAATACATATAAGTTCCAATGGCTAGAAAGGGAGAACTATCTTTATCCTAATTAAAGACTTCATTGTGAAGTATTAATTTCAAACCCTATGAACTAGAAGGTAGTTGGGGCTCTATGTTAATGTGAAATTATTCTTATAGGGATAATGTGTGTGTTTGATGTGGTTTTTATGTGTGCAAACATGCAATTAAGTGTGTAAGTGGGATTAGATATTTGAAATCCTTAATTGAATCTTGAATTTTTGATTGATTCTTCAAGGTAAATTTAAATGGTCTTAAAAATCTTATTTTATAGTGTTTTATTACTTTTTGGTTTCCAAGGGTAAGTTCCTATGTTTATGGGGTTGATTTAAACCTTGAGATTAGGCAATGCATTTGATGTGACTCCTCTAAAGGGACCATTAAGAGGAGTGACAAAAATTAGACATTGGGATGAGAGAAATTAACTTGTTTTGTCACATTCTCATTCCCCTTGGCTCATTTATGAACATGGAGAATCCCAAAAATGACTCTAACATGTTTGAACCTCCTTTATAAGAGATCATGGAAAGAGTGTCCAAGTACAATCCTCATCTTCACAAAAGTACAAACATGTATGAGCATTTCTAGGAATGTGTATTTGAAGGATTAAATACAAAGTGACAAGAGTCACTCCATCATTCAAGGGATTCTTGAGATTGAACTCCTTTATATTTCTCATTTGATGAGGAGTTTTTGGATTCTTAGTTTCATTATTTTCATTTTGGTCTGATTTTGAGATAAATTGTCTAGATAAATATGAGAGTGTCTCAAATTGGAGTTAGTGATTCTTACCATGGCTTGGAGTGAAGAGAATTATCATCCCTACAACATCATGTAGAGAGATAATTCTTCCATTAATTTTTTTCTTATGTGTTAGTTTAAATATTGTATAGCATGATTTGAATATTAAAAGAGTTTATGTAGTGACTAGCAAATGCGAAGCTAATATGGGTTGTGGAAATACATTAGTATGTGTGGATGCTAAATCTACAAATACTTCAAATTTTGTGAACATTAGTAATAATGTCAAATTAAATATAGCAAGTCAAACATCCATATGAGATATTGAATCATGCTAAATAATACAAACAAAGTGATAAAATACCAAAGAGACTAAGAATGCTCAAACCTATCTGATAGTGGATTGGTGCTTCTGTGGAAAGAAGCCCTTTCCCAAACCTTGACAAGATTGATGGTGAAAATTCCTTGAAGATGCTAAGTGATTGTAGATGGTGAAATCTAAAAATTGATAAAAATCTAACACACACATTAGCATGGTTATTGGTTAAAACAAAGCATACATTCAGACATCTCTATGAAATAATCTAACATGTTTCATATTGCAAACAAAATAAACAATGAAACCAAGAAAAAACATATGAAAACATGATGTAAACCACTATTACATAGTGGATTGGTGCTTTTGTGGAAAGAACCCCTTTCGATATCCTTTTATAAGCTCCATGATAAAGATGATATGAAATGTTAACTCGGATGAGTGGAGAGAGATACTAAGATTGTGGAGGATGAAAACAATAGAGGAGGCCTCTATTTATGACCAAGAAAGATATAAGAATGCCAAACATGGAGAATGTGGGACTAAAGATCCACCAATAGGAAGGAGCTGCTTGTCAACTTGTGATAGGTTGAGGAATGAGCACATTTTGGTCAATGTGCCAAAGAGGGGGACATTTGAAATTTGAATTTGAGAGTTAAATGTTGAGTTTGACCTTTACAAGAGACATGTAAGAGCTCATAAATGCCTTGTTGGATGTACATGTCAAATTTGGGGGAGATTTAAACTTGGAGAATATTCTCTTTTTATGCCAAGTTGAAAGAAAATGGAGAATTATTAAATCAATAAATTGATTTATTTGTGCAAGATGGAAAAGCTAGAGGCTGTGATGGGTGATTAGGATTAGCATTAATCATGTATATGATTAATTAAGATTATGTTAGGTGATTTTGACCCTTTTGACTTAGATTTAGGGATTTAACTAAATCAAAGGGGGATGAAAGGTGATTTCAGACTTGATTAAATAAATATTTGATTTATTTAATGAAAGATGATATTTTTAGGCTTAAATTAAATAGAGTTAATTTATTCAATTTAAATAGATGACCTTAGGATATCAATCAATTAAACTTGGTTTATTTAATTGATGAGCAAATATGATTATGCATGATGTTAATTTTGTGTGTCTACATTTTTCCCCTCTTTGAAGTAATGTACTTGTTGCGTTGGTTGAAAGAATAAACTTCTTGCGATCAAAATTCAATTTTTTATTTATTTTTGGATGCCCCAGTGGAAAGAAGTACACTAGTACATTGCCCCCTTGAGAGATGGAATGAAAAGATTCAATTTGAGGGTCGATCTCATGATAAAGAGGTTCAACATAGACATATGGATGGTTATGATGATGATGCAAATGAGATGGTTTTAAGGTTCTTAGAATAACCAATCTATATTATCCTAAACAACTTAAATGATAATATAATGCATGTGAGATGGATGAGAGGGATGATGTCATATACTATGTTATGAGATTTGTGTATGCTAATTGTTTGTGGATGCAGGATGGATGCAAGATGGGTGCATTGGTGATGTTATGTTATCATGGAGAGAAGAAAGAAGAAATGAGATGATGAGAAGAGGATCCAACAAGTCCATGATCTGACGAGACTTTATTAGAAATGATGATTATGATAGATGATGTTTCACTTATCAAGGATTGAGATTTTAAAAGGGATACTTACCTTATGCTTGATAACACACATAGATATGATGCATCAAGGTATGAAGAACCAGGATGGTGTTGCACTTAGTGTGATGAACTTTGACTCGACAAACAGATAGGAGTATTCTTGTTCACACTTGACATACAAAAACTTTGCTAGGATGCACTTCAAAAGTTTCAAACATCTCAGACCAAAACACAGAAAGGTATAACCTATCAATGCAATAGTCAACAAACTGCCCAAAACACCTTCCATACACACCTAACAAAGCAAGTATTTTCCAAGGTAATATTACAAGAACATCCAACAAGCACAATAGACAAAGGATAATGATTGTTGCCCCATTCCTTTCTCTCTAAATAATTTTGAGTAGACATCATCGAGAGGTCATTGGAATGAGTGCAATAAGATAAATCAAAAGAAAAGATCAAGTACACAAAAAAGCCAATGTTCTTCATACCTTCAGCCAAATGGATGCGTTTTGATAGGATAAGAATTTGAGGTGATATCCAAAATGATGCCCATTGTTGGAACGATATATCCTAGGACATGCATTGTATAAGATGATGATGGGTTGATAAGTTGATTGATAGGATATTGATATAAGGTTGATTGACATGTCTGAAAATGATCAAGAGTTTGATTTTGTTTTAAAGGTTTGTTGTTTTCTTTTGATTTTACGTTCGAAGTCTTCTTTTGCTAATTTTTGTGGTTGTTTTTGTTTGTTTTACCAAAGGATGAAGGTGACGATCAGTTTATTATGGATGATTGATTATTGCGAGTGAAAGTGAGATGAGACAGATTGATTTTTTCAAATATTTGGATGTTTTTGATGTTTTGAAATGTTTTGAGGCTATTTTTGGTATTTTCAAGATTTTCCAAATGTTTTGATTTTTGATTTTCCAATGTTTTGGGGTTTTCTAAGATTTTATGAATGTTTTTGGATTTTGTAAATTTTTTTTAATGTTTTTGGATTTTGATGTCTTGGGGTATGATCAAAGATTAGCCTTGCCTATGTTTAAGCTCAGAGATCACATAGTTCGAATTCCATGTTTTTGACATTTTTTGTTTTATGGATGTTTTTTGGATTTTGATATGTTTTGGATGTTTTTTTGGATTTTCACATGATTTTGATGATTTGGATATGGATCTGTGTGACATTATCAGTGATCCATTTTGGGATTTTTTTAAAAACCAAGCTAAGATTGATTGATCAAATCAATGGATTGATGATGATAGCATTGTTAAGGATACACAACAATGTAAGGATAGTTTTAAGAAACACAAGGGTTGGGATGGATATCCCAAGGTGATGATAGATTGATGATGATAAAATCGCTGAGGATACACAACAATGCAAGGATAGTGTTAAGCAACACAAGGATAACCTAAGATGATGATTTTTTGATTGGATTTGATTGATCATGATTGATGAAGCTTGATTTGGAACAAAAGTTGTTTGAATGATTTGATGTGATGTTGAATTGCAACTTAGATGCAACTGATAGTGATTACTTGGCTTGATGTTCAATGAAAGATGAAGCTTAATAAGGAACATTTTCTCCTCAAAATATTCCATGGGCTAGTGATTTGGAATTTTGCTCACAAGTGGTTTGACCAATTTGAATTTGCATTTTCTAATGTTCAGATCATATAAATTGGAGGATATAGATCAAGATTTATTCCTAAAGCAAGATGTAAATATCTGCCCCCAATTGCTAGCAATGTATGGAATGCCATGTGTGGATGCTCAGATAGGTGTATGGATTGATGGATATGGCAAGCATGCAAAGGATTCCAAAGATTATCTTGTGATAAGATAAGGTGTTTTAACAAAGGAATGCTTCATTGGATAATGTTGCATGGCTCAGATAATGTTGGATAGGATAGGATCAATGAAAATGACCCATGTCAAGATGTTTACCATAAGCAAGCATAAAGTCTGCACCAAAATTTGTCAAGATCAAGATAATTTGGACTATGTATGCAAATTGATGAAAATTGATTGGATAAATGGTTCATGGATGCATGGATTTATTATGGCTAAGATGGATAGTGTGCTGGATTTATTATGGATGGGATAAGATGCTTTCACCTGAAGTGGTGCATGTAGATGCTCAATTCTACACATGACATCTATTTTCTAGGTTTTCAACATGGTACCTACCCAAAGTGTCACCCATGCAGTTTTCACCAGCGGATGATTTTTTTCTTTACTGTTTTCAATAATTTTTCTCATTTTTTTGGATTTTATTATTTTTTTGACTTTTTTAGTTTTTTTTGGCTTTTTCTATGAAATATTTTAAGCTCATGCTGAACCACCTGGTGGTGTCGATGTAGATGCTTTTTCCATAATGTGCCATTGATATCCTACTTGAAGAAGGTGCGTTGCTAAGATACATGAACTTCAATGCAACTTTTGAGATTCCTAATTGACTTTATTGATACTAGAGTTCAATTTTTCATTGTGCGCACATCACGATAAAGTGCCTTCTGAATCCTTATGATGAAGGATTGTTGCCAATAGATGGTCAATGTGAGAATTGGATATCATGCGTGGTCACATGGATCGAGTGTGTTTAGCGATAAATGATGGATTGGTTGATAGTTTAGAACCTTTGACTTTCCAAACTTGGGACGATAAGCAATGATGGGTAGATATAGAAGTGTGCATGGAATTAGGACTAGTTGCTTGTGTGAGAACCACTCAAAATCTGCAAACACTCTAAAATCTCAAACATGGATTAGTGATATGCAAACCTTTTAAATGCTCGTATGAAATAATGCATGATGCCTCTTCAAACAAGATAGCAAAATAAACTACTTAGAAGCATGCAAGAGACATGATGCACACCTATTCCATATTGGATTGGTGTCATTTTTGAGAAATGACCCTTTCCCAACCCTTGATAAGCCAATGGTGAAGATATAATAGAAAAAATTAGTTCTCAATTGAAGAGAGTGACTTTGTATGAGATTGTGGATAAAGATCTAAAGATTGTGGAGGATTTGTTGAAGAATGAAGCCTTCTATTTATAAAATATCAAATGCTAAGAGTGCTCAAAATAAAGCAATGTGGGATAATGATTTGGCCAATCAGATGAAGCCACTTGTCAACTTGTGATAGGTTGAGGAATGAGCACATTTTGGTCAATGTTCCAAAGAGAGGGAGATTCAAATTTGAATTTGAGAGTTAAATGTTGAGTTTGACCTTGTGCAAGAGACATGTAAGAGACATGTAAGGCCTCATAAATGCTTTGTTGGATGTACATGTCAAATTGGGGGGATATTAAAACTTGGAGAATATTCTCCCTTTATGCCAAGTTGAAAGTAAATAAAGATTTTGATAAATCAATTAAATGCAATTTCATGTGCAAGTGGCAAAATCAGAGAATACAAGTGATTCGGATTAGCATTTAATTGTGGATTAGATTAATTAAGATGATGTTAGATGTTTTTGACCCATTTGACTTAGATTTAGGGATTTAAATCAAATAAAAGGGAGATGAAAGGTGATAAAGATTTAGTTAAATAAATATTTGATTTATTTAGCTAAGGGGGATAATGATAGGATCAAATTAAATAAAGTTAATTTATTTAATTTTATATGCACGATCCTTAGAGATTAAATCAATTAAACTTGGTTTATTGAATTGATGGGTGAATATGAACTAATTAAATGCATGATGTCAATTTCACATGTCTACATTTTGCCCCTCTTTCAAGCAATGTACTTGCTATGTTGGTTCAAATAATAAAATTGCCACGATCAAAATTCAAAAATTTTATGATTTTTTTCGGATGCCCTAGTGGAAAGAAGTACATTGGTACATTTCCACCTTGAGAGATCAAGTGAAAAGATTCGATTTGAGGGTCGATCTCGCGATAAAGAGGTTCAAAATGGATGGTATGGATGATTGCGATGATGATGCAAATGAGATGATGATGCGATAATGCCTATATGATTATGTAATAGATGTTTTATGAAAATGTATGATTTATGAGATGCTTAGACTAACCGATCTATATTCTGATGATGACTATGTATGTGAGATGATATGCCAAATGTTGATGGTTTGTGGATGTAGGATGGATGCATTGGTGATGTTATGTTAGCGCGGAGAGAAGAAAGAAGAAATGAGATGATGACAAGAGGATCCAACAAGTCCATGATCTTACGAGACTTTATTAGAGATGCTGATGATGATAGATGATGCTTTGCTTATCAAGGATTGGGATTTTAAAAGGGCTACTTACCTTATGTTTGATAACACACATAGGTGTGATACATCAAGGTATAAAGAACTAGGATGGCGTTGCACCTAGTGAGATGGACTTTGACTTGACAAACAGATAGGAGTATTCTTGTTCACACTGTACATACGAAAACCTTGCTAGGAAGTACCTAACAAAGCAAGTATTTTCCAAGTTATTTTACAAGAACATCCAACAAGCACAATAGACAAAAGGATAATGATCATTGCCCCATTCCTATCTCTCTAAATCCTTCATTCGGATATCATTGAGAGGTCCTTGGAATGAGCGCAATAAGATAAATCAAAAGATGAGATTAAGTACGCAAACAAGCCAATGTTCTTCATACCTCTAGCCAAAAGGATTTGTTTTGATAGGATAAGAAGTCAAAGTGATACCCAAAATGATGGCCATTGTTGGAATGATATATCCTAGGACATGCATTGTATAGGATGATTATGGGTTGATAAGTTGATTGATAGGTTCTTGATATAAGGTTGACTAACATGTTTGTGAATGATGAAGGTTTGGTTTTTTTAAATTTTTTTGTTTTGATTTTGATTTTACATTTGAAGTTTTCTTTTGCCAATTGTTGTGATTTTTTCTATTTGTGTTGCCAAAGGATGAAGGTGAGGATCAATTTATTATGGATGATTGATTATTTCGAGTGAAATCGAGATTGGATGGATGGATTTTTTTTCAAATATTTGGATGTTTTTGACATTTTTGGAATGTTTTGAGGCTATTTTTTTGTTTTTGGATTTTTCAAATGTTTTGATTTTTCAATTTTCTGATGTTTTTGGATTTTGTGAGATTTTATGAATGTTTTTGGATTTTTTTTTTTAAATGTTTTTGGATTTTGATGTTTTGAATGTTTTGGATTTTGATGTGTTTTGGATGTTTTGGATTTTGATGTTTTTGAATGTTTTGGATTTTGATGTTTTTGAATGTTTTTGGATTTTGATGTGTTTTGGATGTTTTGGATTTTGATGTTTTTGAATGTTTTTTGATTTTGATGTTTTGAATGTTTTGGATTTTGATGTGTTTTGGATGTTTTGGATTTTGATGTTTTTGAATTTTTTTCGATTTTGATGTGTTTTGGATGTTTTTCAATTTTTTGCATAATTTTGGCATTTTATGATATTAGTGCTCTGTTTGGGATTTTGTTGAAGACCAAGCTAAGATTGACTAATCAAATTAATGGATTGATGATGATGATAACATTGTTGAGGATACACAACAATGCAAGGATTTGAATGATCAGGATTGATGATGATAACATTGTTGAGGATGCACCACAATGCACAGATAGTGTTTAAGCAACACAAGGATTGAGATGTAGATCAGATTTATGATTGATAACATTGTTGAGGATGCACAACAATGCAAGGGTAGTGTTAAGCAACACAATGATTGGGAAGGATATCCCAAGATTATGGATTGATAAGGATTGTTGAAGCTTGGTTTGGAATAGAAGTTGTTCGAATGATTTGATGTGACATTCAAGTGCAACTTTGATGCGACTGATAGTGATTATTTGGATTGATGTTAAATGAAAGATGGAGAGTAATAAGGAGTTTCTTCTCGTCAAAATATGCCATGGGCTAGTGACTTGGATTTTGGCTCACAAATTCTTTGACCAATTTGATTTCACGTTTGCTAATGTTCGGATTACCATATAAGTTGGAAGATATAGATCAAGATTTATTCTTGAAGCAGGATGTAAGTATCTTCCCCCAATGTCTAGCAATGTATGGATTGCCATGGGTGGATGCTTGAATAGGTGTATGGATGGATGGATATGGTAAGCACGCAAAGGATACCAAGGATTATCCTATGATAAGATAAGGTGTTTAGATAAAGAATGCTCATTGGATAATGCTTCATGGCTCATATAACACTGGGTAGGATAGGATCAATGAAAACAAACCATGTCAAGATGTTTATTGTTGAAGTACTTAAATCTGCAAGGGAACCAATCTAAAACACTCATTAGGAGAGTTAGTCTACACCTACATATCTATAAATACCTCTATGAAATAACAATTCCATGCTTCAAAGATGCCAACAAACAACTAAGAAGATCAAATAAACCTATAGAATCAAAAAAAAAACCTATTCCATATTGGATTGGTGTCAAATGTGCAAATTACCCTTTTCCAATCCTTGCTCAAAAAACTAAAATGATGAGATGCAATGGAGATGAAGAGAAAAATTAGTTCTCAAACCAAGAGAGTAACTTTGCATAAGAGTTGTAGATAAGTTCATGAAGATTAAGGCTTTTATTTATAGATTTTCTTGATGAGAGATTGGCCAAATGGATGAATGTGGGACTAAATGTAAACCAATGAAAATAGGGCAATTGTCATCTTGCCATAGGTTGAGGGATGTGCAAGATTTGGGAAATGTGCCCAAGAGAGGGACTTTCAAATTCAAATTTGTGCAATAAATTTTGAGAGGGGGACATGAAAATGGGAAATTAATGAAATGTTGGAGGGGACAAGTCAACTTGTCATCATTTTCAAATTTGAAGGAATATTCTATTTTATGCCAAGTTGATGGAAAATAAGGATTTTGATAAATCAATAAATTGATTTATATGTGCAAGTGGAAAAATCTAGATAATACAAGTGATTAGGATTAGCATTAGATTAGATCTAATCCTTATTTAGTTAATTAAAAAGAGGATTAGGTGATTTGACCTTTTTGCTTTAGATTTAAAGATTAAACTAAATCAAAAAGGAGATGGAAGATGTTAAAGATTTAGTTAAATAAATATTTGATTTATTAAGCTATGGGGGATAATGATAAGATTAAATTAAATAAAGTTGATGACCTTTAGGAGATTGAAATTGATTTACCTGATGAATGGATGAATGTGAATTGAGTGCACAATGCTAATTTCATTTTTCTACATTTTGCCCCTCTTTGAAGCAATGCACTTGCTACGTTGGTTCAAAGAATAAACTTGCCGCGATCAAAATTCAAAAAAATTATGATTTTTTCAGATGGCCCAGTGGAAAGAAGTACACTGGTACATTTCCCCCTCGAGAGATTGAGCAAAAAGGTTTAATTTGAGGGTCGATCTCGCGATAAAGAGGTTCAAAATGGATGGTATGGATGATTGCGATGATGATGAAAATGAGATGATGATGCGATATGCTATGACTATGCAATAGATGTTTTATGCAAATGTATGATTTATGAGATGCTTAGACTAACAAATCTATATTATGATGATGACTATGTATGTGAGATGATATGTTGAATGTTGATGGTTTGTGGATGTAAGATGGATGCATGATGGATGCATGATGGATGCATTGGTGATGTTATGTTGGCACGGAGAGAAGAAAGAAGAAATAAGATGATGACAAGAGGATCCAACAAGTCCATGATCTAACGAGACTTTATGAGAGATGACAATGATGATAGATGATGATGATTTTCTTATCAAGGATTGGGATTTTAAGAGGGCTACTTACCTTATGTTTGATAACACACATAGATACGATGCATCAAGGTATAAAGAACCAGGATGGCATTTTACCTAGTGTCATGGACTTTGACTTGACAAAAAAATAGGAGTATTCTTGTTCACACTTGACATATGGAAACCTTGCTAGGACTTACCTAACAAAGCAAGTATTCACCAAGTTATTTTACAAGAATTTCCAACAAGCATAACAGACAAAAGGATAATGATCGTTGCCCCATTCCTATCTCTCTAAATCCTTCATTCAAATATCATCAAGAGGTCCTTGGAATGAACACAATAAGATAAATCAAAAGCAAAGATCTAGTACGCAAACAAGCCAATGTTCTTCATACCTTCGGCCACAGGGATGTGTTTTGATAGGATAAGAATCCAAGTGATATCCAAAATGATGCCCATTGCTGAAATGATATATCCTAGGACATGCATTGTATAGGATGATGATGGTTTGATAAGTTGATTGATAGGCTATTGATATAAGGTTGATTGTCATGTTTGAAAGTGATCAAGAGTTTGATTTTTCTTTTAACGGTTTGTTGCTTCAATTTTGATTTTGTGTTTGAAGTTTGCTTCTACTAATTGCTTTGGTTGTTTCTATTTGTTTTGTTAAAGGATGAAGGTGACAATCAGTTTATTATGGATGATTTATTATTTTGAGTGAAAGTGAGATGAGATGGATGGAGTTTTTCAAATATTTGGATGTTTTTGACATTTTGCAATGTTTTGATGCTATTTTTGGGTTTTTTTGATTTTTCAAATGTTTTGATTTTTTTATTTTTTCGAATGTTTTTGGGGTTTTCTGAGATTTTATGAATTTTTTTGGATTTTCTGTTTTTTGAATGTTTTTGTGATTTTGATGTTTCCCAAATGTTTTTGGATTTTGATGTCTCGGGGGCTAATCAAAGATTAGCCTTGCCTATGTTTAAGCTCAGAGATGATGTAGTTTGGATGCCATGTTTTTGATGTTTTCTATTTTTGACTTGTTTTTTTGAGTTTTCCCATGATTTTGATGATTTGGATTTGGACAAATGTGACAATATCAGTACTTTGTTTAAGATTTTGTTGAAAACTAAGATAAGGTTGATTGATCAGATCGATGGATTGATGATGATAACATTGTTGAGGATACACAACAATGCAAGGATAGTGTTAAGCAACACAAGGACATCCTGAGATGATGATTTTTTTGATTGGATTTGATTGATCATGATTGATGAAGCTTGATTTTGGGAACAAAAGTTGTTCAAATGATTTGATGTGATGTTTGACATGCGAATTAGATGAGATTGATAGTGATTGTTTGGATTGGTGTTCGATGAAAGATGAAGCATGATTTAATTTCCTCTTGTCAAAATGCGCCATGGGCTAGTGATGTCGATTATTGCTCACAAGTAGTGGACCAATTTTATTTCACATTTTCCAATGTTCAGATCACCACATACATTGGAGGATATAGATCAAGATTTATTCTTGAAGAAAGATGCAAATATCTACCCCCGGTGTCTAGAATGTATGAAATGTCATGGGTGGATGCTCAGATAAGTGTACGGATGGATGAATATTGGGAAGCATGCAAAGGATGCCAAGGATTATCTTGCGATAGGATAAGGTGTTCAGATAGAGGATGACTCATTGAATAATGCTTCATGGCTCAAATAAATGATGCATAGGATCTGATTAATGAAAACATCCCATGTCAAGATGTTTACTATAAGCAGGTTTAAAGCGTACCCCAAACTTTCACCAAGATCAAGATAACTTGGATGATGGATGCAGATGGATGAAAATGGATTGGATAACTAGTTCATTGATGGAGGGATTTATTATGGATAAGATGGATGGAAATTTGGATTTACTATGGATGGGATGAGATGCTTTCACTTGAACAGGTGCATGTAGATGCTTGATTCTACACATGATGCCTATTTTCTAGGTTTTCATCATGGTACCTACCCAAAGCGCCGCCCATGTGGTTTTCACTAGAGGAATATTTTTCTCTTTATTGCTTTCAATCCTTTTTCTAATTTTTTTTGGATTTTCATACTTTTTTCTTTTTTAATTTTTTCTGAAAGATTTTAAGCTCAAGTTGAATCACATGGTATTGCTGGTGTAGATGCCCCTGTCATAATGTGCCATCGATATCCTACCTAAAGAAGTTTCTTTGCTAAGATACGTGCACTTGAATGCAAATTTTGAGATTCTTGATCTGCTTCGTCAATACTAGAGTTAACTTTGTCTTTATGCACATATCGTGATAGAGTACCTTTAGAATCTTTATGATGAAGGGTCATTGCCAATACATGGTCAATTTGAGAATTGGATATCATGCATGGAGGTGTGGATGGAGTGTGTTTAGGGATAAGAGATGGATTGGTTGACAGTTTGGAACCTTTGACTCTCCAAACTTGGGAAGATGAGCAATGATGGGTGAATATGAAAGTGTGCGTGGAATTAGGACCAATTACTTGATACACCATGTACGTCACTTGAAAAGCCTACTTTTGCTTTTGTAGACATCTTTGATGGATACTTTTCCCTTTTTCATTTTTCCCCATAGTTTCTTTGACTGATGGAGTTTGATAGGGATAATTTTTCTTTGTATTTCTTGGTATCCATTTGTATTTGATTTGTCTATTATTCTTTCTAGCTTCTTTTTCTTTGATAATGTTCTTCGTACTTTGATTCAATTCTTTTGTTTGAAGTTTGTCCCAATTCATGGATGGGGTGATGGGTGGATGAAGATTTGTGATGTAGTTGGTTGTAGTATTGGCATCAGCTTCATCATAAGGTTTCTTCATGCTCCCTATATTGATGCTTGCTTGAGACATAGTTGCCCCCAGTATTGTGGTAGTAGTACCTTCATGCTTTGATTCTGCCTATTCTAAGATGTCTTGTTCGATAAGCATTCTATGATAGATAGCCATTGTAGATGATGTTATTTCAATTTGCTACTCTACTAACTCTGGAATATCCTGTTCTATTTGACATGTTTCCTTGAGTGGATACTATTCAAGGATATCTTCATACATGATGTCCTCAATCTGAATTTGGGATATATCTGATCCTAATGTTGACAACTTACTCTGATTATAGGAATCAATAATCTTCTCCTTTTGTGTCATAATGTTAGGAGTAAAGGAATCCTATTCTGAATGAAGATCATCTATGTGTCCATCCACAAAAAGCATTTCATGGGTAGATGGAGGAGTTTGTGCTACATGGATATGATCATCTTGCATAGATACAAATTCTTGATCTTGAATGATTTCAGAGTTGCTTTCAAGTGCTTTGGATCAAGTTCTTCACATGGGTCAGTTTCAAAGGATGGATTGCTTACAAAGGGTTCTTAGATGTTGTCATTAGTCATGGTAAGTGGTTCAATATCCTCAAGTGTTGAGTTTAGGGTTCCTTCAGTATTTGTAACCATGAGGTCAAAGGATGTCAACATGTCTTGGAAAGGGCCATTGCTAGACCTTGGTGAGGGATATTGATCATGCTTTGGCATAAATTCTTGAGATATGCCTTCTAACTTATTAGGTGATGTAGAGAAATTTTCAACATGATCATTGGTTAATGGATTGTTGATTACAGTTAACACTCCTTGAAATGGATCATTGTTAGATATTTTTGAAGGGTTCTTATCATGATCAAAAAGTGACTCTTGATGTATGATGATTTGATCTTCAGATGAGGTAGAAACATCTTCCATGTGTTCATTGATGGATAGGTCTTGAGCATTGTTTTCAGCAATTGTGGCAGAGAGATTTTTAATGTCTTCAACCATAGAGTCAAGTGATGTTGAAATTTCTTGAATTGGATCATTGTTGGGTATTGTTGGTGGATTTTGATCATGATTGAAAAGTGACTCTTGACATATGTTGATTTGATCATTGGATGAAGTAGGAACAACTTCAAGGTGCTTAGTGATGGATTGATCTTGATCCTTGTTCTCAACAGTTGTGATGGAGAGATTTCCAATGCTATCATTGTCCCCAATAGTGATTATATTTTGATCAATCAGGTCTTGGATGATTTTTTTGATTCAAACACAATCTGATGTTCTGTGTTCCTTTATTCTATGATAATCACAAAGGTTCTTCTCGTTATACCCTGGCAGTTTTATGTCTGGTTCTTGATAGTTCAGGTAAACAAGCATTTTGATGAGATTTTCTTGTACCAACTGTTGCATGACTGATTCAATTGGTCTCCCAAGTGGTGTGTATTTCTACTCATTTCTTTGTGAGATTTGCACTTTAAATTGACCTCGTGGCTATTGATTTTGGAGATGTGGTGATTGATCTTTTAGATGTGGTGATTGATCTTTGAGATGTGGGGATTGAATTTTTTGATGTGGTTGATCTTGACATCTAACTTCTTGACATTGGAAATATTGTTCTTGACATTGTTGTGGACACAACTCACTGCTTTGATGACATGGATTAACCTATGGATGGGTGTATTGATTTTAGAGTGAAGATATCTCCTGGCTCAATAGTTCAATTAGTTTGGCATGTGAAGTGAGTTTCTCTAGCAAAACTTGATCTTGATTTTGACTCCCTTGATTTGGATTTTGTTCAAGTAGATTTGGAATGTATGTTGGTGGTGTTTGGATGGGACCATGGACAAATTGATTTTGGTCAATGTTTTGATTTGGGATGACATTCAGATTTGGCATGATAGGTTGAAATTGACCATTGTTGATGTTGGGAATCACATTGCCTTGATTTGGGTAACTTTGATTTTGCATTGTGTTACCTTGACTTGGAGTCGTTAACATCTTGTTTGGAGTTAGAACAATATTCATAAGATTTACAAACATATTTATCCCAAATTTTTTTGGATTCATGTTTGGAAAAATTGTACTCGATACATTCTCATTTGGCATGTAGGGATTTGATGGGATGACATTGTTCATTTGAAGGCTCATGCATTGATTGTTCGGTTGGTGGATTTGTAGGTTCAGACTTGCATTTAAATCTACCATTGGGAAAGGTGTCCCAAACTTCAATTTGATCATACTCACATTTGTTGTACCATTGACATTTGTCAAAGGTAATGATCCCATGTATGGTTTGTATAGATGTGTGTTGATAATCAAACAACATTGTAAGGCTTTGATAGCTTAGTTGACTTGGATTACTCATGGTGTATGGATCAAGTTTGTATTCCATGCTCTCCTTATGTTTTGAATTTGTTGCAAAAGTGACCTCTAAGGTTATTAGGACTAATGATGAGATGAAGGATGAAAGGTGTAAATGATATGAGTGTACTTTGTATCAATGCTAGACTTAGGGCTTGATTTTGATTGTTTGATTGGATTTGGATAATGGACTTGCAAACCCTAAGATGTTAGATGTTATCTTAGGATGAACTTGTTCAAAGGATTGCTAATTCAATTAAATGTATGAGAAAGGATGCATTTCCACACACTAACTAAACAAGGTGATTTTTATTTTGATGATCTACCTAAGTCTTAGAATGATGTTTCTAAACATCTAAAGTTGTTTGGTGGGATGGATGATACATGTTTGGATGGATGAAGTGTTTGTTTTTTATCCTAAATGAATCTAGGAAGGACTTGTTTACAAGACCAAGATAGTGAAGAACATGTTTTTCTCTAAGAGTAATTCAAAATCAAAAGACGAGTGTTTGCATGAAAACCATATGAGCAAAAGATGCCAAGCACATGTGTGGGGTCCAATTGATTCAATCTTTGCTTAATGGATTATTTTTACCACAAACACACTCTTGATTAGATTTCAAATCTAGATGTCTAATGTCTCAACTTTCCCCTTATCTCGTAAAGTGTATTATGTGGAAACCAAGGAAATTTGAGGCAAGAGTTACCTATTGTTGACCTTAGTAGGAGAAAATTGAGATAAAATCCAAATGTTTAGAAGACTCTAAGGACATGAATCCCAAGGGAAAGCAATAACATGTAAATTTTTTCAAGGATATTTGCTTCTCCTAAAGGGTTTGAGATTTGATGATAATGTTGAATGTTTGTTTTCAAATGTTTTGGATCAAAGCACTGTGTTTTCAAACAAGAACAAGTACAACCCTATGGATGTGAAAGATTGTATTTGTTGGATCCCCACTTGGACAAGTCTAGCTATGCTTATCTTTAGCGAATGGTTAGATGATTGAACCCACTGGCTCCCCTCCATGACACTCACTTATACAGGGCAGCCAAGCATCAACACCCATGAAACTACCATGGCATGTTTTCCATTTCTACTAAAGATCGTAAAAGTGTGGGGCAGCTTCAGAATGACTATTCTTGCACCAACAAATAGATTAAGGATTTTGTAAAATTCTAGCACATGGGTTTTAATAAGGACTTTTCATTCGTGGAGATTGACCCATACAACAATAGTCCCCTTTCAGATCCATCTTGTCATAATAAACTGCGTGATATTGGCGTTTACTCCAATACCCACATTTATATCCTGGTTGGAAATACTCTTGGATTTAGAGTGTTATCGATTGAGTCATTCCCTTGGGTGAGTACTTTTTCCCCAAGGCATGCCCTCTAAGATAACAAAAGAGAGTAAAGACAATATTCATAACTCGATCATTCTTTGTTTGCAACAAAGAGAGAGAATATACGCAATAATGCCCCACTCACACTTGCACAAGATTTTGTGTAATTTTTAAACCCAAAATGAAGTGTGGAGGTGATTGCTTTATCTCAACCTAAAATCATGAAAAAGGCCTTTTGATTCTCAAGATCGCTATAAAGTGCGAGAAAAGTGCATATGTCCTTTTCCAATGAGACTAGTTCAAGTAAGCTCTCACAAAAAAATGTAGCACATGTTAATTTTATATCCCACAAAGCAATAATGAATTCATTTTAGAGCACCAAAAGATGAATGATAAACATTTTGTTCAATTTTTTAACCTTAGACAAAATCTAGTCAATGTTGCCTAAAGTTCATTTTAACCCTTTCAAAATGAAAATTGAAAGCCTAGGTAATATTCATTTTAAATCCCAAAACCAAAGATGATTTAGCCTAAAATAGAAAATTAAAGTGTAAGATGGAGTCCCCAAGCATTAAAAAATGCTTTTGAATTTGAATTTTGATGTTCACAAATTCCCTTTCAAGCTCGAAATGCTCCTCGCTTTCCTTCATTTTTTCTATAAGAAAAATGCAATCATGTGAGATTCAAGTTAAAAATCATCTTAAGTATTAACTTCAAACATCAAAATGATCCCAAATGGAAGGACTAATGATTTTGGATGATAATCATTGAAGCATAGATCTACAATTTATTAACTCTAGCTGTATGATGTTTTAAAAAAATAAAATATTAGTATGGATATTTAATCAAAATCTATGATCTTACAGCTAGCCCACTTTGAATGCATTAACTTATGCATTTATAGAACTTGTATCCTCATTGTTTATCTATGACTTCAATGTATCGATGTCAGCCTTCAATTCTGATTTTCAATGTTTTGTCCAAGAAAAGACACTATGTCAGCTAAATATCTGCATCAAGAGTTATTAAATATACAAAAGAATTCCTCAAAAGATATCCTCTACCATGTCAGCAATTTATAATTCATAACAACTTTCTACACACTATTACCAACCTTAATATCAAAGGCAAATGATAGTTTTAAAGATAGCGTAAGACTCAAATGGACTATTAGAAAAAATACATCATTCACTACCTACCAAATGCCGAAGGATGACATATTTAGGTGTTCTTTCAACCAATTAATATACGAAGCAGGTAAGAGGTATTTGAATCTTGAAATCACGCCAAAAGATCTTGTGGTGTACTACTTGCAGGAAACATATTGTGCCCTCTACTACACTATTTAATGATGCCAGCCCCTAGCAGCAGTAACTCCGTATGTAGGCTTGGATGTAAAGCGACAATTCACCATGAATGTGATGACTGCAAGAAACCCTTACAGCCCACTTTTTCCACCTTCATTAACTTACATCGATAAGATGGTGTATCAAAGAATTGACTGCATTTTTAATGCCGCTACCTGCAAGGGCTTCTCTGGTGAATTAAGTTATTCTCACCTGCAATGATACGAAGAAATTTTCTATAACAAGCCAAAATAGAAGTCAAGAGTGAGCCAAAATTGAAGTGAGGATGATGAAAAACATGACATGTTTGTAGTGCATATTACAAAAGAGATAAGTCGACCACATGAAATTAGCATCGTGCACTCAATTCATGTTCATCCACTCATTAAATAAATCAAATTCACATTCATTCATTCATCAGGTAAATCAATTTCAATCTCCTAAAGGTCATCAACTTTATTTAATTTAATCTTATCATTATCACCCTTAGCTAAATAAATTAAATATTTATTTAACTAAATCTTTATCATCTTTCATTTCCTTTTTGATTTACTTTAATCTTTAAATCTAAAGAAAAAAGGTCAAATCACCTAATCCTCTTTTTAATTAACTAAATCAAGATTAAATCTAATCTAATGCTAATCCTAATCACTTGTATTCTCTAGATTTTGCCACTAGCACATATAAATCAATTTATTGATTTACTAAATCAACATTTTCCATCAACATGGAATCTTTGAGGAATATTCCCTCAAGTTTGAATTCAAAATCAAGTGGACATGTACATCCAACAAAGCAATTAATAAGCTCTTACATGTCCCCCAGTCAACATATACTCTTAAATTCAAATTTGAATTTCCCCCTCTTGAGCACATTGGCCAAAATGTGCTCATCCTCCAGCCTATCACAAGTTGACAAGTGTCCATAATGTGGATGCTAAATCTGCATTTTCTCAAAACAAACAACCATTAGTAAACGTTAAGCAAATTGAATAAGACATCCCTATGAAATAATAAATCATGTTTCAAGATGCAAACAAATTACAAGACAAATTAAAGCATATAAAACATGAAATGAATCCTATCCCATAGTGGATTGGTGCTATTGTGGAAAATAGTCCTTTCCCAATCCTTGCTTAAGCAACATGATGAAAATGATTTGAATATGATATGGAATGCTAATATATGGAGTGGAAAAAATCAGTTCTCCATTGAAGAGAGTGACCTTGGATGATATTGTAGATGAGATAAAAAGATTGTGGAGGATTTGAACAATAGAGGAGACCTCTATTTATGGCCAAAAGTGATAAAAGAATGTGAAACATGGAGGATGTGGGATTAAAGATAAGCCAATGAGAAGAGGCCACTTGTCAACTTGTGATAGGCTGGAAGATGAGCCCATTTTGGCCAATGTGCCCAAGAGGGGAAATTCAAATTTAAATTTGAGAGTAAATGCTGAGTGGGGGACATGTAAGAGCTTATTAATTGCTTTGTTGGATGTACAAGTTCAAACTTGAGGGAATATTCCTCAAAGATGCCATGTTGATGGTGTGGATGCTAAAATCTGCAAAATGTTAGTTTAAAATAAAGCAACATTTCAACATCCCTATGAAATAATAAGCCATGTTAATCATGCCATAAATGAAACAAGGGAAACCAAATAAAAGAATACAAAAACATGACATTAAACCTATCCCATAGTGGATTGGTGTTGCATGTGCGAGTGACCCTTTCCCAATCCTTCATTGATAAGCTAGTGATGAAATTGCTATTGATATGGAGATGCTAAGTAGACAAGATCAAATCTCAAATGAAGAGAGTGACCTTGCAAGAGATTGTGGAGAATTTGCTTGAGGATGAAGCATTCTTTTATAGATTTTGTTGATGAGAGATTGGCCAAGATGGTGAATGTGGGACTAAAGATCCTCCAATGAGAAGATGACACTTGTCAAATGGTGAGTGGTCAATGGTTGTGAAAGATTTGGGAAGAGTGCCCATGAGAGGGAGAATTTGAATTCAAATTTTCCAATAAATGCTGAGTTTGACTTTGGAAGGGGACATGTAAGAGGCATGTAAGGCCTCATAAATGCTCTGTTGGGTGTACATGTCCACTTGGGGGGAAATTCAAACTTAGAGAATATTCTTCCTTTATGCCAAATTGAAAATAAATAATTTTGATAAATCAATTAAATGCAATTTCATGTGCAAGTGGCCAAATCTAGAGAATGCAAGTGGGTGAGTATTTAATTAGGGTTAGATTAAATAGATGATGATTATGCTGATTTAATGTTGATTAGATGATTTTCACTTTTAAGACTTAAATATTTAATTTATTTAAATCAGAAAAGGATGAAATATGGATTTAATTAAATAAATGTTTGATCTATTTAATTAAAGTGATGATGTTTGATTTATTAAAAGGCTGATGAAAATGTTTATTTGATAAATGACCTTAGGAAATGAGATTATTTAATGAATGGATGAAAGTGATGAATCGACCTAATGTGACATCTAATTTGACTGAATCCGATCGAATGCATAATGTTAATTTTTCATGCATACATTTTTCCCCTCTTTGAAGCAATGTACTTGTTGCATTGGTTCAAAGAATAACTTGCCGCGATCAAAATTGAAAAAAATTCTGATTTTTCGGATGCCCTAGCGGAAAGAAGTACACTGGTACATTGCCCCCTCGAGAGATCGAGTGAAAATATTCAATTTGAGGGTCGATCTCGCGATAAAGAGGTTCAAAATGGGTGGTTATGGATGACGATGCAAATGAGATGATTTTAAGATGCTTAGAATAACAAATCTATATTATCCTAAACAACTTAAATGATGCTATGATGTGATGATGGATGAGATTGGTGATGTGATATGTTGTGATTATGCAATGGATGATTTATGAGATGCTTAGACTAACAGATCTATATTATGATGATGATGCAAATGCAATGCATGTGAAATGATAGATGTTTCCTATTATGTATGATATGAATGATATGTGGTATGCAGATAGTTTTCTGGATGTAGGATGGATGCATGATGGATGCAGGATGGATGGATGCATGATGGATGCATTGGCGATGTTATGTTAGCGCGGAAATGAGATGATGACAAGAGGATCCAACAAGTCCATGATTGGTCAAGACTTTATTAGAGATGATGATGATAGATGATGATGATGATAAATGATGATGATGATAAATGATGATGATTTTCTCATCAAGGATTGGGATTTTCAAAGGGTCACTTACTTTATGTTTGATAACACGCCTAAGCACGATGCATCAAGGTATGAAGGACCAGGATGGCATTGTACTTAGTGTGATGGAATTTGACTTGACAAATAGATAGAGTATTCTTGTTCACTTGACATACGGAAACCTTGCTAGGGCGTACCTAACAAAGCAAGTATTCGCCAAGTTATATTACAAGAGCATCCAACAAGCAAGCAGACAAAATAATAATGATCGTTGCCCCATTCCTATCTCTCTAAATCCTTCATTTGGATATCATCGAGAGGTCCTTGGAATGAGCACAATAAGATAAATCAAAAGAAAAGATCAAGTACACAAACAAGCCAATGTTCTTCATACCTTTAGCCAAAGGGATGTGTTTTGATAGGATAAGAATCCAAGGTGATATCCAAAATGATGCCCATTGTCAGAACGATATATCCTAGGACATGCATTGTGGAGGATGATGATGGTTGATAAGTTGATTGATAGGTTGTTGATATAAGGTTGACTGACATGTTTGCGACTGATCAAGAGTTTGATTTTTTTTTAGAGGTTTGTTGTTTGCTTTTGATTTCATGATTGAAGCTTGATTTGGCTAACTGCTATGATTGTTTCTGTTTGCATTGCCAAAGGATGAAGGTGATGATTAGTTTATTATGGATGATTGATTATTTCAAGTGAAAGTGAAATGGGACAGGTGGATTTTTCAAATATTTGGATGTTTTTGATGTTTTTGGAATGTGTTGAGGCTGTTGTTGGTGTTTTTGGATTTTGCGATGTTTTTGATTTTTTGATTTTCTTATGTTTTTGGATTTTGATGTTTTTTTTAATGTTTTTGGATTTTTTTATGTGATTTGAATGTTTTTGGATTTTGATGTCTCAGGGGCTGATCGAAGATTAGCCTTTCCTACGTTTAAGCTCAGAGACGACATAGTTCGAATTTCAATGTTTTTGATGTTTTTTGCTTTTTGAGTGTTTTTTGGATTTTTGATATGTTTTGGATGTTTTTAGATTTTTCGCATGATTTTGATGATTTGGATATGGATGTGTAATGATATCAGTGCTTTGTTTGGGATTTTGTTGAAAACCAAGCTAAGGTGGATTGATTAGATCAATGGATTGATGATGATGATAACATTGTTGAGGATGCACAACAATGCAAGGATAGTTTGATCAGGATTGATGATGATAACATTGTTGAGGATGCACAACAATGCAAGGATAGAAAAACAAGGATTTGGAAGGTTATCCCAAGATTATGGATTGATTGGATTTGATTGACCAGGATTGATGAAGCTTGATTTGGAACAAAAGATGTTTGAATGATTTGATGTGATGTTTGAAGGGTGCAAATTAGATGTGACTGATATCGATTCTTTGGATTGATGTTCGATGAATGATGAAGATTGATATGGAATTTTATCTTGTCAAAATATGCCATGGGCTAGTGATTTGGATTTTGGATTGCAGATGCTTCGGCCAATTTGGTTTCATGTTTGCCAATGTTTGGATCACCACATAAGTTTGGAGGATATAGATCAAGTTTTATTCTCAAAGCAAGATGTACATATCTTCCCCCAATGTCTAGAAATGTATGGAATGCAATGGGTGGATGCTCAGATAGGTGTATGGATGGATGGATATGAATACGCAAAGGATGCTAAGGATTATACTGCGATATGATAAGGTGTTCAGATAATGAATGCTTATTGGATAATGCTTCATGGCTCAGATAATGCTACATAGGATGGGATCAATGAAAATGGCCCATGTCAAGATGTTTACCATAAGCAAGTGTAGAGCGTGCCCCAAAATTTCATCAAGATCAAGATAACTAAGATGATAGATGCAAATAGATGTGAATGGATTGGATAAATGGCTTATGGATGGATGGATTTATTATGTATAAGATGGATGGAATGCTCAATTTATTATGGATGGGATGAGATGCTTTCATCTGTACTTGCGCATGTAGATGCTTAATTCTACACATGATGCCTGTTTGCCAGGTTTTCATCATGGTCTTGCCCAAAGCGCCGCCCATGCGGTTTTCACTATAGGACGATTTTTTATCTTTACTGTTTTCAATCCTTTTTCTAATTTTTTTTGATTTTTTGCTTTTTTGATTTTTTTGGTTTTTTTCGACAGATTTTAAGCTCATGCTGAATCACAAGGTGTTACTGATGTAGATGCCCCTATCATAATGTGCCATCGATATCCTGCTTGAAGGAGCTACTTTTCTAAGATACGTGCACTTGAATGCAGCTTTTGGGATTCTTGATCTGCTTCATCGATACTAGAGTTAACTCTGTCTTGGTGCGCACATCATGATAAAGTTCCTTCAGAATCCTTATGATGAAGGGTCGTTGCCAATACACGGTCAATGTAAGAATTGGATATTATGCATGGAGGCATGGATGGAGTGTGTTTAGGGATAAGAGATGGATTGTTTGATAGTTTGGAACCTTTGACTCTCCAAACTTGGGAAGATGAGCAATGATGGGTGGATACGGAAGTGTGTGTGGAATTAGGACCAACTGCTTGATACACTTTGTACATCACTTGAGAAGCCTATTTTTGCTTTTGTAGACATCTTTGATGGATACTTTTCCCTTTTTTAATTCTTCCCCATAGTTTCTTTGACTGATGGAGTTTGATAGGGATGATCTTTCTTTGTATTCTTTGGTATCCATTTGTATTTGATTTGTCCATTATGCTTATCAGCTTCTTTTACTTTGATAATGTTCTTTGTATTTTGATTCAAATCTTTCTTTTGATGTTGGTCCCAATTCATGGATGGGGTGATGGGTGGATGACGATTCATGACATGACTGGTTGTAGTATTGGCAATGGTTTCATCATAAGAACTCTTCGTGCTCCCTATGTTGACATTTGCACAAGATGAAGTTTCCCCCAGTATGGTGGTAGTAGCACCTTTGTTCCTTGATTTTTCTTGCTTCGAGGTGTTTTTTTTAGTAAATGTGCTCTGACGAATGGCCACTGTAGATGACATTAGTTCAATTTGCTGCTTGGCTAACTCTGGATGTTCTATCTAACTTGTTTCCTTGAGCGGATAATGATGGATATCTTTATTCATGGTGTCCTCAATCTGAGTTTGGGACATATTCGATCTTGATGTTGACAACTCCATTTGATTGTAGGAGTTAAGAATCTACTCTTTTTGTGTAACAAAATCTTGTTCTAGATGAAGATCATCTACGTGCCCATTTGTAGAAAGCATCTCATGGGTAGATGGAGGAGTATGTGCTATGTGGATATGATCATCTTTCATGGATAAGAGAGTGTTCATTAGATTATTATAGTATCTTGAAGATACAAATTCTTGATCTTGATTAATTTCGTAGTTGCTTTCGACATGCTTTAGATCAAGTTCTTGACATGGGGCAGCTTCAAAGGATGGACTTCTTACAAAGGACTTTTGGATGTCGACATTAGGCATGGTCAAATTCAAGGTTCCTTTAGCATCTGTAACCATGAGGTCAAAGGGGATCAATATGTTTTGAAAATGACCATTGCTAGACCTTGGTGAAAGATTTTGATCATGCTTTGGAATAAATTCTTGAGATATGTCCTCTACCTCATAAGGCAATGTATAAACATTTTCAACATGATCATAGGTCGATGGATCGTGCATTATGTCAATAGGATCAAATAATCCTAACACTCCTTGAAATAGATCACTAAAGAGTGGCTCTTGATGTATGGTGAGTTGATCATCGGATTGTGTAGATACATCGTCAATGTGCTCCTCAATGGAGAGGTTTTGATCATTGTTTTCGACAATTGTGGTGGAGAGATTGTGAATGTCTTTGACCATAGAGTCAAGTGATGTTGATATTTCTTGAATTGGCTCATTGTCGAGTTTTGTTGGTGGATTTTGATCGTGATTCAAAAGTGACTCTTGACATATGTCGATTTGATCATTGGATGAAGTAAATGTGTGCTCAGTGATGGATTGATGTTGATCCTTGTTTTCAATAGTTGTCATCTTTTGTGTTTGTGTTCGTGTTGGTTGGGTAGCTTGAGATGCTTGGGCAACTTGAGAGGATTGTTTCACTTGTTTCACTTGTGTTGCTTGTTGCATGGCTAGATATTGTTGGAATCCCTTTTGAAAAGTAGCTTGTAATGTCGAGTTGTATTGGTTTGATGTGGTGGAAGTTGGTGGTGGTGGGGGTGGTGGTGGATTTAAAATCATGTTGGATGTAGTGACAAGTGTTTGAGATACGCTTGGAGCAATCATGGTAGTGAGAGGTTGAGATGTGATTGGTGTGATAGTGGTGTTTGGAATGATTGAATGGATAGTGATGGTTGGAATGATCGAGGTGATAGGTCCTTGGGAGACCGTATTTTGATTTGGGATCAATGTTGTTGTTTGATTAGATACCATCCATGGGTGTGATGTCGATGGTATATTCAAAGGATTTGTCGTGATGTTTGATTTATGTTAGGTGGATTGATTTGGATGGCATGATTGGTGTTAGGTAAAGGGGGAAGCCCTAAACCAAGGAATGATGTAGGTAATGGTGGTGGAGATTTCCCTTGGCGCAATGCCTCAACTATTTTGGAAAGTTTCACAATTTGATCTCGCCAAATTTGTTCTTGATTTTGATCTTGACTCACTTGAGATAGTTGATTTGGCTTTTGTTTAAGCGGATTTGGGATGCCTACTTATGGTTTTTGAATGGGATTATGGGAAAATTGACTTTGGATAATGTTCTGATTTGGGATGATGTTTAGATTTGGCATGATAGGATGAACATTGTTGGTATTGGGAATCATTTTTCCAAAGTTTTTCGAGTTAGGATTCATGTTTCAAAAACTTGCACTTGGTACATCCACATTTGGTTTGTAGGGATTTTGTGGAATGATGTTTCTCATTTGAAGACTCATGTATTGATTGTTTGGAAGATAGACTTGTAAGTTTGGACTTTGATTTAAATCTATCATGGGGAGATGTGTTCCAAAATTCAGATTGGGCATACTCACATTTGTTGTGCTATTGATATTCATCGAAGGGAATGATCCTATGCATGGACTTTGATAATTGATAGGAAATGCAAGGCTTTGAGGATTTAATTGATTTAGATTACTCAAGATGTATGGATCAAGTGTATATTCCATGTTCTTCTTGTATTTTGACCTTGTTGCAAAAGTGACTTTCCAAGGTTCTTAGAGTCAATGACAAGATGGAGGATGAAATGTGTAAATGATATGAGTGACAAACGTTTAGGAACTTTGGATCAATGCTAGACTTAGGGTTTGATGTTGTTTTTGTTTAATTTGGATGATGAACTTGTAAACCCTAAGATGCTGGATGTGATCTTAGGATGAACTTTGTTCAAAGGATTGCTAATTTAACTAGAGGTATGAGAAAGGATGCATTCCCATACATCTAACTAAACAAATGATTTTGATTTGGTTTAAGGATGTACCCAAGTCTAGAATGATGTTTGCAAAGATCTAAAGTTGTTTGTGGGATGATGTTGATAAATATTTGAGGTGGTTGAAGTGTTTGATTTGATCCTAAGAGACTTAGGGAGACTTTGTTTACTAGGACAAGGTATTGAAGAACACACTTTTCTCTAAGAGAAATAAAAAAACCAATATGACCAAAAGATATCAAGCACATGTGTGGGGTCCAATTTTTTATCTTTGCTTAATGAGTACTTTTTACCACAAACACACTTCTTGATTAGGTTTCAAACTAAATGTCCCATGTCACAACTTATTTTCATCCCACAAAGTGCTATGTGGAAGTTCCAAGAAATTAGGA
The DNA here is from genome assembly GCA_007258455.2 of Sequoia sempervirens. Taxonomy (NCBI): domain Eukaryota; kingdom Viridiplantae; phylum Streptophyta; class Pinopsida; order Cupressales; family Cupressaceae; genus Sequoia; species Sequoia sempervirens. The sequence continues at coordinate 374,011,947 of VDFB02271358.1, forward strand.
CAAAGGTTGCCTAATGTTGACCTTTGTAAGAGCAAATTAAGACGTAAACCCAATTACCTAGGAACCTCTAAGGACATAATCCCAAGGGTAAGCAATAGTTCTTGGGATTTTTCAAAGGTATTTTCTCAAACTAAGGGGTTTGAAATTTGAATGATGATGTTGAATGATGTTTTTCCAATGTTTTCGATAAACACACTGTGTTTTCAAACATGCAATGTACAAGCCCTATGGATGTGTAAGACAATATTTGTTGAATCCCCACTTGGACAAGTCCAGCTACACCTATCTTTATCAAATGGTTAGATGCTTGATCCCACTGGCTCCCCTCCACGACACTCACTTATACGGGGCAGCCAAGCATCAACGCCCATGAAAATCCCATGGCATGTTTTCCATTTCTAGTAAAGACCGTAAAAGTGTGGGGCGGCTTCAGAATGACCATTCTTGCACCAACAAATAGATTAAGTATTTTGGCAAATTCTAGCAAATGGGTTCTAGTAAGGACTTTCCGTTCGTGGAGATTGACCCATATGGCAAGAGTCCCCTTTCAGATCCATCTTGTCGGAGCCAACCGCATGATAATGGTGTTTAACCAATACCCACATTTATATCCTAGCTAGAAATACTCTTGGCTTTAGAGTGTTACTGATTGAGTCATTCCCTTGGGTGAGTACTTTTTCCCCAAGGCAGGCCCTCTAAGATAAACGAAAGCAAGCAAAGACACAATCCGTAACTCGATCAATCTTTGATGGCACAAAGAAAGAGAATATACACAAAAATGCCTCTACTCACACTCGCACAAGATGTTCAATTTTTAAGCCTAAATCGAAGTGTTTCAAAGCAATAAAATGCATATTGAGTGTTACTCTTGCACCCTAGATCACACGAAGCGCAAGGGGAGAGGATACGCATTCAAAATGCACCCAAGAAAAAATCACAATTCAAGCACTTGTTCATTTTATAGCCTTCAAAGCAATTGTGAGTTCATTTTAAAGCACCAAGATGAAGTGTGAAATTTTTTTTGTCCAATTTTAACCCAAAAGTAAAGTCTATTCAGTTTCTAAGGTTCAATTCTAATCCAACTTTGAAAAAAAAGACAATGATCTAGTTGGCTTAAAATAGAAAATTAAAGCATGAAATCGAAGCCCTTAAGCATTAAAAAACACTTTTGAACTTCAATTTTGATGTTTACAAAATCCCTTGCAAGCTCGACATGTTCCTCATTTTCCTTTCGCTTTCCTTGTTTTCCTAAAAAAAAGACAATCATGTGAAAATTAGAACATTAAATTTACTTTCATCTTTAACTCCAAACAATAATATGATCCCAATTTAAAAGAACAAATGCCTTGGATGATTGTGACAATAACAAAAGTATTTATAAATGGGCCATGTTTTGATATTGATTGTATTGAGAAGGTATGACACTTGCTAGACCCACTCTCTCCTTTATCCACATCATTAAAAGTATTGGGCCAATAAATCAACTGAAAAGAATAAATCTTTTAAAAATCATCCTCCTCTCCAATGTATTCTTGATTTGTACCTACTTTCCCATGAAAAGTTATGACTACAAATTTAAACATATAACAAGGATTTTCAAAAACAATGGCTTCCAAAATCCATAAGCCATCCAATTGATTTATACCTTCTTTCCCATGAAAGAGTATGACTAAAAGTCCTCAAGTTGATCGTAAGACAACAAACAAACTAATGACATAAATATTTTTAAGTACCATAACACAAAGGTCAAATGGATCAATCAGTGCATTAACAAAAAATCACACAAAACACAGCAGAAACCATGACAGAAAAAGCTCTAACATGTACAAAATGTTTCTTAAAGATAACGCCATAAATGGTGAAGACTTTCGAATTAAACTCAGTTGGCTTGTGTATGGCCATAGCCCCCCAATGTGATTAAAAAGTCCTTAGATTTTAATGCAAAATGGCATGGGTAAAAGCAAATTGCACAAACTCTGAGTAGCATTTATCAGCAGTGGCTTCCTTACACTTGTTTTACACAGCCTGCTAGGCCTACTCTCAAGATCCAATTGTTCGCCCAAGAAACATGATAGTTGCTACCAGACTGAACATTTGAATTTTGCGGATGGATAGACAAGGAGAATAAGCTTCAAGAATAAATCCTGATATTTTACAAGCTAGCACAAACAAAGCACTTTAGGTTTGAAATTTGAGAGGCCTAGTTTCTTCGAAAAGTTTTAGTCTTCCCTAGGCAATCAAAATACAACATGCTCCAGTAGTGCCTAAATTGACCCGCTCACATACATAAAAAAAAGAAGAAGAAAGCCCACTGAAACTGTGGCAAGATACCTCAAGATTCTGTACAAACTATGTCGTGCTGTCAACAGTGCAGATGATAAAAGATTGACAGAGCTTGCTAGAAATTATTACGAAATTAGACTTGATAAATCATGTGGATGGATGAAGCTTGCTTGATAAATGATTCTAGCACCATTATGTGGTAAGTACTGATAATGAATGTCAGTTTCTTATCATTTTCAAAGAAGATATAGGATTTTTTTTGGAAGTAAAAGCTATTCTATGATAACTTATCCTTAGAAGATGATTCATTAATGGACTACCCTCACCTTTTACTAACACAGATTTAAATTCAACCCACAAACCTAACACTTGAAAAGAATGACACCTTACAAATCTATCTTAAGACGCCATGAAATTAATCATTCAATGAGATAGGGAAAAGGCCACAGTCTTGCTTACACTTCACTGTAAGACAAAAGAGAACATCGAAGTCAAAAGCTAGTTATTGGCTTATAAATCCCCGCTATGCATTCTCATCGGCATGTGATAGGCAATGCAAATGAATTCATTCACAGTGATCTATATGAATAGCAGTGACATTGATTGAATACATACTTCAAACCACAACTGATAAATGGTAACTCCAGACAATAACTGTGTGCAAATTTTCAAAGAAAGGTGCATGTATTTTGAAGGATGCATATGTAAGGTGATAAATGCAAACTCCAAGCAGTAGGTGATTTTCACAGATTGCGGACAATAACTGATAATTGCACACACCTTTTCTCTGGCAGAGTATTCTCTTCTTCTTTTTTTCTTTCTATTTGCAAACAAAGCGACCTACCAAATCATTGTATTACCAAAAGAATTCCTTGTGTGGCTCAAAATTTATGCGCTAGACGGTTTGATTGCCTAGCACGCATGCTCGAATAAATAAATGTCTTTATTGCCTATGCCCAGCATTAACAGCTTGAAACGAGCTATGGATATCCATGAAAAGCATTAAACATGTAACAATTTTGTTAAATGCCATAGTTAGAAATACTTTGGTAGATATGTACGCAAAATGGGGAAGCAAAGATAAGGTTGATCTGTAAATGCATTTCAATAACAACGTTCCCCTATAAATGTGTTTTCAATAAAGAACAGACTACACTATTGTTTTCCAATATAACTGTGTTACGATAAAAATAGAAACTCAATGTATTTAAATCAAGAGAGTAATATAAATAAATCAGCCCTCCTTATAGTGCCATTTTGTGGATGCTAAAATCTGCAAAATGTTAGTTTAAAATAAAGCAACATTTCAACATCCCTATGGAATAATAAGCCATGTTAATCATGCCATAAATGAAACAAGGGAAACCAAATAAAAGCATACAAAAACATGACATTAAACCTATCCCATAGTGGATTGGTGTCACATGTGCTAGTGACCCTTTCCCAATCCTTGATTGATAAGCTAGTGATGAAATTGCTATTGATATGGAGATGCTAAGTAGACAAGATCAAATCTCAAGTGAAGAGAGTGACCTTGCAAGAGATTATGGAGTATTTGCTTGAGGATGAAGCCTTCTTTTATAGATTTTGTTGATGAGAGATTGGCCAAGATGGTGAATGTGGGACTAAAGATCCTCCAATGAGAAGATGACACTTGTCAAATGGTGAGTGGTCAATGGTTGTGCAAGATTTGGGAAGAGTGCCCATGAGAGGGAGAATTTGAATTCAAATTTTCAAATAAATGCTGAGTTTGAATTTGGAAGGGGACATGTAGGAGGCATGTAAGGCCTCATAAATGCTTTGTTGGGTGTACATGTCCACTTGGGGGGAAACTCAAACTTGGAGAATATTCTTCCTTTATGCCAAATTGAAAATAAATAATTTTGATAAATCAATTAAATTCAATTTCATGTGCAAGTGGCCAAATCTAGAGAATGCAAGTGGGTGAGTATTTAATCAGGGTTAGATTAAATAGATGATGATTATGCTGATTTAATGCTGATTAGATGATTTTCACTTTTAAGACTTAAATATTTGATTTATTTAAATCAGAAAAGGATGAAATATGGATTTAATTAAATAAATGTTTGATCTATTTAATTAAAGTGATGATGTTTGATTTATTAAAAGGCTGATGAAAATGTTTATTTGATAAATAACCTTAGGAAATGAGATTATTTAATGAATGGATGAAAGTGATGAATGAGCCTAATGTGACATCTAATTTGACTGAATCCGATCGAATGCATAATGTTAATTTTGCATGTCTACAGATGGAAAATGTTGATTTAATAAATCAATAAAAATCAGTTCTCCATTGAAGAGAGTGACCTTGAATGATATTGTAGATGAGATACAAAGATTGTGAAGGATTTAAACAATAGAGGAGACCTCTATTTATGGACAAAAGTGATAAAATAATGCCAAACATGGAAGATGTGGGATTAAAGATAAGCCAATGAGAAGAGGCCACTTGTCAACTTGTGATAGGCTAGAGGACGAGCACATTTTGGCCAATGTGCCCAAGAGGGGGAAATTCAAATTTGAATTTGAGAGTAAATGCTGAATGGGGGACATTTAAGAGCTTATTAATTTCTTTGTTGGATGTACATGTCCACTTGATTTTGAATTCAAACTTGAGGGAATATTCCTCAAAGATTCCATGTTGATGGAAAATGTTGATTTAATAAATCAATAAATTGATTTATATGTGCAAGTGGCAAAATCTAGAGAATACAATTGATTAGGATTAGCATTAGATTAGATTTAATCCTGATTTAGTTAATTAAAAAGAGGATTAGGTGATTTGACCTTTTTTCTTTAGATTTAAAGATTAAACTAAATCAAAAAGGAGATGAAAGATGATAAATATTTAGTTAAATACATATTTAATTTATTTAGTTAAGGGGGATAATGATAAGATTAAATTAAATGAAGTTGATGACCTTTAGGAGATTGAAATTGATTTACCTGATGAATGGATGAATGTGAATTGAGTGCACGATGCTAATTTCATGTATCTACAATCGTAAGAAAGCATAAAGTGTGCCCCAAACTTTCATCTAGATCAAGATAACTCAGATGATGGATGTAGATGGATAAAGATGGATTGGATAAATGGTTCATGGATGCATGGATTTATTATGGATAAGATGGATGGAATGTTGGATTTATTATGGATGGAATGGCATGATTTCACTTTAAATGGCGCACATAGATGCTTGATTCTACACATGATGCCTATTTTCTAGGTTTTCATCATGGTACCTTCCCAAAGTTCCACCAAAGTGGTTTTCACTAGAGGACAATTTTTTTCTTCACTGTTTTAAGTCCTTTTTTTGATTTTTTTAGATTTTCATATTTTTTTATTTTTTATTTATTTCCCTGAATGATTTAAGCTCATGCTAACTCACAAGGTGTTGCTAATGTAGATGCCCCTATCATAGTGTGCCATCGATATCCTACCTGAAGAAGCTACTTTGCCAAGATATGTTCATTTGAATACAACTTTTAAGATTCTTGATCTGCTTTATTGATATCGGGGTTAACTCTAGGGTTAACTTTGTCTCTTTGCGCACATCATGATAGAGTTCCTTCAGAATCCTTATGATGAAGGGTCATTTCCAACACATGGTCAATTTGAGAATTGGATATCATGCGTGGAGGTGTGGATGAAGTTTGTTTAGGGATAAGAGATGGATTGGTTGGAAGCTTGGAATCTTTGACTCTCCAAACTTGGGAAGATGAGCATTGATGGGTGGATACGAAAGTGTGTGTGGAATTAGGACCAACTGTTTGATACACTTTGTACATCTCTTGAAAGGCCTAATTTTTTTTTTGTGGACATCTTTGATGGATACTTTTCCCTCTTTTATTTTTCCCCATAGTTTCTTTGAGTGATAGAGTTTGATAGGGATGATCTTTCTTTGTATTTTTTGGTATCCATTTGTATTTTATTTGTCCATTATGCTTCTCTACTTCTTTTTCTTTGATAATGTTCTTTGTGCTTTGATTCAAATCCTTATTTTGACATTAGTCCCAATTTGTGGATGGGGTGATGGGTGGATGAAGATTCATGAAACAATTGGTTGTAGTATTGGCATTGGTTTCATCATAAGGAATCTTCATGCTCCCTATGTTGACATTTTCTTGAGACATAGTTGCCTCCAGTATTGTGGAAGTAGTAATTTCATGCTTTGATTCCACCTATTTTGAGATCTCTTGTTTAAAATGTATTCTTTGATAAATGACCACTGTAGATGATGTTATTTTGATTGGATGCTCTATTGAGTCTAAAATATCTTGTTTTATCTGACCTGCTTCTTTGAGTGGATAATGTTGGATATCTTCATATATGATGTCTTCAGTCTGGATTTTGGATATATCTGATCCAAATGTTGACAACTCTGTTTGACTGTACAAATTTATAACCTACTCTTTTTGTGCAGCAATGTTAGGAATAAAGGGATCTTGTTCTGAATGAAGATCATCTATGTGTCCATCCATAGAAAGAATCTCATGGGTAAATGGAGGAGTATGTGCATCTTGCATAGATAGAAGAGTGTCCATTAGATCATTGTAGTTTCTTGGAGATACAAGTTCTTGATTTTGAATGATTTTGGAGTTGCTTTCGACATGCTTTGGATCAAGTTCTTGAGATGGGTTAGTTTCAAAGGATGGATTCCTAACAAAGGGTTCTTGGATGTCGTCATTAGGCATGGGGAATGGCTCAATATCCTCTTGATCTATGAGTGGACTTGGATCAAGTGTCAATTTGAGGATTCATTCAGTATCTATAACTAGGAGGTCAAAGGATATCAAATATCTTAGAAAGGACCATTGCTAGACTTTGGTGAAAAATTTTGATCATGCTTTAGAATAAAATTTTGAGATATGTCCTCTAACTCATAAGGTGATGTAGAGACATTTTCAATATGAACATTGGTCTATGGATCATGCATTATGCCAATAGAATCAAATAATTCTAACACTCCTTGAAATAGATCACTAAAAAGTGGCTCTTGATGTATGGTGAGTTGATCATCAAATGGGGTAGAAACATGTTCAATATGCTCCTTAATTGAGAGATCATGATCATTTTTTTCAAAAATTGTGGTGGAGGGATTTCCAATGTCTTCAACCATAGGATCCAGTGATGTTGACATTTCTTGAATTAGATCATTCTTGGGTATTGTTGGTGGATTTTGATTGTGATTGAGAAGTGACTCTTGACATATGTTGATTTGATCTTCAAACGAGATAGAAACATCTTCAATGTGCTCTTTGATGGATAGATCATGATCACTACTTTCAAAAATTATGGTGGGGAGATTGTCAATGCTATCACTAGTGGTTGAATGTTCATCATTATCCCCAATAGTTATCATTTTTTGTGTTTGTACTTGTGTTTGTTGGGTATCTTGAGAGGCTTGGGCAGCTTGAGAGGCTTGTTGCACTTGTTACATGGATATATATTGTTGGATGGCCTTTTGGTAGGCTTGGTGAGCTTTTAGCACAATGTTATATTGTCTTGTTGCGTTTGGTTTTGGTGGTAGTGGTGGTGGACTTGGAATTGTGTTGGATGTAGTGATGGGTTGTTGAGCTATGTTTTGAGTGATCATGGTAGTGAGGGGTTAAGATGTGATGGGCATGAGAGTGGTGGTTGGAATGATTGAAGTGATGAGAATGGTTGGAATTCCCAAGGTGATAGGTCCTTGGGAGACCATATTTTGATTTGTCGAGATTGATGTTGTCTTTTGATTATATACCATCTGTTGGTGCGATGTCAATGGTATATTCAAAGGATTTGATGTGATGGTTTGATTGGTGTTAGGTGGATTGATTTGGATGGAGTGATTGGTGCTAGGTAAAGGGGGAAGCCCTAAACCAAGGAATTATGTTGATATGGGTAATGGTGGTGGAAATGTCTCTTGGTGCAATGACTCAACTATTTTTGTAAGTGTAGCAATTTGATCTCACCAAATTTGATCTTGATTTTGATCTTGACTCCCTTGATATAGTTGATTTGTTTTTTGTTCAAGCAAATTTGGGATGCATACTTGTGGTTTTTGAATGGGATCATGGACAAATTGATTTTGGATGATCTAATTTGGGATGATGTTCAGAATTGGCATGATAGGTTGTAATTGAACATAGTTGGTGTTAGGAATCACATTGCCTTGATTTAGGTAACTCTAATTTTGCATGGTGTTACCTTGAATTGGAGTCGTTAACATCTTGTTTGGACTCTGAACAACATTTTTGTGATTTGCAAACACATCTATCACAAAGTTTTCCAAGTTTGGATTCAAATTGTTCTTGTTTGGTAAATTTGTACTTGGTACATTCACATTTGACATGTAGGGATTTGGTGGGATGATGTTGGTCATTTGAAGACTCATGCATTGATTGTTTGGACTTGGATTTAAATCTACCATAGGAAAAGGTGTTCCGAGATTTAGATTGGGTAGAATCACATTTGTTGTACCATTAAGGTTTGTAGGAGATAATGATCCCATGTATGGATTGTATAAATGTGATATTTGAAAATCAATTGGCATTATAAGGCTTTGATAGTTTGGTTGACTTTGATTGCTAATGATGTATGGATCATGTTTATATTCCATGTTCCTCTTGTGTTTTGACCTTGTTGTAAAAGTGACCTCTAAGGTGTTTAGGACCAATGATGAGATGAAGGATGAAAAGGGGTGAGTGATATGAGTGTTGAATGTATAGGTACTTTGTATCAATGATAGACTTAGGGCTTGATTTTGATTGGTTTGATCTGGATAATAAAATTATAAACCCTAAGATGTTAGATGTTATCTTAGGATGAACTTGTTCAAAGGGGTGCTAATTTAGCTAGAGGTATGAGAAAAGATGCTTCCCATACTCCTAACTAAACAAGGTGATTTTGATTTTGATGATTTACCCAAGTCTAGAATGATATTTCCAAAGCTCTAAAGTTGTTTGGGGAATGGGATGATAAATGTTTGAGATGGATGAAGTGTTTGATTTGATCCTAAATGAACCTAGGAAGGACTTGTTTACAAGACCAAAATAGTGAAGAACATGCCTTTCTCTAAGAGTAGTTCAAACCAAAAAACCAATGTTTGCACGAAAGAAGATGAAAAGATAAAGAAGCACATGTGTGGGGTCCAATTTTTTTATCTTTGCTTTAATGACTTCTTTTTACCAAAAATAGACACTTGATTATGTTTCAAACTGAATGTCCAATGTCAGAACTTCTTTTCATCCCACAAAGTGCTATGAGGAAGTTCCAAGAAATTAGGACAAGGGTTGCCTAATGTTGACCTTTGTAAGAGAAAATTAAGATGTAAACCAATTACTTAGAAACCTCTAGATATGTAATACCTAGGGTAAGCAATAGCTCTTGGATTTTGTCAAAGGTATTTGCTCTATCTAAGGGGTTTGAAATTTTGATTCTCACATTAAATGACCATTTCACAATGTTTTTGAATCAAGCAAGTGTTTTGACTCACACACAATATAACATCCTAGCTCTATTGGTACATTTTTCTTGGTAGGCTTACCTCATGCCCTTCATAGTAGAAGAGATGATTTTACATGCAACCAAGGAAAAATATAAAGGTATGTTAAGAATGAAATCTTAACCTCTATATTTTAACCAAGATCGGACATGGAAAGTAACTTCTTGGAATCTAAGTTCCAATGCACCACTTTGATAAAATCGTTGGATGGAATACTTGGTTACTACAAAAAAGTGTTTTAGTTCAAACTTTCATTCGTGGAGATTGGCCCATATGGTGAGAGTCCCTTTTTAGATCCATCTCGCTAGAGTCAACCACGTGATACTAGTGTTTACTCCAGTAACCACATTTATATCCCAATTGGAAATACTCTTGGATTTAGAGTGTTACTGGTTGAGCTGTTCCCTTGGGTGAGTACTTTTCCCCAAGGCAAGCCATCTAAGATAAACAAAAGCTAGTAAAAACAATATTTGTAATTCAATCAATCTTTGTTTGCAACACAAAGAGAGAGAATGTACACAATAATGCTCTACTCACACTCGTACAATGTTTTGTTCAATTTTAGTTCCCAAAATGAAGTGTGTGGGTAATTAATTACACAATTTAATGTCACCAAAAGCCTTTTGATTCTCAACATCGCCATGAGGTGCGAGAGAAGCGTATATGCCTTTTGATGATATTACTTTGTGTAAATAATTATAAAACAATAAAAATACACATTCATTTTATCTTTGAAAGCAATGATTTGATTCATTTTAAGCACCAAAGGAAAGATGAAGATTTGATTGTTCAATTTGTTAATCCGAAATTGTAAAACTAGTGAGTTTGACTATGTTATTTTTAAGCCCCTTTGTCACGAAAATAAAAATGTTCCTTTTAAGAGCCCAAAAGAGGTGAGTTAGTCTTAAAACAAAAAATTAAAGCGTAAAATGGGAGCCTTAGATTATCACAATAAGCAATAAAAAATGCTTTTGTAAATTTTAAATTTGATGTTTAATTCTTTGACTTCAATCTTGCTTTGTCTTTGCTTGACTCTAATACTCGATTCCATTGTCAACCTACAAACATCACAATGTTATTAGAAATAAGATGACCCTACAAAATATCTTATACACCAATACATTAACATAAATTGAAGATTAACAATAAAGAACACTTATTGAGAAAATAAAAAGACAACCCATGACTTCTTCCCTTCGAATGCTTGCACACATAGTTGAAGATTAAAATGCCAAAGTTAAGGCCTTAGCTCCAAATTACTGCAAATGATGACAATGACTACAAATTTTTTATAATGATTCCAAATATTTGTGAATTTGATGACTATATATGTCCACTGCCTCCTTGCAGAGAGAGATTCCTTTGCATGATTTAATATTTGCCTCCTTCACTATCTTTGTACGAACCACAATGTCTTTATACACATCAAAAAATCAAATGCCAAGCTTGCAATGTAGATGTTTTGTCTCATTTCAATGCTTTTTTATTAGAAATCAATGCCTCTCTTCTGCCTTAAAAGACTTATATTCATTACTCACTTAGATGCTTTAAATGACTTCTTAGATCGATACACATGCTTTTAGTATTTTCATGTTAGCATTTATGGGTGCAACTGGCAAGTCATTTCCAGTCATTTCAGTCAGCAAATGGTTGAATCTGGATGATTTCAAAGAGAGCGAAAGATCTCCAGAAGATATAGTGACATTTAGTATTTAAGACAACACTTGGATCTTGGGAAGAAAAAATGAATGATCATAAACATGTCCCTCCTGATAAGCTATAGTAAATCACTCCTACACTAGCTATACTTTTCCATCGCACCCACCATAGCCTGCACCTTTTATTCACATCATGGAGTGTAAATATATATATATATATATATATTCTTTCCTGTTGACAATGAAGTAGTTGCATACACGAGTTATTTTTGCAAGGTATAGAGATATTTGAACAAACAATTTTTCCATAGGTTTGATGGAATGAAGGCAGGTGGGAGATGGATTTTTTTATCTATATTTGTATAAAAGAAACTTAGAATTAATGTTGAATCAAATTTTCACTGCCTATCGAATTTGGATTTTCTGATATTATTCATATCATAAACACAAGCTACAAACCGTCAACTTCCTACCCTAGCGATGACATTGCATGATTAAAAAAGAAAGCTTCAAATGACCATTTCTATTGTTGTGTTCCTCAAGACTTCAGTTGTTTAATGATGCCTCTGTTGTGTCTATGAAGCTTGTTGGAACCTATAGAGGGTGTAGGAGAACTATAGATGAATTAGACATAGGATGTCTACTTTGGAAAACATCTAGGATGGTGTATATCGGGAATTTTGTAGATTGAAGACTAAATTTAAAGCTAAGGAAATGAGGAAAAATATAACACCCAAAAACTTAGGGGTTAGTTGCATAGAGACGAAAGCTCTACTTTCCTACTAGAATGCAACAATCAATTTAAATGAAATAAAGCACATTGGACATGTATCTATGAAGAGCATTGGCCTCAAAAACTACTAGCTATTTTGTCTTAAATCAATTTGATAGGTTGCACAATATAAATATCGATAGCTCCTTCACGTCATACTTCACAATTCATTATTCAATGCCACTAGACACTACCATGGCCTATCACTACTAAACTTTAGCAAGATCACACAATAATATCCAAAGAATGCAGAAGCTGCAAGATGTGTACAAAATGGGTCTAAAAGGCTTTAGAAACTTTCAAGCAAATGCATTTGAACAAAAGTGTCTGATGGAACTTAAAAACTGATGTAATTGGCAGATGAAAATCCGACAAGACAGGCGCATTTGAAGACAGCAAGTAAAGATCTTTATTACAAAACACTTTCAAGCAAATGCATTTGGTCAGGTGCATAAAAAAATGAATAAAATGGAAGCATAGTTCGTTCAAGTGAGTTGGTAGCCTACATAGATTTCACTTCATTATCCTAAGCCTAGCCTATAGTTTGGTACATAAGCCTCTACTCATTCTCAGGAAGTCGCGCTTTAAGAAGATAGTCATTTGAATATTGAAGAGGATGAGATACTAGTGAAGAAATAAATGAAGACATGGGGTTCAAAGAAAAATTGACCCACCATACAAGCTAGCATTCTTCATGGTTATGTGAAAGACCTGCTTCCATTGGATGTGATGCCCCTGTCACTTGGATTAAAAACACTGGGTGTATAAACTCAATCATTGGAAATTCAAGAAAACAATGCACCAATCAATAGCAACTTTTCATTTGAGCATATTCATTGACATCAAACTATAGATCACTCATCAATTAACTCTATTTGACTTTAGAATGTCACATTAGATATCTTTGTTTTAGTGGAAGAAATCATCAAAACTAAATCACTTAGTTCAAAGACAATAAGGTGCCAACCCCTTTTGACATGACACCTTCACTTGAAGTCAATGAGCAGCAACAAAGGATTTCATGCCTTATAGTTGATATTAAATAGAATCAAAGACTACCAATTCCCACTATAGCATAAACTACCCACCGTATACAACAACATTATTTAATGGGATGAAGTTAAAAGAAGGCAATGACGTGAGGATTGATGCAATTGGCTTTGAAAAATATTCAAACTAATGCAGCCAAGTTTAGCAATGCAAATAGATATTTCACAGTGTGAATAGAATGATGTATGCATTTAGTTCTCTTTTGATCAAATAGTTGCAGAAGCTATCACTCAAAATGGGTTAGGTAGAAATGAATTCAAAATGAAAAAACATAGACAAAGCATGTTAGTTTTTGAAAGAATTCTTCAAAGAAATGAAATATGAAGATGCACAAAATAGATTTACTGTAGGGGCGTTAAAAATTTTTGTAAATGATATGCTAATATATAATTATGAGTAAATCAATGCATAACAAATGTGAATAAAATCTACTGCTTCCCTCCTTCTAGAGCCATATGTGAGTACCACTCAAAATCTGCAAACACTCTAAAATTTCAAACATAGATTAGTGATACATGCAAACCTTTTAAATGCTCCTATGAAATAATGCATGATGCCTCTTCAAACAAGATAACAAAATAAACTATTTAGAATCATGAAAGAGACATGATGCACACCTATTCCATATTGGAATTTTATCATTTGTAAGAAATGACCCTTTCCCAACCCTTGATAAGCCAATGGTGAAGATGTAATAGACAAAATTAGTTCTCAATTGAAGAGAGTGACTTTGCATGAGATTATGGATAAACATCTAAAGATTGTGGAGGATTTGTTAAAGAATGAAGCCTTCTATTTATAAAATTTCAAATGCTAAGAGTGCTCAAAATAGAGCAATGTGGGATAATGATTTGGCCAATGAGATGAAGCCACTTGTCAACTTGTGATAGGTTAAGGAATGAGCACATTTTGGTTAATGTTCCAAAGAGGAGGAGATTCGAATTTGAATTTGAGAGTTAAATTCTGAGTTTGACCTTGTAAAAGAGACATGTAAGAGACATGTAAGGCCTCATAATTGCTTTGTTGGATGTACATGTCAAATTGGGGGGAGATTCAAACTTGGAGAATATTCTCCCTTTATGTCAAGTGATGAGCCCAAAATTTGCTCATGATTTGGATATCTTGGCATGCTTTTACTACCCTCATTTCTGTTGTTTATGGTTGTTTAAACTCTCTAAGATACCTTTTATTGAGATATCCTATAGCAATATACTTTCATGATTCATGTAGCCTATCATGTTGACTTGTCTACATTTTTTACCCCATTTGACTCCCTAAATGACTGGTATATCACATATAGTTTTTGAATGATGAAATAGATTTAAATATGTGATTAATGAATGGATATTGTGTATGTGCCATGCACCTTTTCTTTTGCATCTATTACCTTGTGTTTCACAGGTTGTTGAAGAAAGCATGATCGAGTCAAGTGCAACAGATCTCGGCCTTGTAGTAAAGTCAATTTCCTACACGACTTCAAGCAAGCTCTGGTGAAGACTCTTTGACCAAAACCATTGGGAAGGATTTTAAATGTTAGTCAATCTAGAAGAGTGGAGTGCTATATTCTCTCTGGATTAGGTTGAACAGATAAACTCATTTAAGAAGTTTGTTCCTCGATTCCAGGATAAATTTCAAATCCACGTCTTTCTTTGTTAGGGTTAGTTAGTTAGTTGTTTTCCTAATTTTAAATAAGCGCTCCTCCTGCGTGAGTGAGCAAGAATAGAAGAAAGATAGAAGCATAGTGATAGCGAGATAGAAAGATATCATGTAAGAGTCAGTATGATAATAGAAAACAAAATCTATATGACAAGAGATAGAGTTTGTTGTTAGTTTTCATATCAATAGAGCAATGTATACCATTCTGAGTTTATGAATAAAGATTGATGAAGTTCTGAGTTTAGTACTTGCATAATTAGTTGATGCTTGCTAAGGGGTCCCACTTAGTAAGTATCTCTAGTTAGTTAGTTAGATGTTCCTTTTCTTTTGATTATCAGTTAGATTTCATCTTTGAAGTTTTTGTGCAAACTCAATCTTATATTGTTCCTGTAGCATCGGGAATCCATCCCTGTGTCTATTCTTGCAACATAAGGCCAATTCATAGTTTTTCTCTCAATTGTAGCTATTATGATTTTAGCTTTGGTTAGATTATAGTTTTGCTAAGAGAACTTTGCATAATTACCTTCCTGTAGCGTAGGTAGAATTCTTTCCAAGTATTTGTTTCTGTTAAGTTGTGACTAAAACAAGTTCTTAGTGCATATATTGTGCTGCTCCATTCAAAGTATGTGTTTCCTGGTTTGACAAGTAAATGAACGTCCATAAAGAGATATTAGTTGCTTGCTGGAATGTCCAATTCCTAGGATAGGTTTTGCTATGATTTTCATATCCTTTTGTGGGCGCAACCATTTTTGGCACCATTGCTAGGGATGGTATCAAGCTAAGAACTTTTCAAAAGTCACTTTTAGCATTAGTTTAGTTTGTTAATCAAGAGTTTTCAAAATACTTCAAATCACCATTCACTTTATTGCACGCATAGAAGAAGAGACACATTGGGAAGGTTTCTCCCTGAAGACCTGTTTGTTGAACTACCATTTGACCTAGTTGACGAAGAACTTGAGGAAAATCCATTTGCTTTGATATTCCAACAAGAAAATATGGTAAATAATCCACCTAATCCACTTCCTACTTTTGAGTTTCCCATTGTTCCCTAGTGAGATACTGATAACCTGAAAAATATTCCTTCTTCATTACTTCCCAAGTTCTATGGCCTAGTTACGAAGGACCCTGAAACTTTCCTGTTTGAGTTCGATATCCTCTGTCACAGCTATGATTAAACTTCAGATGAACACAAGTTGAAGTTGTTTCCTTCCACCTTGAATGAAGAAGCTCTTAGATGGTTCATGATTTTGGGGAGAGGCATTGTTGATAGTTGGGCAGCCATGCAAATAAAATTCCTTGAGAAATATAAGAAATATTGTAAGAGTGGTAGTAAGGGAGATGATATATTTAGAATTTAACAAAAAAAGGATGAAAGCTTGGAAGATTATATCTCAAGATTCTTGTTTTCCCTGAAAAAGAATTCAAACCATACTCTTAATGAAGAATCTCAGAAACTACTTTTTCTAAGAGGAATCAGTGATACTTGTATAGACGCCCTAGACCTAATGGGAGGAGGTGATATAACCCAACTGCCTTGGGATGATATCAAGAAAATATGTCTTAATTACTCCTGAGCAAATGTGAAGAAAGGTAGAGGTAATCAAGCTACAATGGGAAAATCTTCTTCTAGTGGAGTTTCTCGAATGGAGATCACAAATTTGCTGTCTAATTTCAAGCAAGAAATCATAAACATGGCTACACAGTTGGACACTATGCAAGCTCGAAAGAAATATGAGGAAGCTAAAGCAATGCTAGTTGAGTTTTGTCCGCATTGTAGACAGAACAAACATGACTACAGATGCAAGATGGTGGCCAACATGGAGGCTAAACAGTTGCCTACCGATTTTAAGATGATAGAAGGTGATGATGACCAAGTCTTCTTTGTTGCACAAAGGAGGCTAGGGGCCCCAAGATAAGGTATGCCTCAGGACCCTTTGCAAAATTTTGGTTCATATAATAGTCAATGGAAAAATAAGTACCCTCCAAACTATGGGCCATACTCCTAACCTCAGTGGAATAACCCCTGGCCAAATGCCCAACAAAACTATTGACAATCCTCACAAGGGAATTGGCAACCACCTCAGCAAAATCAGTGGCAGCCTCCACAAGGGAATTGGCAATAGCCTAACCAATGGAGAGAAGGCCAGCAATGGTCAAATCCACCTGCAGGTTTCCTACAACAACCCTAGGAACAATCCATTATGCACCTCCTGCAGCTAATCAAGGTCAGAATCCAAAATCAACCCAACTACCTACTCAGGCAGCACCTAATCCAAATAACTAGCAACCACAGCAGCATCAATTCTATTTTGTTGATCCTAATCATTAGCCTGCCTATGCTCTTAACTTGAATAATTTTATGCTCAAGAACCATGTTGTCCACACCATCTCCTCCCATAATCTTAGAGTTACCATCTGAGGAGACTGACCAAGAAGAAGATACCAATGACCAAGCCCAACCAAATCAGCCAGTTTAGATTCCACAAAGGTCCCCTCCTTTTCCATAAAGGTTGGAAGGTGAAAATTGGAAAAAATAAGAGGAACCTACCTTTGACATCCTTGACCAACTAAAGCATATATGTGTAAAAATTCCCTTGTTCCAAGCAATCAAAGAAGTACCTATCTATGGCAAGGCCATCAAGGAGGCATGTTTGAAGAAACTAGGGAGGAAAAATAAAGACCCTCAACTGTCCATGTAATAGGCCAACTCTCTGACTTGATGCTAGGGAAGCTTAGCATCCCAAAATATTTAGATCTAGGAAGTCCTGTTGTGGAGATAAATGTTAATGGGTTGAAAATTAAGAATGATTTAGTAGATCTTAGTGTAGCTATCAATGTCATGACAAAGGACCTAGTTGTAAAACTTAATATTTCAAAAATAAGGACTACACCTACAATATTACAACATGCTGATAGCTTAACTGTCAAACCGGATGGGGTAGTTGAAGACCTAGTAGTCACCTTGGATTCTTGGGAGTACCCTGCTAATTTTATGGTCTTATCTCCAAAGGCATCATTGGGGGGATAACCTGTCATTCTAGGAAGGCCTTGGTTGGCTACTGTTGATGCTTGAATTGGTTGTAGATTGGGTGACATGACAATATATGATGGATATAGCACAAAGAAGCTTACCCTCTATTCTCCAGCACTGCCCCAACTTGAGTCTGGAGATGTTGTTTGGCTAGATTTGGGAGAAGAGGAAGAAGTGAACTCTGTGGCCAATTTAATGATGATTACCAAAGAGCCTTTCATTGCACAGAAAGAAGAAGAAGATATATTGTCCAATATCCTACTGAATAACTATGGTACTAAGTGCTTTTATTGTGAAAAAAATCCATGTTCCTTGCAGACTATTCTTCTTCTATCTACATTAGCTCATTATCCTGTAGCAACTGATTGCTTACACATCTTAATACCCCATGAGGTAGACATGCCTTTTCTGTTTGAAGTATCTATGATAGACTTAACCTCCCAAGTTGAGGTAGCTGTAGGAAAAACCTTGAGCATTAATAAAAACCTCACCAGTGAGCAACATGAATCTATGATCAAAATGCTTACCAGTCATAAGTCAACTTTTGCAGGGGACTACATAGGTATGAAGGGTTTAGACCCAAAACTCTATACACATTGCATATATATTAATAGTGACTTTAAACCTATCAAGCAGCCCCAAAGAAGAATCAATCTAGCTTTGAGAAATTTTTTTAAAAAAGAATTATAGAAAATGTTAATAGCTGGCTTTATCTACCCAATCTTCGATAGTCAGTGGGTTTCCCCATTGGTCATTGTTCTTAAGAAAGGAGGAAAATGGAGGGTATGTGTAGATTACAGAGAGCTCAATTTGGCAACAAAGAAAGATTACTTTTCTGGAAAGAATTTCTGAATAATTTAGCTAGAAAGAAGTACTTCTCATTCTTGGATGGCTTTAGTGGGTACAATCAAATTAAGATTGCTCCTTAGGATCAGGAAAAAACTACTTTTACATGCCCTTGGGGAACCTTTTCCTATTCAGTTTTTCCTTTTGGTCTCTGTAATGCTCCTACAAATTTCTAGAGGGCAGTCATAAGTATCTTCTCAGACATCTCATATGGTTGCATAGAAATATACACGGATGATTTTACTGTTTATGGTACAACATTTGAGGAAGCTCAGGCCAACTTGGAGAAAGTACTACAGAGATGTGAAGATCACAACCTTTCGCTGAATAGTCAAAAGTGCTACATGATGATGCATGAGGAATAGTCATTGGTCACTATATTTCTGCTGTAGGAATTCAGGTCGATACTGTTAAGATTGAGGTCATCTCTAAGCTACCCTCTCCTGATGAGCTTAAAATATGCTCATAATTTGGATGTTATGATAAACTTTTAAATGCCTTTACTGATGTTATTTCATGGCTGTTTAAACTTTGCCGAAACCTTTTATGGGGATATCTTGTGGCATAATACTTTCATATTCCTGTAGCTCATTATGTTGACTTGATTGCATTTATTCCTCGTTGACTCCCTAAAATGGCTGGTATATCGTATATAGTTTTGAATGATGAAGTAGATTTAAAATGTGTGATTAATGAATAGATATCGTGTATGTGCCATATGCCTTTTCTTTTCCCTGTTACCTTTTGTTTCGCAGGTTGTTGAAGAATGATCGAGTCAAGCGCAGCTGATCTTGGCCTTGCAGTAAAGTCCATTTCTTGCACGACTTCGAGGAAGCTCCGGTGAAGGCTCTTTGACTGAAATCTTGGGAAAGATTTCTAATGAAAAGTCAAATTGGAAAGAGTGGAGTGCTAGATTCTCTCTGGATTAGGTTGAGCACATAAATTCATTTATGAAGTTTGTTCCTTGATTCTGGGATACATTTTACTTCCACGTCTTTCTTTGATGGAGTTAGTTAGTTAGTTGTTCTTCTAATTTAAAAATAAGATACTCCTCCTGCGCGAGAGAGTAGTAGATATGATTAGAATGAGTAATAGAATAAGATAGAAATAGAGTAGCAGATATCATGTAAGAATATATGATAATGAAAGATAGAATTTGTTTGACCAAAGACATAGTTTGTTGTTAGTCTTCATATCAACAAAACAATGTATATCATTTTGTTTTCATGAATAAAGTTCAATGAAGTTCTGAGTTTAGTATCTGTGTAATCAGTAGATGCTTGCTAAGGGGGCCCACTTAGTAAGTATCTGTAGCTATTTAGTTAGTTATTCTTTCCTATTGAGCTTCAGTTTACTTTCATCTTTGAAATTTTTATACAAACTCAGCCTTATAGCGCTCCTGCAGCATAGAGAGTCCATCACTGTGATTGTTCCTGAAGCATAAGGCCAGTTCACAGTTTGTGTTTTAGTCGTAGCTATTATGGTTTCTACCTTAATCAAATCATAGTTGAGTTAAAGAATTTTGCATTACCATTCTGTGGTTTAGATAGAATTTCTTTTTAGAATGTATTTCTGCTAAGATTGACTGAAACCAGTTCCTAGTGCATATATTTTGCTGTGCCATTTAAAGTCTACGTCCCTTGGTTTGACAAATAAATGAACGTCTACAGAAAAAGATATTAGTCACCTGTTAGAATGTCTAATTCCCAGGAAAGGTTTTACTGTGATTTTCATATCCTTTTGTGGGCGCGACCATTTTTGGTGCCATTGTCAGGGATGGCGTCTAGCTAGGAGTCTGTTAGAAGTCATTTTCAGCATTAGTTTAGTCTGTTAGTCAAAAAATTTCAAAATATTTCAAGCCGTTACTCACCATATTGCATGCATAGAAGAAGAAGAGACGCACTGGGAAGGTTCCTCCCTGAAAATCTATTTATTGAAATACCATTTGAACCAGCTGATAATGAACCTAAGGAAAATCCATTCGCTCTGTTATTCCAACAACCAGACATGGCAAATAATCCACCTAATAATCGACCTCCTGCATTTGAGTTTCCCATTGTTCCCCAAAGAGATACCGACAATCTTAAAAACATTCCCTCTTCTTTTCTTCCAAAGTTTTATGGCCTGGTCACCGAGGACCTAGAAACCTTTCTGTTTGAATTTGATGTCCTCTGTCGTAGTTATGACTACAACACAGACGCTCACAAACTGAAGTTATTTCCTTCCACCTTGAAGGAAGGAGCTCTAAAATGGTTCATGAGCCTGGGAAGAGGTGCTGTAGATAGTTGGGTTGCCATGTAGATGAAATTCCTTGAAAAGTATAAAGAAAATTGTAAGAGTGCCAGCAAAGGTGATGACATATTCCGAATTCAGTAGAAGGAGGATGAAAGTCTGGAAGATTATATTTCTAGATTTTTTTTTTCACTAAAGAGGAACTCAAACCATACTCTCAACGAGGAATCTTAGAAACTTTTCTTTCTAAGGGGAATCAGTGATGCCTGTATTGACACCCTAGACCTGATGGGAGGAGGTGATATAACCCAACTTCCTTGGGATGATATAAAGAAAATATGTCTTAACTACTCTCGAGCAATAGTTAAGAAAGGTCGAGGTCATCATGCTACAATGGGGAAGTCTTGTTCTTGTGGAGTTTCCTAGATGGAGATAAAAAATTTGCTATCTGACTTCAAGCAAGACATCATTAATAATATGGCTACGCAACTGGACACTATGCAAGCTAAAAAAAACACAAGGAGGCTGAGGCAATTTTGGCTGAGTTCTGTCCATACTGCAGATAGAAGAAGCATGATTGCAGATGCAATATGGTGGCTAATTTGGAAGCTAAGCAACTGCCTACTAACTTCAAACCAGTAGAAGGTGATGATGATCAAGTGTTCTTTGTTGCGCAAAGGAGACCATGGGCCCAAAGACAAGGTATGCCTCAAGATCCTTTAACTTTTGGTAATCCTTATTCTGGCTATAATAACCAATGGAAACATGCATATGGCCCACCACCACCCTGGAATTCACCTCAACCAAGTTGGCCTAATTATCAAACCCCACAATGACAATCTCCTCAAGGAGGTTGGCAACAACCACAAGGGCAATGGACCCCACCTTCAGGAAATTGGCAACAAAATCCTCAATGGAGAGGTCCTCAGCAATGGAAAAACTAGTCTCCTGGATTCCTGCAGCTTCCACAGCCACAACAACAGGCCCTGATGCCACCTCCTGCAGCAACTGCCACAAATCCTGGCCCTCCGAAGCAAACATCTATGCCTGCTCAGCTATTGCTCAATCCCAATAATAAACCACAGTAGCAGCCACAACAATCTGCATATCTTGCTGAAGCCAACCAATATCAAGCTTATGCCTTAAACGTTAATGACATCCATCTGAGGTTTGGAACTACTTTACCTGCTCCCAAACCACCTCTGATTACTAAAATACCAGATTCTCCCCTTGAAGAATCTACTGAACTTGTTGTTCCTAATGAGCATATGCCTATACCCGATACAATTTTTTCAGAACTTGACAAACCACCTTTTCCTCAGAGGTTGCAAAACACTGAATCTAAATCCATAGAAGAACCCACTTTTGATATACTAGATCAGCTCAAAAATGTACAGATTCAAATCCCTTTATTTCAGGCTATTAGGGATGTTCCCATTTTTGGAAAAGCTATTAAAGAATCCTGTTTGAAGAAGCTTGGACGGAAAAAAAAAGGATCCCCAAACAATTCATGTCTTAGGGAAATTGGCTGATATAATGTTGAGAAATGTAGTCATTCCAAAGTATATTGATCCTGGAAGTCCTCTAGTGCAGATACACATAAATGACCAAGTTGTAAAAAATGTTTTGATTGACTTAGGTGCTGCCATTAATGTCATGACAAAGCATACTATGGACTCCTTGAATATTTCAAACATTAGGTCTACACCCACGTTCTGCAGCTTGCAGACAGCTCCACAGTTAAACCTGATGGGATGGTGGAAGATGTAATTGTCACTCTTGAATCTTGGGAGTATCCTGCTGATTTCACAATATTATCAGTTAAGGCAACTTTAGGAGGGTACCTAGTTATCCTTGGTAGACCATGGTTGGCAACTGCTGATGCTTTTATAGGATGCCGCTCTAGAGATATGACCATTTCTGATGGGCAGTCCACAAAGAAATTGGCCTTGTATCCGCCTGCTAGACCTTAACCAGATTTGTCCCAACCTGTTTGGCCAGATGTGGGGGAAGAAACTGAAGAAGCCAATTCTTTGGCTCAATTAATGATGATTCAAAATGATCCATTCTCACACCTCCAGAGTGAGGATTCTCTACTGTTTCAAATTCTACAGTACAATTCTGATACGAGTAGTTCATCTGATCCAAATGGTACTCATTTACAATGTTTCCTGCAACAACCAGATTCTGAAAGTTCATTGCCTAAAATTTCGATAATTTTTCATAACTTGCTTCCACAAGAGGTACAAACATTACCTATTGATTCTATAAGTAATCTCATTAAGCAGATAGAATTGTCTCCGGATCATTGTTTGAATATCAATAGCAAGCTGTCACAATCTCAAGAAACTATCTTATTAAAAATGCTACAAGAACAGCATAAAACTTTTGCATGGGAATATGGGGACATGCAAGGAATAGATCATCGAGTTTGTACTCATAGGATATATATCAAAGAAGATTGTTCACCAGTTAGACAACCTCAAAGAAGAGTAAATCTAGCACTTAGAGAAATAGTGAAAAATAAACTTCAAAAGTTGCTTGATGCTGGTTTTATTTACTCAATTTCTGACAGCCAATGGGTCTCTCCATTAGTCATTGTCCCCAAGAAAGGAGGAAAATGGAGAGTGTGTGTGGATTACAGAGAGTTGAATAGTGCCACTAAAAAAGATCACTTTCCACTACCTTTTGTAGACCAAGTACTAGATTCACTGTTTGGCAAAAGATATTTTTCCTTTTTGGATGGTTATAGTGGGTACAATCAAATAAAAATAGCCCCTGAAGATCAAGATAAGACCACTTTTACCTGTCCATGGGGAACATTTGCTTATTCAGTCTTTCCTTTTGGTCTATGCAATGCACCAGCAACATTTCAGAGAGCAGTAATTAGTATCTTTGCTGATATATCTCATGAATGTATGGAAATTTACATGGATGATTTCACTACCTATGGAGTCACATTTGAAGAGGCACTGATGAATTTAGAAAAGGTATTGAAAAGGTGCAGAGAGCAAAATTTATCTCTAAACAGTGAAAAGTGTTTTCTGATGATGGAAGAAGGTATTGTTTTAGGTCATCATATCTCAAAGAATGGAATTCAGGTTGACCCTGTTAAAATTGAAGTTATTATGAATTTATAAACTCCTGCAAAACAGAAAGATGTCAAAAGCTTTCTTGGTCATGCAGGTTATTATAGAAGGTTTATAAAAGACTTCAGTAAAATTTCCAGCCCACTTTATGCCTTGTTAACTAAGGATTCTCAATTTGAGTGGACAAAAGCCTGTGAAATATATTTCCTACAACTAAAGGACTTGCTTACTAAAGCCCCTATTCTTCAAGGTCCAAATTGGAATTTTCCTTTTCACATACATGCTGATGCATCTGATTTTGGTGTAGGAGTAGTTTTGAGTCAAAAATAAAATTCAATCGAACATGCTATTTACTTTATCAGCAAAAACCTTCAAGGTCCTGAGCTCAACTATATTGTCACAGAAAAGGAGTTGCTTGCAGTAGTCTACGCTTTAAATAAATTTAGGCATTATGTCACAAGCTATCAGATATTCGTTCATACTGACCATGTAGCAATCAAGTATCTGATGAACAAACCTACCATCTCTGGTAGGCTGGCACGATGGCTCCTGTTGTTACAAGAATTTGATATCACAATCATTGACAAACCAGGAAGAGCTAATGTTGTAGCTGACTTTTTATCAAGACTTCAATCAGCCGCACCTGAGGAACATGAGGTCATTGATGATAGATTTTCAGACGAACACTTGTTTTCCATTACTGCACATACACCATGGTATGCAGACATTGCTAATTATCTAGCAGCAAACAGAATACTAGCTTACTTTTCCCCAAAAGAAAAGAAGTTGTTGATAGAGAAAAGTATTAACTTTTCCTGGATTGCAAAATGTCTGTTCTATACTGGACCTAATCAAGTAATAAAATGTGTAAGAGAAGATGAGACTTATGATATCTTGCATGTTTGTCATGATGAACCATGTGGGGGGAATTTTGCAGCAAAAAGAACAGTAATGAAGGTTCTTACAGCAGGGTACTACTGGCCAACATTACACAAGGATGCTATGGCCTATACAAGGAAGTGTGACAGATGCCAGCGTATGGGAAGACCAACTAAGTCAGATGAAATGCCACTATATCCGTAGGTCATAGTCACCCCTTTTGATAAATGGGGAATGGATTTTGTGGGACCAATTGATCCACCATCAAATGGGAAGTCATACATTCTAGTTTGCACAGACTATGTAACAAAATGGGTTGAGGTAAAAGCTATGACTCATGCTCGAGATAACAAAGTTTCTAAATTTCTATATGAAAAAATTTTCACAAGATTTGGAGTTCCCAGAGAGCCTATAACTGATCAAGGAGCTTAGTTTACATCAAATCTGATCACTGCAATAATGAATGACTATAAGATTAAACATAAGAAGTCTAATCCCTATCATCCTTAAGCCAATGGTCAAGCAGAGGTAACAAACAGAGAAATTGAGGCGATTCTCACAAAGACAGTGCAGATCCATAGAAAAGACTAGAGCAATAGACTTCCTGAAACAGTTTGGGCCTACAGGACTACATGGAAGACAACAACTGGGTTTACACCTTTTGAGCTGCTTTATGGGAAAACAGCCATGTTACCCATAGAATTTAAACATAAAACTTTGAGGACAGCTCTTGAACTCAACATTGACTTATCTGAAGCACAGCAAAACCGTCTCCTACAGCTAAATGCTTTGGATGAAATGAGAAAAGCTGCCCTGTAGCACACAGAAGCAATCCAACAGCAAAGAAAGAAATGGCATGATCAGCACATCAAAACTAAAAAAAATTATGTTGGAGATTGGGCTCTATTATATGATTCTAGGTACAAAGAAAACCAAGGTAAGCTAACAACACGCTGGCTTGGCCCCTATGAAGTTGAAAATGTGTTTGACAATGGAGCTGTGCAGCTGGTCACAATTGATCCAGTCCGTTTCAAATTGCTAGTCAATGGCCACCGACTCCGACTATACCATAAGCCAGTCTCAAAGGAAGACTTCATGAAGCAGTTCGTTTAGGTTCCTCCCACTACTCTTCCTATAGCCGAAGGCTTTAGCCTTTCTCCTGCAGCATTGCTGTAATTTTCAAAACGCATGCCCATAATAAATGTTTTCTTTTTAAGGAAACCCTTTTTCTCTATTTTCATTTATCGCCCCCATCTCACTTCTTTATCTTCCATCCATTCATCCCATCCGTCCATTTCATTCGTACATATCATTCGCCACGTCACCCATCCACTTCATCCGTCTGCATCAACCTTAATTAAGATATCTTTCCCACTTGTCACTTCATGCAGCGCCGTCATCTTTCTTCACACGTATGTGCAATTACTCAAGGTATGCCATATCTTTTCTTATCGTATATTTGATTTATTTCATTCTATTCATTTACTGCTATGCATGTACCGGTCATTATCCCCTGAATCTGTACCTGTTTTTTAATACATGTGAGGACACATGTCATCCTTTAAGTAGGGGGCGGGGTAATCCATCTTTTGAAACCTATCTTTTCACTACTGCCATAATTGCAAAATAATCTTTCTTTAATGCTTTTCTGGTACTTTCCAAATGAGATTGCATGTCCTTCTTTAATGCATGTTTTTTTTGCAAACTACGATTAAGACTGCTTGTTTAAAAAGTTCATTTTTGGAAAAAAGAAAGAAATGTGACGGCATGACAAAGAAAAACCACAGCAGAAAGGGAAATAAAGAATTTGAATCTTTAGCAAGGTATTGAGTTCAGCTAGAAAAACTGCAAATATGGGTGGTCAGTTGGTATGACATGAGCCTGTAGCTCATGAGTTGTTATTGCAAAATCCATAGGCAGTTCATGCATTCAGCCTCTGTGGATGGTTAAATTATTTCTTGAGTTTAAATGATTTTGATGAGGAGGCTGCTGGAGAATTTTTGAGAACATTTTCTGAAGGGGAAGCCACCGTATGGGGTCTAACAGTTGTTGCAACTGAAGACAGAATTGCTGAAGTAACCGGGCTCCCAGCCATTGGAGAAAACTTTTCTTCAGATGTTGTAGCTGCAAGGGCTGAGTTTTCAATGCCTGCTGATGGACCTTTGGAAGTCTCCAAGCAAGGATGCAAGCGTGTGTCGCCGCCTCTTCCATATTCAGAGAAACCACCAGAAAAGTTAATGCTGGAGGACCAGCATTAGGCTAAGTAGGGGGCAGAGTGATGAGCTTAAAATATGCTCATAATTTGGATGTTATGATAAAATTTTAAATTCCTTTACTGATGTTATTTCATGGCTGTTTAAACTTTTTTGAAACCTTTTATGGGGATATCTTGTGGCATAATACTTTCATATTCCTGTAGCTCATTGTGTTGACTTGATTGCATTTATTCCTCATTGACTCCCTAAAATGGTTGGTATATCGTATACAGTTTTGAATGATGAAGCAGATTTAAAATGTATGATTAATGAATAGATATTGTGTATGTGCCATACACCTTTTCTTTCGCCTGTTACCTTTTGTTTCATAGGTTGTTGAATAATGATCGAGTTAAGCGCAGCTGATCTCAGCCTTGCAGCAAAGTCCATTTCTTGCACGACTTTGAGGAAGCTCCGGTGAAGGCTCTTTGACTGAAATCTTGGGAAAGATTTCTAATGACAAGTCAAATTGGAAAGAATGGAGCACTAGATTCTCTCTGGATCAGATTGAGCATGTAAATTCATTTATGAAGTTTGTTCCTTGATTCTAGGATACATTTTACTTCCACGTCTTTCTTTGATGGAGTTAGTTAGTTAGTTGTTCTTCTGATTTAAAAATAAGATACTCCTCCTATGCGAAAGAGTAGTAAATATGATTAGAATGAGTAATAGAATAAGATAGAAACAGAGTAGCAGATATCATGTAAGAATCAATATGATAATGAAAGACATAATCTATTTGACCAGAGACAGAGTTTGTTGTTAGTCTTCATATCAACAAAACAATGTATATCATTATGTTTTCATGAATAAAGTTCAATGAAGTTCTAAGTTTAGTATCTGCGTAATCAGTAGATGCTTGCTAAGGGGGCCCACTTAGTAAGTATCTGTAGCTAGTTAGTTAGTTATTCATTCCCATTGAGCTTCAGTTTACTTTCATCTTTGAAGTTTTTATACAAACTCAGCCTTATAGCGCTCCTGCAGCATAGAGAGTCCATCACTGTGATTGTTCCTACAGCATAAGGCCAGTTCACAGTTTGTGTTTCAGTTGTAGCTATTATGGTTTCTACCTTAATCAAATCATAGTTGAGTTAAAGAATTTCACATTACCATTCTGTGGTTTAGATAGAATTTATTTTTAGTATGTATTTTTGCTAAGATTGACTGAAACCAGTTCCTAGTGCATATATTTTTTCGTGCCATTTAAAGTCTACATCCCCTGGTTTGACAAATAAATGAACGTCCACAGAAAAAGATATTAGTCACCTGTTGGAATGTCCAATTCCCAGGAAAGGTTTTACTGTGATTTTCATATCCTTTTATGGGCACAACCATCTCCTACTAACCAAAAAGAGGTATGGAGTTTTCTAGGCTATGCTAGATACTACAAAAAATTCATCAAGCACTTCATCCAAATAGCAGGCCCCTTATACAGTCTGTTGAAAAAAGATGCAGATTTTTCTTAGATAGAGGAATGTGAAAAATCATTTCTTGACTTGAAAGTCGCCCTTACACGCACACTTATTCTAAAAGGACCTGATTGCACTTCCATTTCATATTCATACTGATGCATTGAATTATGCAATTGGAGCAGTGTTAGGGCAGAAGGATGGTTTGACAGAACATGCACTCTACTACATAAGCAAAAATCTACAAGGGGTTGAATTCAACTACACTGTTATAGAAAAAGAAATGTTGGCAATCATCTATGCCCTGAATAAATTCAAGCATTATATCACTGGTTATCAGATATTTGTCCACACTAATCATGTATCAATCTGGTATCTTATAAACAAAAGCTCAATATCTGGCAAACTGGCAAGATGGTTGTTGTTGATGCATGAATTTGACATTACAATTGTGGACAAGCTAGGTAAAGCCAATGTAGTTTCTGATTTCCTTTCTAGAATTCAAAGGCAAGATGACTCTGCACTTATTGAAGACTCATTTCCTAATGAGCATCTGTTTGCAATTAAGGTTATTCACCCATGGTATGTTGATATAGCAAATTATCTGGCTACAGGAAGAACTCCTCCTCATTTCTCCCCTAAGGAAAAGAGATTATTGGTAGAGAAAAGCTTTAAATTTTCTTAGATTGCAAATTGCATGTTTTATACAGAGCCAGATCAAGTTATGAGAAAATGTGTATAAGAGGAGGACACTCATGATATAGTGCATGCAAGCCATGATGAGCCGTGTGGTGGAAATTTTGCTGCTAAAAGAACAACAATGAAAATTTTAAATACTAGTTACTATTGACCAAATTTGCATAGAGATGCAGTCAAATATACTAGGAGATGTGACAGATGCCAATGAATGGGAAGACCAACTCGCTCTAATGAGATGCCTCTATTTCCACAAGTTGTAGTTACACCATTCGACAAATGGGGACTAAATTTTGTGGGACCAAATTACCCACCTTCCAATGGTAAGTCCTACATCCTTGTATGCACAGATTATGTCAAAAAATGGGTAGAAGCTAAACCTATGAAACATGATAGGGATAATAAAGTGGCTGAATTCCTCTATGAGGAAATATTTACTAGGTTTGGTGTTCCTAGAGAGATAGTGATAGATCAAGGAGCATAATTTACTTCTACACTTATCACAACTTTAGTCAATGAATACAATATATGACACAGAAAATCAACTCCTTATCACCCCCAAGCCAATGGCCAGGTTGAGGTCACCAATAGAGACATAGAGGCCATTTTGACTAAAACTATAGATTTGCATAGGAAGGACTGGGCCACAAGGTTACCAGAAGCTATATGGGCCTACCATGCTACTTGGAAGACTGCTACAGGATTTACACCTTTTGAAATGGTGTATAGTAAAATAGCTGTGATGCCAATAGAATTTGAACATAAGACTCTCAGAACAACACTGGAGATGGACATGGATTTAACAAATGCACAAAGGGACAAAATCATGTAGCTCAATGCTCTGGATGAACTCCAAAAGCATGCCCTGCAACACACTGAGGTGATACAGAATCAACGAATAAGGTGGCATGATAAATACATTAAGGAAAAGAAATTCAAAGTAGGAGATTGGGCTCTACTTTATGATTCATGATACAAGGACAGTCCCAAAAAATTACAGACTAGATGGTTGGGCCTGTATGAAATTGAAAATGTATTTATTAATGGTTTAGTTCAACTTGTTACAGTTGATCCTGTTAGATTCAAGCTGTTAGTTAATGAACACCACCTCCAGTTGTACCATAAACTAGTCTCGAAAGAAGAATTCATGCAGCAGTTCGTTTTAGATCCTGCTGCTACTCTTCCTGTAGATGAAGGCTTTAGCCTTTCTCCTACAACTTCACTGTAGTTTTGAAATGCATGCTCATAATAAAGGTTTCCTTTTTAAGGAAACCCCTTTTTCTTCATTTCCACTTGTTGCCACATCTCATTTCTTTATCTCCCATCCATCCATTCTATCCATCCTTTCCATTCATTCATCTCATCCACCCACATTACCCATCCACCTTATTCATCCACACCACCCTTAATTATGATATCATTCCCAATTGTCACCTCATGCCAAAGCCGTCATCTTTCTCAACACGTACAAGCATTTAATGAAAGGTACGCCATATCTTTTGTTATCGCATTATTGATTTATTTCCTTTTATTCATTTACTACTATGTTTATATCAGTCAGTATTACCCGATCTCCACCTATTCTCTAGTACATGTGAGGACACATGTCATACTCTAAGTAGGCGGCAGGATAATCCATTTTTCAAACCTGTCTTTTCGCTGCTGCCACAATTGTTCAAATAACCTTTCTTTATTATTTTTTTGGTACTTTCCAAATATGATCGCATGTCTTTTTCATTGCATATTTTTCATTGTAAATGACAATTTTAACTATTTGTTTAAAAAGTTCATTTTTGGAAAAAGAGAGAAAAGTGACGGCATGACAGAAAAGAACCAGAACAGAAAGGGAAACAGAGAGGGAAATTTTTGGATTTTCAGCAAAGAGTTGAGTTTAGCTAAGGAAAACATGTGAACATGAGTGGTTAGCTGGTGTGAGATGAGCCTATAGCTCATGAGTTATTATTGCAAAATCCTCAAACAGTCTAGGCATTCAACCTCTGTGGATGGTTATATTACTTTTTGAGTTTAAATGCTTTCAATGAGGAGGCTGCAGGCAAATTTTTGAGAACCCTTTCTAAAGGGCAGGCTACTGTATGGGGTCTAACAATTGTTGTAACTGAAGAAAGAATTGTAGAGGTAACCAGGCTCCCAGCCATTAGAGAAAATTTTTCTTTGGATGTTACCTCTGCAAGGGCTGAATTTTTAATACCCACTGATGGACCTTTGGAAGTCTCCAAGCAGGGATGCAAGAGAGTATCATTGCCTCCTCCATATCCAAATACTCTGCATACATAATCAGGTATTTAACATGTGAAGGCCGTTTCTCTCACCTGCATTCTTACCATTTCAAATTGTTAAGTCATATGAGGCTTGGGTTAGCTGTAAATGTTATGAACTTCTTGTTAAAATTTTTGGAACAAAGTGCCCATGGAACCTAATGGGGGAAAGATAATTCTATTTATCACCATGGCCTTATCAAATTGTTGATTGAACGCTCTTTGAGAGATGTGTCACCTCTTTCTTGGCAATAATTTGTTGCCCAAAAGAGCTTACAAATTCTAGAACCCCCTAGGGTACTTACCCTATGGCCTCAAAAAAAGAAAGAAGAAATTGCGTCTACCAATAGAAGAACAGGGCAAGGGTCATTTGCTCCTGTAGCACCTGGTCTTGCAGCTCACACACCAAAATCCTCTGCCTGGGTACAAACTAGGTCTACCACTAGGAGAGAGAAGGGAAAAACAAAGGCAAGAGAGTCATTTGGGGCGGAAAAAACTCCAGAGTCTAACCCTCGTTCTCAGAAAAGGCAATGCCCTTCTCCTGCAACATCTTCCCCTGCAACCATTTCTCCTATAGCAACACCTGTTGCTATCACCATTTCACCATCATCCTTTGACAACATAGAACCCTCTAGACAGTCTAGAAAGAGGAAGGCTACAAGAGCACCTCCTATTGCCACACCAGTGCCAAGAAGAGTTTCCACAAGGAAACAATGTAAAACCTCCCCTGCTTCACCTCAACCTGAGGTTATTATAATTTTCGAAGAATCCCTAGAGTCTGAATTTGATGTTTCTCAGAATGTGTCTAAAAGTGCTGCACAGAGTTTATTCATTCCTGAAGAGGAACAAATTGAGACAAAGGAAATTGAGCATAATGAAAGAAGGGTATCAAGTCTTGATGACTTGGTTGCTGCTGCTATGTAGATTTCAGAGGAAGCACGGTCTTCTCCACTATAGCAATAGGAATTGATCCTGTAGCAAGAGTAGGAACTGACTGAACAACTGGAAGTAGCCAATGAAGCTACATTTCCCCCTGCAACCTGTCAAGCCATTGTTGTCTATAAGAAGACATTTTGAATTAAGTTTTTGGAATATGTCAGAGCTACATGGAAACTAATTACATTGCAAACCCTAACTTTCTGCCACCTAGCCCAGACTAAAATGCAACAAAGTCTATGGGAGGAAGAAAAGAAGAAATTGAAGAAGGAAATTGAGAGTTAGAAATAGGAAATTCTCAAGTTAAAAGAGAAAATGGATGAAATGTTGAAAGTAACTGGTCAGATTATGGAGTGCAGACCACCACCCAGATTTTATGCTATGTTCCTTAAAGAACAATTCTTGTAGTTCCAACTAATGAGAATTTCTAGAAATCAAGATCCTATTATTCACACTGCTGGAGAATTCTACGATGCATACCAGGCAGCTCCCAATTCACTGAGAAACTCTTTGTGTGGATTCAATTTACATGGCTTTATAATCCCATTTGAAAAAGAGTGGAATCCCTTGATGTACATTGGTGATATCAATTTGAGATCACTTATGTTATGGGCAACAAATGAAGCAAATTATGGCAGGCAATGGGAAACATATGAAGAAGCTGAAAGGAATGAGCCTATTCCATTACACTCTGAGAGTTCAGAACCCCATGCACTATTGAAAACCTGGTTTACTTTGGCATATGGCTTTCATAATAACACAACTAAGATGAAAATATTTGATCTCATGAAATAGGTATATGATGAATTTTAGGAATAGCCATACTCATTTTGGAGGTTGTCATACACTAGGATTGAGAAAAGGTGGGAAAGATTAACTGTTGGGTTAAGAAAGTCTGAGCCTCACAGTCCCCTAAATTTTACAGTAGCTCTTAAATGATCAAGCAGATACATACAACTAGGACTTCAAAAGAGGTTTGAATTATGGTTGCCATTGACATTAAGACCTCCTGTGCTAATGTGGCCCCTTTATCCTTACTAGGCTACAAATCTTAATGAAGATGCAGAAGCTCATAGGTATGACAGCTCGCAGAGTTTTAGGGGTTTTTGTTACAAATTTGGAACTCCATCTTAGAGTCATGCTGTAACCACTGATTTCAGAGAGACCACCAGAAAGTGTAACGCTAGAGTACCAGCATTGGATTGAGTAGGGAGCAAATGATGAGCCCAAAATGTGCTCATGATTTGGATATCTTGGTGTACTTTTACTACCCTCATTTCTGTTGTTTATGGTTCTTTAAACTCTTTAAGAAACCTTTTTACTAGGATATCCTGTAGCAATATACTTTCATGATTCCTGCAGCATATCATGTTCACTTGTCTACATTTATTACCTCATTTGACTCCCTAAATGATTGGTATATCACATATGTTTTTTGAATGATGAAACAGATTTAAATATGTGATTAATGAACGAATATTGTGTATGTGCCATGCACCTTTTCTTTTGCATCTATTACCTTTTGTTTTGAAGTTTGTTGAAGAAAGTATGATTGAGTCAAGGGTAGCTAATCTTGGTCTTACAGTAAAGTCCATTTCCTGCATGACATTGAGGAAGCTCTAGCGAAGACTCTTTGACCGAAACCATTGGGAAGGATTTTAAATGTTAGTCAATTTGGAAGAGTGGAGTGCTATATTCTCTCTAGATCAGGTTGAATGGATAAACTCATTTATGAAGTCTATTCCTCAATTCCGGGATACATTTCAAATCCACATCTTTCTTTGTTAGGGTTAGTTAGTTAGTTGTTTTCCTAATTTTAAATAAGTTCTCCTACGCGAGTGAGCAAGCATAGAAGTAAGATAGAAGTATAGTGATAGGAAGATAGAAAGATATCATGTAAGAGTTAGTATGATAATAGAAAATAGAATCTGTATGACAAGAGACAGAGTTTGTTGTTAGTTTTCATATCAACAGAGCAATGTATACCATTATGAGTTTATGAATAAAGATTGATGAAGTTCCCAGTTCAGCACTTGCGTAATTAGTTGTTGCTTGCTAAGGGGGCTCACTTAGTAAGCATATGTAGTTAGTTAGTTAGTTGTTCCTTTTCTGTTGATCATCAGTTAGATTTCATCTTTGAAGTTTCTATGCAAACTCAGTCTTATATTGTTCCTGTAGCATCGAAAATCCATCCTGGTGTCTGTTCTTGCAGCATAAGGCTAGTTCATAGTTTGTCTCTCAGTTGTAGCTATTATGATTTCTTCTTTGGTTAGATTATGGTTGAGTTAAGATAACTTTGAATTACCTTCTTGTAGCATAGGTAGAACTCTTTCCAAGTATTTGTTTCCGTTAAGTTGCAACTGAAACTAGTTCTTAGTGCATATATTGTGCTACTCCATTCAAAATATACGTTCCCTGGTTTGACAAGTAAATGAGTGTCCATAAAGAGATATTAGTCGCTTGCTGGAATGTCCAATTCCTAGGATAGGTTTTTCCATGATTTTCATATCCTTTTGTGGGTGTGACCACCAAGTTGAAAGTAAATAAAGATTTTGATAAATCAATTAAATGCAATTTCATGTGCGAGTGGCAAAATCTAGAGAATACAAGTGATTAGGATTAGCATTTAATCATGGATTAGATTAATTAAGATGATGTTAGATGTTTTTGACCCATTTGACTTAGATTTATGGATTTAAATCAAATCAAATGGAGATGAAAGTTGATAAATATTTAGGTAAATAATTATTTGATTTATTTAGCTAAGGGGGATAATGATATGATCAAATCAAATAAAGTTAATTTTTATAATTTTAGATGGACAATCCTTAGAGATTAAATCAATTAAACTTGGTTTATTTAATTGATGGGAGAATATGAACTAATTAAATGCATGATGTCAATTTCATGTGTCTATAGCTTGATACACTTTGTATGTTGCTTGAAAAGCCTGCTTTTGCTTTGTAAACATTTTTGATGGATACTTTTCCCTTTTTTATTTTTCCCTGTAGTTTCTTTGACTAATGGAGTTTGATAGGGATAATATTTCTTTGTATGTCTTGGTATCCATGTGTATTTTATTTTTCCATTATGCTCCTTAGCTTCTTTTTCTTTGATAATGTTCTTTGTGCTTTGATTCAAATATTTCTTTTGATGTTGGTCCCAATTCATGGATGGGGTGATGGGTGGATGAAGATTCATGACATGGATGGTTGTAGTATTAGCTTTTGTTTCATCACAAGGATTCTTCATGCCCCCTATGTTGATGCTCGCTTGAGACATAGTTTCCCCCAGAATTGTAGAAATATTTCCTTCATGCTTTGATTCTGTTTGTTTTGAGATGTCTTGTTCAGTAAGCATTCTCAAATAAATGACCACTGTAGATGATGTTTTTTCAATTTGTTTCTTTTCTAACTCTAGATTATACTATTCTATTTGAATTTTTTCCTTGAGTGGATAATGTTGGATATCTACATACTTGATGTCCTTAGTCTAAATTTGGGATATATTTGATCTTGATGTTGATAACTTAGTTTGACTATAGGAATTAATAATCTTCTCTTTTTTTGTAATAGAATCTTGTTCTAGATGAAGATCATCTACATGTCGATCCATAGAAACCATCTCATGGGTAGATGGAGGAGTATGTGTTATATGGACATGATCATCATTTGTGGCATCTTGTATAGATAAGAGTCTCCATTAGATCATTGCAGTATCTTGGAGATATGAATTCTTGATCTTGAATGACTTCAAATTTTTTTTTGACATGCTTTGGATCAAGTTCTTGACATAGGTCAGTTTCAAATGATGGATTGCTTACAAATGGTTCTTGAGTATCTTAATTAGTCTTGGGAAGTGACTTGATATCCTCTTGATATTTGAGTGGACTTGGATCATGTGTTGAGTTGAGGATTCCTTCAATATCTATAACTAAGGGGTCCATGGGGGTCAACATGTCTTGGAAAGGACCATTGCTATCGACTTTGGTGAAATATTTTGATCATGCTTTGGAATAAATTTTTGAGATATGTCTTCTAACTCATAAGGAAATGTAGAGACACTTTCAATATGATCATTGGTCAATGGATCATGCATTATTTCAATAGAATCAAATAATTCTAACACTCCTTGAAATAGATCACTAAAAAGTGGCTCTTGATGTATGGCAAGTTGATCATTGAATTGGGTAGAAACATCTTCAATGTGTTCCTTAATTGGGAGATCTTGATCATTGTTTTCAACAATTGTGGCAGACAGATTGTAAATGTATTCAACCATAGAGTCAAGTGATGTCATTTCTTGAATTGGATCATTGTTGGGTATTGTTGGTGGATTTTGATCATGATTGAAAAGTGACTCTTGATGTATGTTAATTTGATCATTGGATGAGGTGGAAACATCTTCAATGTGCTCATTGATGGATAGATCTTGAACATTGTCCCCAATAGTAATTATCTTTTGATCAATAAGGTCTTGGATGAGTTTTTGATTTGAAAACAATCTAATGTTCTATGTCCCTTAATTCTATGATAATCACAAAGGTGCTTCTCATTATAACTTGGGGGTTTTATGTCTAGTTCTTGATAGTTCCCATAGACAGGGAGCTTGATGATATTTTCTTGTACCAATTCTTACAAGACTAATTTGATTGGTCTCCCTAGTGGTGCGTATTTCCACTTATTACCCTATGAGACTTGCACTTTGAATTGACCTTGTGCTAGTTTATTTTTGAGATGTGGTGATTGATCTTTGAGATGTGGGAGTTGGATTTGTTGATGATGTTGATCTTGATATCCAACTTCTTGACATTGGAGATATTGTTCTTGATGCGGTTGTGGACATAACTCAATGCTTTGATGACCTAGTTCAACCAATGGAAGAGTGTATTGATTTTGGGTTGGAGATGTCTGTTGGCCAAATGACTCAACTATTTTGGTAAGTGTAGCTATTTGATCTAGAAAATTTTGGTCTAGATTTTGATCTTGAAACCCTTGATATAGTTGATTTGGTTTTTGTTCAAGCAGATTCATAATGTACACTTGTAGTGTTTGCATGGGATCAATGACAAACTGATTTTGGATACTGTTTTGATTTGGGATGATGTTTGGATTTGGAATGATAGGTTGAAATTGATCACTATTGTGTTTGGGGATCATATTGCCTTGATTTAGGTTACTTTGTTTTTGCATGGTGTTACCTTGACTTAGAGTCATTAACATCTTGTTTGGACTTTGAATAACCTTTGTATTATTTGCAAACATATCTATCCCAAAGTTTTCCAAGTGCGGATTTGAAATTTTCATGTTTGGTAAATTTGTACTTGGTACATTCACATTTGGCATGGATGGATTTGATGGGATGTTGTTTTTCGCTTGAAGGCTCATGCATTGATTACTTGGTTGATATACTTGTAGGTTTGGACTTCGATTTAAATCTACCATTGGGAAAGGTGTTCCAAAATTTTGAATTAGAATACTCACATTTGTTGTACCATTAAGGTTTGTAGGAGATAATGATCCCATGTACGGATTGTAAAAATTTGAGTTTTGATAATCAATAGACATTGTAAGGCTTTGAAAGTTTAGTTGATTTGGATTACTCATGATGTACATATCAATTTTATATTCCATATTCCTCTTGTGTTGAAGCCTAGTTTGGAACATAAAATAAGGATCAATTTTCAAGAATGTGGGAGGTGAACCTCTAATTCTTTGGATTGATCTATACTCTAGGTACAAAAAAGAAAGTCTAAGATTTTAAGGACCAAAATGATGGTGGTGAGATATGAAAGATGGATGAGTGGTGAATGATTGGAACCCTTAGGAAACCTTGAAGATGATTGTAAACTTTAGGATTTGGATTGATGTTTTGATTTGATTTGGATTGGTTTGACTTGATTTGGATAATGAAATTGTAAACTCTAAGAGATTGGATGTTTTCCTAGAGTAAATTTGTCCACAAGATGCTAATTTGATGAAATGTGTAAAGGAGGATTCATCTAGACACACCTAACCAAACAAGATGCTATTGATTTGTTTTGATTTTGGATTTTGGATAGTGAACTCATAAACCATAAGATGTTGGATGCTATCAATGGATTGAATTGTTCAGGAAGATTGATAATTTGACTAAATATGTGGAGAAGGATTCATCAACACACATTTAATCCAACAAAATTTATTTTATTTAGTTCAAATGACTTTCCCAAAGTTTAGCATGAGGGATTTTTTCAAGATTTCCAAGAATTGTTTGTGAGGTGATTTTGATTTGATGTTTCGGGGATGGATGAAAGTTTTGATTTCGATCCTAGAGAGACTTTGTTTACTAGGCAAAGATATTGAAGAAAACACCTTTCTCTAAGACTAATTCAAAACTAAAAGACCAATGTTTTCTCAAAAGACGATAAAATGATAAACAAGCACATGTGTGGGGTTCAATTTGAGTTAATCTTGGTTAATGACTTACTTTTATCATAAACACAGTTCTTGTTTAGTTTTCAAACTAAATGTTTATGTGTCAATTCCTTTTCATTCCACAAGGTCCATTATGTGAAAATCAAGGTTTCAAGAGCATAGTTTCCTATTGTTGACTTTGAAATGAACAAATCGAGATGTAGGTCTCAGTGTTGAGAAGCCTTCTAGGGATAAGAACCCCTAGGGACAAGCAATAACACATGGAATTTTCAAAGTAATTTATTCCTCTCAAAGAGTTTGAAATTGGAATGACTCGTTGAATGTTGGTTTCAATGTTTTGGATCCAACCACTATGTTTTCAAACTGACTCACAAGCAATGTAACATCCTAGCTCAATTGGTATGTTTTTCTTGGTGGGCTTGCGTCATCCCCTACATAGTAGAAGAGATGATTTTACATGCAACCAAGGAAAAAAAAAAGGTATGTTAAGAATGAAGTCTTAACCTCTATATTTTAACCAAGATCAGACATGGCAAGTAACTTCTTGGAATCTAAGTTCCAATACACCACTTTGATAAACTCATTGGATGGACTGGTTGGCTACTACAAACAAGGTTCTTAATGACAAGACATCAGGGATGGCACCTTGCAAGCATCCAACAAGCCATTGAAGGATTTAATCAATCCTACTAGGGGCACTTATACTTTTTACGATAGTACCCCATTTTGAAAGACACTATATGACTAAGGCCTACATACCATGAGGACTTGACAGTTTAGTTTTATTGATTTATATACTGGCCCAAATGAAAAACCAGTTCGAGTCACCTTCAAGTTCTCCTTTCGGATGTGTCTCTTAAGTAGGCCCCTCTAAAGGTAAACAATAGCGAGCAAACATATTGATAGTTTGATCAACCTTTGTTTAGACGAAAAGGGAGAACACATGCAATAAGTTACACTCACACTCATAAAGTTTGTTGTTCAATTTTAAGCCTAAATCAAAATGTGGAGGCAATCTTTTATGCAACTTAATGTCATAAAAAATACTTTTGATTCTCAAGATCGCTGGGAAGTGCGAGAGAAGTGCATACACCCTTTTAGATGAGATTATTTTGCAAAAAAGATTACAAAAAACAAAAGACACATGTTCGTTTTAAGACCCACAAAGCAATAATGACTTCGTTTTAAGCACCAAAGGAAATGTGATAATTTTCTTTGTTCAATGTTAGCTTCAAGATCCAAATTTTAGTGAGTTTCTAAGGTTCAATTTTAATCAATTTTGAAAAAAATCAATCACTGAATACCTTTAAACCTAAATTGATCTAGTTAGCCTAAAATAGAAAAAAAATGCAGTAATTGGATGCTCTAAGTGATTACAATAAGCATTAAAAAATGCTCTTTCAAGTTTAAAATCCATTTTCAGCTCAAATCTGCTTGTGATTTATCTATCTTCAATGAGAAGTAGATAAAATTTATGAAGGGCTAATCAATAGACTCTACCTTAGAAATCTGCACTCAACAACTTTAAGTTAGCAAAAAAAAATCAAACACAGATTAACAACTTTATTTAAACTCAAATAGAAAATGATTTTTTCCCTTTTTCAGATGTAAAGTACAGTGGAAAATCAAAATCTTATCATATCAAGCTTTGATCCTAGACAACATAGTAATTGCAGTTAGATTAAAGTCCGGTAGTAGTTGCTTTCCGCAATGGTGTATGTGTAGGATCATGATGGGCCAAAAAGTGGCAATATTATGGGTATTTGTAGGGTATGTGGCTAACAACCTTTTTTTTATCCAAAATTGATGAAACGAAAAAGGTTTTTAGAGGAGATTCTTAGCTTTCCACCAATATAAATTATGCTTTAATTTGAATTTAATAAATAATTATTATTCATTTTCTATTAGAATTACGACTAAGGTCCTGATCAATAGGTTGATTGAAAAACATCTATAACTTTCAAACGGTATCACCATTTTTGAAACCAAAACATGCGTCACATTCTATACTTCACATACTATAGGATTAAAAAAAGAAAAATTAAATTTCATGAAGTTTTGACCAAGTTAAGGTGGTCAGACATATGAGTTTTTTATATTTTTTAAAAGTTGTAATAAAAAAATCATAATTGATTATTTACTTGGAAAAAAATTACAAAAAAATATGTATGACATCCGGACATGAGTCCTCTACTTATATATTAAATCTTATAAAAAAAATATTATCATTTTATTATGGTTAGGGTTGTCAGACAGATACCTACTTCTTATTTTTCCTTGAAATTTAAGTACTACTGCATTGAAATTTCAAATTTTCACCAAATAGATTTTATTTATTTTTAAATAAACCTAGAAGTTTAGAAACTACATTCAATTTTCTACAAATTCTATTCTTACATATTTTTGAAATAATATAGATAAATTATTCAAATTTTTATGTCAAATTTCCTAACATTGATTTTTCTGAATTTTTTTCCACTTAAGGGCCTATTTTTTCCATGATGATCCTGCACATACCCAATGATGTTAATCTACACAAACAAGCTTTTAGATTTGAAAAATCTTGCTAAATTTTTCCTCTATCATTAAATATCTTTATAACCGCTTAAAAATGATTATAAAAAAACAACTTTGCATGCTATCTTAAATACAAAACTCACCTTTTTTTGGACAACAACTTAGACCATATTGCGTGGTAACATGATAGATTTAATTGTGTTAAAAAAAAAGATTGTAGTTTCAAAGAAAGTATTGATGTTACACCTAAAGCTGAAGTCAATGCTAGTCTCCAAAATAGGGATACTTCCCATCTAGACTATTTGGTTTCAGAAATCCATTCATGTGTCCTAATGGATGATGAAGTATGCAAAGCTGACTTTGTGTTTTTCCTAGAGGGAAAATTATTTTCGTGTGATGATACTAGAACAATGGTAAACTAATGACCAAGAAAGTATGATCAAGCAAAGATCAAACAGATGTATCTTCTATATTCTTATGAAAAAATAACATTACTAGTTGGCCATAAAGAAAATCGAATAGACTTCTCTAATGTTCTATTTCAGTGGACCTTCACTTTATGACAATTAATTCACTCATCAACCCTTCCCAGCCACAACAGATTTGACAATCCAGGTATGTAGGGTACCCATCTACCAACAATGCATTCACAAAGAGAAGCGACCCTGGCTTTGTCGTATTACTCCAGCAATTCAACATCCATGGATGTGTCTATAGTGAGCTCATCAGTAACAGTGTCTGACAAGACTTTAGGTTCAATGTAGCAATTTAGTAGGGATGTCAGTCTGATATCGACTTTCCTTTGCCAAACAATATTATGTTTGATGTTGATATTATTTTCACTGGTTTTGATGCACCTACTCTCTCTAATGATCTAATGACATGTGTGAATTTATGTTGACTACTTTTATGAATCTCAAAAGCCATAAAATAAGTGCGAACTAATGTCATGTAAGCCATAAACACTTAGAAAAAAATTAATGCAAAAGACATGACTTTTAGCTCAAATGTCAATAAATCAATAAAGCATATGAGATTATGAGTATTTAATACATTAATATGAATGGATTGCAATCCTCTCAAGTGTCTAAGATGAATCTATCGTTGCATTCAGAGTATTTTTCTCTATGGCTGAGATGAATCCCTCATGATTTCTTTCAAGCCTAGCATCACTATGCATTCACGAAACTGATTTCCACATTCAAAAAATAATTACTTTCCCCCAATGCATGTATGTGAGATAAATGCATGGACCTAGGATTAGGAAATGCACATTTTTCTTCCTCTAGAATGGCCCATTTGAAATCTTTGAATCGAGTGAATGATGTGCCTTTTACTACCTCAAACTTGCCAAAGTATCAACAACCCAGATGTGAGAATATTATGTTAGTAAAAAAGTTCAAAACCTTCCAAAATTTCATTTGAAACAAGCATCAATTTGAAAGATACATACCGAGACGACCTATTTCACCTTTCCTCAAAACATAGTGTTGTACATCTTTCATTGCTCACATTTATAAAACATTAAACAAATTCAAATTTCAAGTGGCTTTAATTGTTGGTGCCCACTGATTAAAACAATTTGGAATGAATCTGCACCTTTCTAAACTCTAATGCATAAATAGCTATGGTAAATATGCTCACATTTAATGGTGGGGGCAACCTGGACTATGCTATTGGTTTAAGATCTTCTTCCCAATGTGACAATGGCTCGATTAGGCGATATCACCATCTTCAAAGGATTTGAAGAGATCTGCATTGGAAGGCTCACTATCTAGAAGTATGTTAAAGGAGTAACTAGCTATAAACAACCAGAGATAATTAGATAGGGAGGTTGTCAACCACACAGAAATCATCAGTTTTCAATGAGCAGAAATCATGTCCTTCAAATGCATGGAGATGGTTGCTATTGACACATGATGCAATATAAATCTTTTTCAAGTATAAATTACGCCCTACATACTTTCACTTCTCCAATTTGGCAAGCTGCCATCATAAATGATCCTGATGTGGATTCTCCATCCAATGATGAGCTACTTCTGTAAGAAGTCAAAAAAGAGGTTACGTAGGTTTTAAGAAGGCTAGTGGGTTCCTATTAGTACCTATCACCATTTAAGAAACCAACATAAAACCAAAAAAAAATTTATAGCTTTCTACTTGAACATAAATCTAAATTCATATAAATGATTGGTAGGTGTGAAACCAAATTCAAGATCATTTGACTAGCCTCCTAGCATTTTCGCACTATGTATTATCATCCTCTGTAAAGAAAGTGTTGCAGGATACGTGCTATATGTGGATGCTTTTATTCTCGTCGACAATAAAAGGATGCTCTCTTCTCCATCATGCTCTCTGCCTACGTATTTGACATAAACATCTACAAGCTTACACAAGAAACATCCATAAGTATTTGGTACTCTGCATTTCCTACATAACTAAATACATAGTGTTTTTATTTTATCTATCTTCTTCAAGAAAACATTTGGGCGCTCTACAAGAAATCCTAAGGAAAAAAAGATTGCTTATGTTTTCCTTTACTAAATTCTAATTTATTTACCACAAAGATGAAAAAGATGAAAGGAAATCATAGGGAAAGAAGAACATAGAGAATTCTATGGAGAAAATGTCACCACCTCCCTTCATTCTTGCATAGTTGGGAAATGTTAGCACCTCCAAGATAGAGATCTCAACACATCTTTCTCATTAAGAG
Organism: Sequoia sempervirens; assembly: GCA_007258455.2. Classification (NCBI taxonomy): domain Eukaryota; kingdom Viridiplantae; phylum Streptophyta; class Pinopsida; order Cupressales; family Cupressaceae; genus Sequoia; species Sequoia sempervirens. Next base: position 374,056,169 of record VDFB02271358.1, read on the forward strand.
AACAATAAAGTTCCAGTTCTTGCATTCTCAGCATTCAATCTCTAAAATAGAATCAGAATTCACATCCATGAAAATCCTCAGCAGTTGAGAATCCAAAAAGTTCTAATGAGCACCCTTAGTATTGCAGGATCTACATAAAGTGGAGTTACATTTTCCCTTGATCTCGCATTACACAATAAAATGTGGAAGCACAGACAGAGTATGCAAATTGTTTGACAAAATGCATCAAGGGATGTAGTCTCACAGACTGTAGTGAATGCCAAATATGCTCAAAATGGATTTATGGAAAAAACCTTTGAAATTTTAACTTGAAAATGCAATTCTTCTGTGTAAAGCCAATTTTTTTTCTTTGTAAATCAATATGCCTAAGATATTTATTTTCTCTATGATATAGCTACAAAACATGGAAGCATAGAAAAACTACTTGTGTATTTTGTAGCAAGAAAAATAGAGTACAAAATTTAAATAGAGGTTTTATGAAAGTAATGTCTACACAATAAAGAACTCTATTTCAAATTTAAAGAAATCAGCCCTCCTTCTAGCGCCATTTTGTAGATGGTGAAATCTGCAAATTGCTAAAAATATAACACACACATTAGCATGACTATTGGTTAAAACAAAGCACACATTCAAACATCTCTATGAAATAATCTAACATGTTTCATATTGCAAACAAAATAAAAAATGAAACCAAGCAAAATCATATGAAAACATGATGCAAACTCTATCCCATAGTGTATTAGTGCTTCTATGGAAAGAAGCCCTTTCCAAATCCTTTGCTAAGCTCCATGATGAAGATGATATGAAATGGTAACTTGGATGAGTGGAGAGAGATACTAAGATTGTAGAGGATTAAAACAATAGAGGAGGCCTCTATTTATGACCAAGAAGGATAGAAGAATGCCAAACATGGAGGATGTGGGACTACATATCCACCAATAGGAAGGAGCCACTTGTCAACTTGTGATAGGTTGAGGAATGAGCACATTTTGGTCAATGTACCAAAGAGGGGGAGATTTGAAATTTGAATTTGAGAGTTAAATGTTGAGTTTGACCTTTGCAAGAGACATGTAAGAGCTCATAAATTCCTTGTTGGATGTACATGTCAAATTGGGGGGAGATTCAAACTTGAAGAATATTCTCTTTTTATGCCAACTTAAAAGAAAATGGAGAATTAATAAATCAATAAATTGATTTATTTGTGAAAGTGGGAAAAGCTAGAGGCTGTGATGGGTGATTAGGATCATCATTAATCATAGATTTGATTAATTAAGATTATGTTAGGTGATTTTGACCCTTTTGACTTGGATTTAGGGATTTAACTAAATCAAAGGGGGATGAAAGGTGATTTCATACTTGATTAAATAAATATTTGATTTATTTAATCAAAGAGGATGTTGTTAGGCTTAAATTAAATAAAGCGAATTTATTGAATATAAATGGATGACCTTAGGACATCAATCAATTAAACTTGGTTTATTTAATTGATGAGAAAATATGATTATGCATGATGTCAATTTTGCGTGTCTACAGTGATGTGATAAACAAGATGCAAATGCTTGAAACTGGATGAGTTGTGGAGTCAAGATGAGAAACTTGTAGAGGATTGATACAATATAGAAGCTCTCTATTTATAGCCAAGAAGGATAAAATAATTCCAAACATAGAGGATGTGGGACTAAAGATCCACCAATAGGAAGGAACCACTTGTCAACTTGTGATAGGTTGAGGAATGAGCACATTATGGTAAATATGCCAAAGAGGGGGAGATTTGAAATTTGAATTTGAGAGTTAAATGCTAAGTTTGACCTTTGCAAGAGACATGTAAGAGACATGTAAGACCTCTTAAATGCTTTGTTGGATGTACATGTCAACTTGGGGGGAGATTCAAACTTGGAAGAATATTCTACTTTTATGCCAAGTTGAAAGAAAATGATGAATTAATAAATCAATAAATTGATTTATTTGTGCAAGTGGGAAAATCCAAAGGATGTGATGGGTGATTAGATTAGATTAATTTAGTGAGGGATTAGATGATTTGACCCATTTTAAGGATTTAAACTAAATCAAAGGGAGATGAAAGGTGATTTCAGATTAAATAAAGGTTTGATTTATTCAATTTAAATGAATGAACTTAGAGAGTGAATTTAATGAACTTTCTTTACTTGATGAATGGATGAATGTGAATGATGTTAATTTTGTATGTCTACATTTTTCCCCTCTTTGAAGCAATGTACTTGCTGTGTTGGTTCAAAGAATAAACTTGCTATGATCAAAATTTAAAAAATTTATAATTTTTTTGGATGCCCTACCGGAAAGAAGTACACTAGTACATTTCCCCCTCGAGAGATCAAGGGAAAAGATTCCATTTGAGGGTTGATGCCACGATAAAGAGGTTCAAGATAGACATATGGATGGTTATGATGATAATGCGAATGAGATGGTTTTAAGATGCTTGGAATAACCAATCTATATTATCCTAAACAACTTAAATGATGATATAATGCTATGATTATGAGATTTATGTATGCTAATGATTTGTGGATGCAAGATGGGTGCAATGGTGATGTTATGTTAGCACATAGAGAAGAAAGAAGAAATTAGATGATGACAAGAGGATCCAAGAAGTCCATGATTTGACGAGACTTTATTAGAGATGATGATGATGATGATAGATGATGATAGATGATGATTTTATTATCAAGGATTGGGATTTTAAAAGGGCTACTTACCTTATGCTTGATAATATACATAGATACGATGCATCAAGGTATAAAGAACTAGAATGGTGTTGTACCTAGTGTGATGGACTTCGACTCGACAAATAGATAGGAGTATTCTTGTTCACACCTAACATACAAAAACCTTGCTAGGATGTACTTTAGAAGTTTCAAACATCTCAGATAAAAACATGGAAAGGTATAACTGATCAATGCAATAGTGAACAACCTGCCCAAAACACCCTCTATAGTTATCTAATAAAGCAAGTATTCGCCAAGTTCTATTACAAGAATGTGCAAAAAGCACAACAAACAAAAGGATAATGATTGATGCCCCATTCCTTTCTCTCTAAATCACTTTGATTGGAAATCATCGAGAGGTCATTGGAATGAGTGCAATAAGATAAATCGAAGGAAAAGATCAAGTACACAAACAAGCCAATGTTCTTCATACCTTCAGCCAAAGGGATGTGTTTTGATAGGATAATCTAATCCAAGCTGATATCCAAAATGATGCCCATTGTCATAATGATATATCATAGGACATGCATTGTATAAGATGATGGTTTGATAAGTTGATTGACATGTTTGAAAAGGATCAAAAGTTTTATTGTGCATTTAACAGTTTGTTGTTTCAATTTTGATTTTGCATTTGGAATTTTCTTTTACTGATTGTTGTGATTGTTTATGTTTATGTTGCCAAAGGATAAAGGTGACGATTAGTTAATTATGGATGGGATTATTGCGGGTGAGAGTGAAATGGGGACAGATGGATTTTTTTTTCAAATATTTGGATGTTTTTGGAATATTTTAAGGTTGTTTTTTATTTTTTTGGGTTATTTGAATGTTTTTTGATTTTGGTGTTTTTCTAATGTTTTTGTGTTTTTGTGTCTTAGGGGTTGATCAAAGATTAGCCTTGCCTAAATTTTTTTTGATTTCAACTTGTTTTTGGATTTTGATATGTTTTGAATTTTTTTGTTTTTCTAATTTTCTGATGTTTTTGGATTTTCACATGATTTTGATGATTTGGATATGGATGTGTGTGATGATATTAGTGATATTTTTTGGGATTTTGTTGAAAACCAAGTTAAGGTAGATTGATCCGATCAATGGATTGATGATGATAACATTGTTGAGGATGCACAACAATGCAAGGATAGTGTTAAGCAACACAAGGATTAGGATGGATATCGCAAGATGATGAGGGTTTGATGATGATAACATTGTTTAGGATACACAACAATGCAAGGACAGTGTTAAGTAACACAAGGATATCTCGAGATGATGATTTTTTGATTGGATTTGATCGATCAGGATTGATGAAGCTTCATTTAGAACAAAATCAGTTTGAATGATTTGATGTGACGTTTGAAGGGTGTGTTAGATGAGACTGATAGTGACTATTTGGATTGATGTTTGATGAAAGATGAAGATTGATAAGGAATGTATTCTCACCAAAATATTCCATGGCCTAGTGATTCAAACTCTAGATCACAAATGCTTTGACCAATTTGATTTTACGTTTGCCAATGTTTGGATCACCATATAAGTTGGAGGATATTGATCAAGATTTATTCCTGAAGCAAGATGTAAATATCTGCCCCTAATTTCAAGCAATATACAGAATGCCATGTGTGGATGCTTGGATAGGATGAATGGATATGGTAAACATGCAAAGTATGCAAAGGATTATCTTGTGATAAGATAAGGTGTTCAGATAAAGAATGCTCATTTGGATAATGTTTCATGGATCAAATAATGTTGGGTAGGATAGGATCAGTGAAAATGACCCATGTCAAGATGTTTACCATTAGCAAATGTAAAGTATGTACCAAAGTTCATTAGGATCAAGGTAACTCAGACTATGGATGCACTTATATGCAAATGGATCAGATAAATGGTGCATGGATGAATGGATTTATTATGGATAAGATGGATGGAGTGCTAGATTTATTACATATGGGATGAGGTGCTTTCACTTGAAATAGCACATGTAGATGCTCAATTCTACACATGATTCTTATTTTCTAGGTTTTCATCATGGTACCTATCTAAAGCGCCACTGTAGTGGTTTTCACTAGAGGCTGATTTTTTTCTTTACTGTTTTTAATCCTTTTTCTGATATTTTTCTTTTGGATTTTCATATTTTTGATTTTTTTATATTTTTCTATGAAATACTTAAAGCTCATCCTGAACCACAAGTTGTTGTTGATGTAGATGCTTCTTTCATGATGTGCCATTGATAGCCTACTTGAAGAAGTTGCTTTGCTAAGATACATGCACTTGAATGAAAATTTTGGAATTCTTGATCTGCTTTATTGATACCAAGGTTAACTTTGTCTTTGTGCACACATCACGATAGAGTGCCTTCAGAATCCTTATGATGAAGGGTCATTTCCAATACATGGTCAACTTGAGAATTGGATATCATGTGTGGAGGGATGGATGGAGTGTGTTTAGGGATAAGAGATGGATTGGTTGACAGTTTGGAACCTTTGAATCTCGAAACTTGGGAAGATGAGCAATGATGGGTGGATACGAAAGTGTGTGTGGAATTAGGACCAACTGTTTGATACACTTTGTACGTTCCTTAAAAAGCCTACTTTTGCTTTTGTGGACATCTTTGATGGATACTTTTCCCTTTTTTATTTTGCATCGTAGTTTGTTTGACTAATGGAGTTTGTTAGGGATAATATTCCTTTGTATTCTTTGGTATCCATGTGTATTTGATTCTTACATTATTCTTTTTTTTTCTTTTATAATGTTCTTTGTGCTTTGATTCAAATATTTCTTTCGAAGTTGGTCCCAATTCATGGATGGGCTAATGGGTGGATGAAGATTCATGATGTGGCTGGTTGTAGTATTGGCATCAGTTTCATCATAAGGATTCTTCATGCTCCCTATGTTGATGCTTGGATTAGATAAAGTTGCTCCCAGTATGGTGGTAGTAGCACCTTCATTCCTTGATTCTTCTTGTTTTGAGATGTCTTTTTAGTAAACATGCTTTGACAAATTACCAATGTAGATGATGATGTTTCAATTTTTTGCTCTGCTAACTTTGGATTATACTGTCTTGTTTGACTTGTTTCCTCGAGTGGATAATGTTGGATATCCACATACCTGATGTCCTCAGTCTAAATTTGGGATATATATGATCTTGATGTTGATAACTCAGTTTGACTATAGGAATTGATAATCTACTCTTTTTGTGTAACAAAATCCTATTCTAGATGAAGATCATCTACGTGTCCATCCACAGAAAGAATCTCATTGGTAGATGGAGGAGTATTTGATATGTGGATATGATCATCTTGTATAGATAGGAGAGTTTCCATTAGACCATTCTAGTAGCTTGTAGATACAAACTCTTGATCTTGAATGATTTTAGAATTGATTTTGACATGCTTTGGATCAAGCTCTTGACATGGGTCAGTTTTAAAGGATGGATTGCTTACAAAGGGTTCTTGGAAATCATCATTATTCATGGGAAGTGGCTCAATATCCTCTTGATCTTTGGGTGGACTATCCTCTTGATCTTTGGGTGGATTTAGGTCAAATGTTGAGCTGAGGGTTCCTTCTATATCTGTAACCATGAGGTCAAAGGGGGTCAACATGTCTTGGAAAGGACCATTGCTAGACATTGGTGAAAGATGTTGATTATGCTTTGAGATAAATTCTTGAGATATGTTCTCTAACTCATTGGGTGATGTAAAGACATTTTCAACATGATCATTGGTCAATGGATCATAGATTATCTTAATTGGATCAAATAATTCCAACATTCCTTGAAATAGATCACTAAAAAGTGGCTCTTGATGTATGGTGAGTTGATCATTGGATGGGGTAGAAACATCTTTAATGTGCTCATCAATAGAGATATTTTGAATTTTTTTTGAACAATTGTGGCTGAGAGATTGTTAATGTTTTCATCCATAGGATCAAGTGATGTCAACATTTATTGAATTGGATCATTATAGGGTATTTTTAGTGGATTTTGATCATGATTGAAAAGTGACTCTTGATATATGTTGATTTGATCTTCGAACGAGGTGGAAATATCTTCAAGGTGTTTATTGATGGATAGATCTTGAACATTGTCCCCAATAGTGATTATCTTTTGATCAATAAGGTCTTGGATGATATTTTTTAGTCAAATACAATTTGATGTTGTGCATCCCTTTGTTTTGTGAAAATCACAATGATGCTCATCGTTATACCATGGTGGTTTAACTAGGGGTTCTTGATAGTTCCCATAGATGGGGAGCTTGATGAGATTTTCTTGTACCAAATGTTGTAGGACTAATTCAATTGGTTTCCCTAGTGGTGTGTACTTTCACTTGTTACCTTGTGAGATTTTCACTTTGAATTGACCTTGTGGTAGTTGATTTTGGAGATGTGATGATTGATATTTGAGATGTGGTGATTGATCTTCGAGATATGGGGGTTGAATTTGTTGATGTAGTTGATCTTGGCATCTAACTTCTTGACATTGGAGATAATGTTCTTGATGTGGTTGTGGACACAACTCAACAGTTTGATGGAATCGTTGAACCAAAGGAAGAGTGTATTGATTTTGGAGTGAAGGTATCTCTTCACTCAATAATTCAATTAGTTTGGCCTATGAAGCAAGTTGTTCTAGTGAAATTTGATCTTTATTTTGAGTTTGAATCCCTTGATTTGGCTTTTCTTCAAGAAGATTTGGGATTTACACTTGTGGTGGTTGTATGGGATCATGGACAAATTGATTTTGGACAATGTTCTAACTTGGGATGATGTTCAGATTTGGCATTATGTGTTGAAATTGAGCATTGTTGATGTTGGGAATCACATTACCTTGATTTAGGTAACTTTTATTTTTCATGGTGTCACCTTGACTTGGATCAATACATGGAGTCATTATCATTGTGTTTGGACTTTGAACAACATTTGTGTGATTCACAAATATATCTATCCCAAAGTTTTCCAAGTTTGGATTCAAAATGTTCATGTTTGGTAAAATTGTACTTGGTACATTCAAATTTGGCATGTAGGGATTTGATGGGATGATGTTCGTTTGAAGACTCATGCCTTGCTTGTTTAGTTAATAGATTTGTAGTTTTGGTCTTGGATTTAAATCTATCATCGAGAAAGGTGTTCCAAAATTTTGACTGGGCATAATCACATTTGTTGAACCATCGAGGTTTGTAGGATATAATAATCCTATGTATGGATTGTATAAATACGAGTTTCAATAATCAATCGACATTGTAAGGCTTTGAGAGTTTGGTTGGTTTATATTGCTCATGATGTATGGATCAAGTTTATACTCCATGTTCTTCTTGTGTTGAGGTCTAGTTTGAACCATAAAATAAGGATCAATTTTAAAGAATGTGGGATGTGAACCTCTAATTCTTTGGATTGATCTAAACTCTAGGTACAAAAAATAAAGTCTAAGATTTTAAGGATCAAAAGGATGGTGATGAGATATGAAATATGGATGATTGGTGAATGATTGGGAACTCTTAGGAAACCTTGAAAAGGATACTAAACTTTAGGACTTGGATTGATGTTCTTATCTGATTTGGGATTGGTTTGATTTGTTTTGGATAGTGAACTCATAAAATTTAAGAAGTTGGATGCTGTCCTAGAGTAAATTTGTCCTCAAGATGCTAATTTGACTAAATGTGTAAAGAAGGATTCATCTAGACACACCTAACCAAACAAGATGATTTTGAATTTATTTTATTTTGGATTTCAGATATTGAACTCATAAACCACAAGATGTTGGACGTTTATCAAGGGATATACTTGTTCAAAAAGATCCATAATTTGACTAATTATGTGGAGAAGGATTCATCTACACACATCTAATCAAATGAAATGATTTTGATTTGGTTCAAATGATTTTCCCAAAGTTTAGCATGACAGATTTTTTCAAGATTTTCACGAATTTTTTATGAGGTGATTTTGATTTGATGTTTGGGGGATGGATGAAATTTTTGATTTTGATCCTAAGAGATTTAGAGAGACTTTTTTTACTAGACCAAGATGTTGAAGATCATGCTTTTCTCTAAGATTAGTTCAAACCAAAAACCCAATGCTTGAAAGATGATAGAAAGATAAACAAGCACATGTGTGGAGTTCAATTGATTTAATCTTGGTTAATTAATTTCTTTTTACCACATCCACACTTCTTGATTAGTTTTTGAACTGAATGTCTATGCCTCAATTCCCTGTCATTCCACAAAGTCCATTATGCGAAAATCAAGGTTTCAAGAGCATAGTTTCCTATTGTTGACTTTGGAATGAACAAATAGAGATATAGGTCCTAATGTTTAAAAGCCTTCTAGGGATAAGAACCCCTAGGAACAAGCAGTAACATGTGGACTTTTCAAAGGTATTTGTTCCTTCCAAAGGGTTTGAAATTTTGATGATTCATTGAATGTTGGTTTCGATGTTTTGGATCCAAACACTATTTTTTCAACTAACTCACAAGCAATATAACATCCTAGCTCAATTGGTATTTTTTTCTTGGTGGACTTGCCTCATGCCCTTCATAGTAGAAGGCATGATTTTACATGTAACAAAGGGAAAAATATAAAGCTATGTTAAGAATGAAGTCTTAACCTCTATATTTTAACCAAGATCAAACATAGCAAGTAACTTCTTGGAATCTCAGTTCCAATGCACTTTGATAAACTTACTAGATGGATTGGTTGGCTACTACAAAAAAGGCTCTTAATGATGGGACATCAAGGACATGGTACCTTGTGAGCGTCTAGCAAGCCACCAAAGGATTTAATCAATCCTACTAGGGGCGCTTATAATTTTTAGGGTAGTACCCCATTCTAAAAGACACTGTACAGCTAAGGCCTACATACCATGAGGACTTGATAGTTTAGCCTTATCCATTTATATACCGGCTCGAATGAAAAACTAGTTGGAGTCACCTTTGAGTTTTGTTTTCAGATGTCTCTTAGGTAGGCCCCTCTAAAGGTAAACAATAGCAAGCAAGCACATCCATGCTTCGATTGATCTTCATTTAGAAACAAAGAGAGAACACACACAATATACCTAACTCACACTCGCAATCTTTGTTCAATTTTAATAACCCAAATTTAAGTGTGAAGGCTATATTTTATGCAACTTAATGTCATCAAAAATAATTTTGATTCTCAAGATCATCGTTAAGTGCGAGAGAAGTGCATACACCTTTTTAGATGATATTTTTTTGCGAAAATGATTGCAAAGCATAAAAGACACATGTTCATTTTAAATCATTCAAGGAAAGAACTTGATTCTTTCTAAGCACTGAAATCAAGGTGTGAGATTGATTGTTCGATTTTGGACCTCAAAACCCAAATTCTAGTGAATTTATAAGATTCAATTTTAATCCAACTTAAAAAAAACAATGATCTAGTTGGCTTAAAAAAGAAAACAAAAGCAGGAAATGGATGCTTCAAGCTTTTACAATATACATTAAAAAATGCCTTTTTTTTAGATTCACGTTTAATGACCAATTCTTCAATTGAATCTACTTTATTATTTGATTCTCATGTGAAATCAAACCACCATTGTTTCTCGATGCAATCCTGCACATATTACAAAGCTATCAGAGACAAGATTTATTTCAAGAAATCAATATAGCAATGCATTATCATAAAGAAATTACTCCCATTATGGAAAGTCTCTGAAAAAAAAAAACAATGGTTAGAGCACTAATAAAATCAAGGTTTTAAAAGAATGATAAATTTTGACAATTATAAGTACAAAGGATATTTGATTTTCTTAGTCCAATCTTTTGACTCTTCTATAATCGCCAAATTAAATCTTGCAAAATTCTTAGTTATTGAATCCCAATACCCATACTACGACACCAAAGGTTAGATTTTATTAAAAAAAGAACAAATAAATAATGATGTCAAATCCTAGATATCCAACACAAGATGCGGTTGTAATTTGCAAAAGAGCAAGCTATGTCCGTAGTAATCACAAATTAAATTCTCTGTAGATCATGTTAGATTTTTTTCAAACTTATTTTTCTCCATACTTTGATTTTGATTCCCATTTAATATTGACAGAGATTTTTTTGAAAGTGGACAATTATTACCTGAGAAGGTGTTTGGAGGAATCAGAGTTCTTTGAATGATGATTGATATGTCACTTGTACACTCTTACTGAGGGAGAATATAGTGAATGAAATGACCACAGTTTATTTGTTGGATCTGACATCAAGCTCTACTGACCAATTTGAAACACATAAGTTCTAAATTCTCACTATTCATTTAAATATGATCTCAGTGGTACATCAATACATGTTGACAAATTGTAGAGATAACTAGTGGAAGTAAATGTATACTGGCATAAGTAGATTTTATCTATTATAAGTTTTCATTATATAACTAGCTGTGACATCAAATAATGGCGTTAAGCATTGCAAATAACCAAGATCAAAGTAAATTTATGCGTACCAAGAAAGAAGTTCACTGATTGCAATTTTACCTTTAAACAAAGATTGGCATGATTTTGTGCTTTAATCAGTAGAATACTAGTGCTAGAGTGGCCACTGAAACAAGAGATATGTGGCATTGTCCATTCACTTTATTTAGTCTCATTCACCACCAGCTTCCTACCATCCCTCACTCTATGTGCATCTTGAAACCATTGCTCCACTGATATTAGGTCATCCACATATATTTTCATTCCTTAATCACCATAGCCACTGCTCCACCCTTTTCCACGTTCCAATTAGCTCCTCCTTTCTTCCCTTAGGACCAAAAGCCAAGGGAAAAAACAAACATAGCAGCCATGTTCCACACGACGGACAACATAGTGAGGCTACTAAACTTTGTGACATTCCTACTCTCGATTCCCATTCTGGGTGGAAAAATATGGCTCGCCATGCGCAACAGTGGTGACTATTTTCTTTAACAGAGACCTAAATTACTATCTCTTGATGACTCTGACAATAGTGATCTTCCAAGTGGTGATCTCCCTTGAAAATTGCAGTGCTCCTTCAAAATGTATCAAACCATAATCTAGCTCAACATCAAACTCTAACAACTCATTTTGTTCTTTAGTTAATATATCCTTACATAATGCATTTCAAACATCTTTTATGTTGATAGAAACATTAAACACTATAAGAATCACGTAAAAAATTGCAATGAGTAGGCCTAATGGAAACATCACTAAAAAAAATGCATAATCAATTTATGTCATTGATATGAAGTAGCATTTAATATGTTTCCTAGTGGAAAAATCTAATTCCCAAGGGTGCTCTCAACAATCTTATTCATAGTCAAACAGACATAATATTGAGTCAGATTTACCAAAGATGGAATCCAATAGAGAAAGGACATGCAATGCTCCAGTTCCCATATATCGTGTGCATCATGGTCAACCTCTAGATGACCAGCTGCAAAATGACATGGAACATGATGAGTGGTTAGGTGAATTATCTCTAGGATTTCATGTTCTTAGATAATAGACCCGATAAATTAATCCATCATGAGGATGTTGATTACCGCCCTAACCATGATATAGAATTAGGAAGAAGGGTAGTTAATGGCCATGAAAGAAATAAGAAAAGGGAATTTTCCATATTTGATTATGATCATCCTAGCATGCATGAGTGAGGAGGTTACTCTAGGGCTGAGTATTTATCACCAAAAGCAATGATTTCTTCACTGTGGAACAGACATAAGTAAAGTCCAAAGGATAGAAGAAAATGATAGAATATTTATTCCCAATGTAATCAACTTGACTTTGGAAAGTGATATTTACTTTAACGGAAAAAAAAATTGCAACATCGATACTAAAAGGGACACAGGGTTAACAACCATTTCCTTAAAATGAAAAGGTTTCCATTGCAATAGATATTATGCAGTGAAGTAGCTTGAAACTAAAAACAAGAGAAAGCAAATTATTGAATCTATTTAGTGCGTACTTTCTCTCTTACCACTAGTCTGGGTAGATTTGTATGCCCAATTTAGATCAATTTGGCTGGAATGATATCTTTCTACACAATGGTGCCCACATATGTCAAATATTTGTGAAGAATTAAATGTTTCTTTTGTGTGTAAATCCAGCTTTTGTGGTTATCAACAATGTATCTAGTAAAGATTTCGACTGTGTCTGCCCCACTGTGTTGACCAAGATGGGTGGAGAAAGGAAAAGAATCGAGCCAGATAGCTATGAGGTGCATACCAAAAATGTTAAGGTTTGGAATAAAGTTAAAAGTAATGGCTTACTTCCTTTCCTAGAGAAGCTCCATGGTTCCAATCAGGAGGCTACAATCCTTTTTGAGAAAAAACTGGAATAATGGAAACCTTACCCTATTCGGTAGGAATGTGGAGCTCAATGAAAATTTGATTCCCGAAGTGACAGGATTTTCTACTAATGGAAAGATGTTCTTTAGGGACAGGGTTTTTTCTACCGATGTCGTTATTAAATTCCCTAAAAAAATAAAAGAAAGGTTGAATCTAGTGAAAATAGCTAACAACTACTTTGAAACTGACACTATAAAATACCTTTGGAGAAAGGTCCTACGGGTCATCATGGAGTACATTATGGTGGACGGCCAGTTCACTAGGGTGTATGGCTATCACTTTGCTTTGCTGAATCACTTCTGCTATAAGGTAAGGGTTTTGATCCCCTACTATCTTTTTTGTTCTCTTCGGAAAAGCTTGGATGATCATAAGAAAAACCCTAGAAGATTCCCTATCCTGCATATTGGGCTGATTAGGTTGATTGTAGAGCATTATCAAAATTTGCCTACCCCCGCTAATCTGGAAACCCTTCCTGATTCTGAGGAAGATGACACTGAGCCTAGTTGTTTGGAGTATTTTCCCAAGTTAAGTTTGGCCAGAACTGTCCCTAGCCTGCATGTTGTCCTTTCTGGCAAAAAAAACCCCTATCCCTTCTTCTGATAAGGCTCGTGTTGAGCTTGAGCTAGAAAGCCCCTCCTTCAAGACCATAAATATTGATAACAACCCCTAGGCTAAAAATCTTGTTTCCTATTCTAAAGATTCCCCTGAATTTGAGGCATCTGGTGCCAATAAAAATGAGTCTAGTGCCGACCCATTGTTGGAAAGAACAGCTAGAGATAGGTCCCATGTTACTCCTAACCCTGAAAAAACATGTTTAGACACTGGGAGGGATACTACTTTGGACGTCCTAAATTTACCCAAAACTAATGTTGATTCCAATTTCAAATTTTTAGAATGGACCTTCAATGAAATTAATGAGTTAAAGATAAAAAATTAGGCCCTTCAAAGCAAACTGGAATAGTTGGGTGCCAAGATTGTTGCAGTTGAAAAGATAGATGTGGATCGTGTTGATCAAGGTCTCAACAAAGAAACTCAGCACCTCGCTAACTATAACAAAAATATTGAAATTGAGGTTGAGAATATGAGGAAAACCATCAAAATTGTTGCTGAGCAAAACAACCAGATGGCTAGACACAACACTAGTATAATAAATGCGATGACTGAGAAGCTAGACAGAGCCCAACAGGGGTCTCTAGTGGTGGACCTAGAGGAGACCAATGATGATAGTCAGGAAATGGATGCTCGCATATCAAAGAGAACTAGAGCCAATCTGAAGAGAAAGGCTACCCCCACTTTGAAGATGATTCAAATTTTTAAAAAGGGAGTTCATGAAATTTAAAAATTGGAGGCAGAGACGGAGTCCATCCTCAAGACTCTAGGTTAGTCATGGCTGATCTTTTGTTGTCTGCTCTACTGGCCTTTTTTTCTTGACCTTTATGGTTTGTTACGGTTGGCTACTGTTTGCTCTATTCTTTTCCTTTCTGGCAACTGGTGTTTTTTGTTGGACTTTTGTTTCCTTTCCTTATTTTTGTAAACTTTGTGGTTTTAGGTCCCTATAAAACCCGTTTTACCCTTTATCAAAAACAATGTATCCATTATATGTGAAGAGTTAAAAAAAACTAGTAGCGTAAGTAGTTAAAATGCATAAAAAAGAGGAATGTGTTAAAAGTAATATTAGCGTGACTCATTTAAGAGATGAAAAAAATAAAGTCAACAAAAGAAACTCCACCAAATAAAGCAAGCTTTCAACAATCACACCAGAAAAAGACTTAGTAACACCATGCCTTTAAAATATTTCCCAACAAATACAAGCAAGGTATGTGTATGAGATAAACGCGTAGATCCATAATTGGGAAATGCACACTTTTCTTTCTCTAGAATGACCCACAATAAATTATTGAAATGCTAAGTTACTGCAAATAGTAATAATCATGATATAAACCTACACATAATAATAAATCTAATATAAAATTGCATATAATAGCCCTCCTCCTAGTGCCATTTTTTGGATGCTAAATCTACAAATACTTGAACTTTGGTGAACATTAGTAATAATGTCAAATTAAATAAAACAAATCAAACATCCATATGAGATATTGAATCATGCTAAATAATACAAACAAAGTGATAAAATACCAAAGAGACTAAGCATGCTGAAACCTATCCAATAGTGGATTGGTGCTTTTGTGGAAAGAAGCCCTTTCCCAACCCTTGACAAGCTTGATGGTGAAATGCTTTGAAGATGCTAATTGATATGATAAACAAGATGCAAATGCTTGAAATTGGATGAGTTGTGGAGTTAAGATGAGAAACTTGTGGAGGATTGATACAATAGAGAAGCTCTCTATTTATAGCCAAGAAGGATAAAATAATGCTAAACATGGAGGATGTGGGACTAAAGATCCACCAATAGGAAGTAGCCACTTGTCAACTTGTGATAGGTTGAGGAATGAGCAAATATTGGTGAATGTGCCAAAGAGAGGGAGATTTGAAATTTTAATTTGAGAGTTAAATGCTAAGTTTGACCTTTGCAAGAGACATGTAAGACCTCTTAAATGCTTTGTTGGATGTACATGTCAACTTGGGGGGAGATTCAAATTTGGAAGAATATTCTAATTTTATGCCAAGTTGAAAGAAAATGATGAATTAATAAATTAATAAATTGATTTATTGTGCAAGTGGGAAAAGCTAGAGGATGTGATGGGTGATTAGATTAGATTAATTTAGTGAGGGATTAGGTGATTTGACCCATTTTATGGATTTAAACTAAATCAAAGGGAAATTAAAGGTGATTTTAGATTAAATAAAGGTTTGATTTATTTAATCAAAGAGGGATAATGATAGGCTTAAATTAAGTAAAGTTAATTTATTCAATTTAAATGAATGACCTTAGATATTGAATTTAATGAACTTGCGGTACTTGATGAATGGATGAATGTGAATTATGCTAATTTTGTATGTCTACAATATGTCTAGTTTACAAAATGGGTTAATTTGGTCTTGATAAAATTTTAGTTCACATAAAAATCTTTGGACTACTATAGTTTCTCCTTACTCAAGGGAATGGAGATATACCTATGAGGCTTTATCATTCCATTTACAAAAGGGTGGAGGGAAAGTTTATTTTCACTCATTAGTATACTCCAATCCAGAATTTTTGGAAGATGGATATAGTAGTTGCATCTTAGATCATTTGTTTTCCTTAAAATATTATCAAATTTAGCATAAAAGGTTAAAGTAACGGGTTATGAATTACCCTTGTTAAAAGGGAGAAAGGTTGTATTGTATAAACTTGGAAATAAAATAAAAGTTATTGCAATTAATTTTTCCTTACATGTTTGAATGAAGGTTTAAATTTCATAGACTAACTTGGTGAAATGTGTATACCCTTAATCTCCAAATCTTCCCCATCTCACCAAAATAAATAAGCAACTATGTATTTACTAGTTCATTATGCCTTAATAATTTCTCCATTTAGGTTCTCACCTTTGTATATATTCACCATACTCATATTTCAAATGGATTCAATATTTTCATCACATAATAAAGAAGTGAATCCCTCTTTTTATTTTATTATGGATGTAAATAATATACAAAAATTTAAAAAAAAAAAATCACATATCATGTAATATATAAGTTGTTAAACCTTTATTATTTATGCTCAATGATTAAGTCTAAATAAAGTAATAAATTTTCCATGCTTCCAAAGAGATACATCTATATATTATTTTCAATATTTCTTTGCATATATTGTATGTATTAAACATATGTTATATAATTAAATAATATATACCTCATTAAAAAAAAATTTACTTTATGTATTGAATATATTATGTATAAAATATAATATAAATATATAAGTACTTAAAATTATAGATTATTTTTCTCCAAATCTTCAAAATCTAAAAACACAAGTGAGTAGATAATGATAGAAGAATAAGCTTTATAAGAATCCTTATGGATTTAGGCTTTATATTAATTGTCACAAGATCTAATGATAAATATTAAAACAAATCCAATGGCTATCATTTAATGAAAATTATATTAATTTCTATTTTTTCATTACTTTAATTAAACTTGTGTAGTTCTCCAATATGTCCAGGTTGGGGATAGTGACCTTAGGAACCCTCACTTTAAGTTTTGACTTAAAGTCACTATTTTTACTTTTTAAATAAGGTGGCATTTCAACTCAATTTTAAATTTATGTGGGACTTAAGAAATTAATTTTATTCTTTTAAATTTGATTAAAGCTAAAACGATGCCTAAGTTATATAACCTTTGGAAAATCATTAGATTAATTAAATAAATGAGTTTAATATTATAAGCATAAATCTAGAGTAGGTTACTCTCATTATTTCAAAATAAGATTTTTAAGTAAAATAAACAATTTTAATAGGATTTAAGAAGAATTATTTTTTATATATAAATCCAAACTAAACCATTGTAATACCATTTAATTGCATTGGTATTTTAATTATATACTTAACTTGGTAAGATTAATGGGTGAAGAAAATTATATTGATCAAGCAAAAAATTAAATATAATATAACATTAATACCATTAAACCTATGAGGTCATGGGTTAACAATGTGACGTTCCTTCTTGAAATTTGAGACAAAAAAGTTTGAATTAATTAATTTTAAATGAATCAATTAAAGGTGAAGGTTAACATAAGAATTTAACCCTTACTAAATCATAAAATGTTTGCACTTGATTGAAAAAATATTTAAAATATCAATGAATTTCCTCTTTGACAAAGGCATGTACATGCACAACTATTAATTAGAAAATAAACTACTAAATCTTAAGTAGACAAACCATTTCTATCAAATAAGATTATTTTTTTGGAGGGAGATAATAATATGATACAAAATGGTAATATGAAGAAAATCATTTATGTCCATGGAATAATTAACATACAATATTGGAAGCACAATTGTATAAAATGGTTCAAGCCTTCATATATTGATTTCAAATACAACATTAAAGGTAAATGTTTACTATGGTAAATTTTTTTGTTTTTATATTTTTACCCTCTTTCTTAAAAATTCATGACTAAAAGAATTGACATCATGTCAATGAAAATTAAAAATATTCCCTAGTTGATTGGTGAGAAGAAAAGGTGACCTAATATAATGACCTCTTGAGATTTTTTATGAAAAGGGTCATATAAGAGATTTATCTAATTGAAAGAAGGTAGTTGAAATTTTGATAGAGGCTAAAAAATGAGGAGCAATTAAATTAAAATAGAAAAAAATTGTTGAAATATGAAGAAATGGTGGAATAAAGAATAAAATGGTGTGAAAAAATTAGGGCCTAGGGATTTGAATTGGAGATAATGAGGCATATAAATAGGCTTTGGCGCCCCAAAAATTTCACTTGAACCCCAATACTTTAGAAAACTAGGGAACTATACATGCAAAGGAGGTAGCAAAAGTTGACCCATATGCAATGCCACACCCACCATGTTAAGTAAGTGTAGTAGCAAATGTATCAAACTTTCTTTTGGTATAAATGTTATTTGATTTCAATTATTTCATGCTCATGTATATATATAAATATATTTGTGATGAGGTACGTATATCGCCAATTTCTCTTTGGCATTATCTATTGGAAATCGTTTCAGTTCTTATCCTAAACAAAAAAAATCCCTTTGGCTAGAGGTATGAAGAACATTGAATTGTTTGTGTGCTTGATCTTTTCTTTTGGATTTATCTTATTGTGCTCATTCCAATGACCTCTCAATGATGTCTAATCAAAGTGATTTAGAGAGAAAGGAATGGGGCATCAACCATTATCTTTTTGTCTATTGTGCTTGTTGTATGTTCTTGTAATATAACTTGGCAAATACTTGCTTTGTTAAGTGCATCCTAGCAAGGTTTTGGTATGTCAAGTGTGAACAAGAATAATCCTATTTGTATGTCGAGTCAAATTCCATCGCACTAAGTACAATGCCATCCTAGTTCTTTATACCTTGATGCATCGTATCTAAGTGTGTTATCAAACATAAGGTAAGTGGCCCTTTTAAAATCCCAATTTATTCTTTCTTTTTTTCTGTGCTAACATCATATGAAGATTGTTAATCATCATCACCAATGCATCCATCTTGCATCCATAAACCATTAGCATGCTGCGTATCATATCATAACATATAAGAAAAACTGATCATCTCATGTGCATGCTCATCATCATAATATAGATTTATTAGTCTAAGCATCTCATAAAACCATACATTTGCATAAAACATACATTGCATAATCATATAGGCATCATCACATCATTCATCTAAAATGTAGTATATCATCATTTAAGTTGTTTAGGATAATATAGATTGGGTATTCTAAGCATCTTAAAACTGTCTCATTTGCATCATCCTCATAACCATCCATACATCCATTTTGAACCTCTTTAACGTGAGATGGACCCTCAAATTGAATCTTTTCGCTCAATCTCTTGAGGGGGAAATGTACCAATATACTTCTTTCTGCTACAACATATAAAAAAATAATATTTTTTTTGAATTTTGATCACGACAAGTTTATTCATTGAACCAACACAACAAGTACATTGCTTCAAAGAGGGACAAAATGTAGGCATGCAAATTTGGCATCATGCATTTAATTAAGTCATATTCGTCCATTCATCAAATAAATCAATTTTATTTGATTAATCTCTAAAGTCCTTCATTTAAATTAAATAAATTCATCTTCAACAGTTAACATCATCTCCCTTAGCTAAATAAATCAAAATACTTATTGAAATAAGCCTAAATCATTTTCCATCTCCTTTTTATTTATTTTAATCCATAAATCTAATCTTAATCCATGTCACATCCTCTAGCTTTTCCCACTTGCACAAATAAATCAATTTATTGATTTATTAATTCATCATTTTCCATCAACATGGCATCTTTGAGGAATATTTCCTCAAATTTGAAATAAAATAAAAGTTGACATGTACATCCAACAAAGCATTTATGAGCTCTTACATGGCTCTTACATGTCTCTTGCACAAGTCAAACTTAGTATTTAACTCACAAATTCAAATTTGAATCTCCCCCTCTTTAGCACATTGACCAAAATGTGCTCATTCCTCAAGCCTATCACAAGTTGACAAGTGGCCTCTTCTCATTGGTGGATCTTTAGTCCGACATCCTCCATATTTGGCATTCTTTTATCCTTCTTGGGTGTAAATGCAGACCTTCTCTATTGTTTTAATCCTCCACAAGTTTCTCATCTTGGCTCCACAACTTGATCCACAATCCTCATGCAAAGTTACTCTCTTCAATGAAGAGCTAATTTTTTTCACTCCACAATCTCATGCACAAATGCATCATTATCATTTAAATCCATCTTCATAGCATTTCATATCATCTTCATATCATGGAGCTTAGCAAGGATTGGGAAAGGGCTTATTTCCATAGAAGCACCAATCTACTATGAGATAAATTTGGATTCATGTTATTATGTGTTTTATTTAGTTTCCTTAATTCCTTTCATTGCATGATTAACATGTTTCATTATTTCATAGGTATGTTCTTATTTTTATTTGTTTTAAATGACAATGCTAATGTGTGTTTTGAGCAAATGCAGAATTTGACATCTACAGATGGCATCTTTGACAGAATATTCTTCCAATTTGAATTTTCCCTCCCACATGACTTGTCCATCCAAAAAAGCATTTAAGATCTCTTACATGTCAAGCTTACACAATTCAAACTCGGCATTTAACTCATCTTTCATCCACCCTAAACATGTCACTTCATCAAACTCAAAATTCAAACTTGCACATTGATCAAGATGTGCCCAACCTCCCTCCATTAGAATTCTGACAAGTGGCACAATGCCATTGGATTATCTTTTTATCCCACATTCCTCCTATCTTGCATTTCCCTATCATTCTATTCTATAAACAAAGAACCTCTCTATTGATTTAATCCTCCTCCACAACTACACAACTTGATCACTTATCATTTTGCATCATCCATCATCTAGGAACTTATCAAGGATTGGGAAAGGGCTTCTTTCGACATCAAAGAAGCATCAATCCACTATGAGATAGGGGTTTGATCATGTGTTCATATGCTTGCAATTAGTTGTTTTTGTTCTATTTAGTTTGCATATTTTAGAATAGTTAAGTATTTCATAGGAATCTTAGGTTTGCTTATTTTGAATTGAATAACTAAGCTAATTGTGGTAATTATTTGAAGAATTGCAGATTTAAGGTTCACACCCTCCAACAAGCCAAATTTCAAATTTTAAAAGCCACCTAATGTCATTTATTGGCACATTCATCAAAACATACACATCCTTGGCCCATTCACATGATGGCAAGTGGCTCCACTAGTAGTGTGACTTGGAGTTGGACCTATCAAAATCCTTTGACTCTTATGTATGCCTTGATCACCTAGTGTTTATGTAGTATATTGTGTTGTCCACTTATGTGTAATTTGTTGTTGTAGCGCATGTTGACCACTACTAGTACTACTACCCATACCATTGCCACCAAAGGTAGTGCCATTTGCACTAAGCCCTCCACCATGGGCATGTCCTATTTGTGATTGTGTCTAACCATGAGGACGAGGATTTGAACTTAAAGCTCTACCAAATTGAACTGTATACCCTAGATCTACTTTTTCCCAAGGCTAGATTTATCAACTAGTTTTCTATGCTCTACATCTATTACCATCCAAGGGCCTAGTCTTTTGGACCCAAAAGGACCACCTTCATAACCCATTTTTTCAGCTATGGCTACTCCTATAGTAAATGCTTCTTTTGTGGCCTCACTTAAACCAAGTTTGAAATTGACATGGCTTTCTTTTTGCCTATCATCATCACTTTCTTCATCTTCTTGTTCATTTAGATGATCTATATTCCATAATTTCCTAAACTCAAGATCTTCTTCATTATCTCCATACTCTACAAGAGCTCTTGGATCACCTAGGTTCTTCCTCATAGACCAAAAGGCAATAATTTTTTATTGTGCCAATTTTTTTTCTGTAACTTTGTTCTCTAGAGAATCTGGCATTTTTACTCTACTAGATGGTTTATGAATTTTTTCATAAAAATTGTTGTACCTCCTAATTTTCTTTCGATGCAATGCCATAATTTTTGCTAACAATTGTTCAAAATAAATACCATTCTCAGTAGTATTTTTCTCCATTTCTACTTTGACCTCATCCCAAGAATCCTTGTTTCTCAAGTTTTCAAGCAAGGGTTTACTTTGATGTTGAATTCTACTTCCAGCATTCCTATTGAGCATAATCATTGATTTAGTGGTGTCACATGGATCATACTACAAGTGATAGATAGCATCAAAATCAAAAAAATTCTAAAGATCATGTGCCACACTAAATGCTTTTCTCTCAAATTTCATCCCTCCACATGAAAAAGTTAAAGAAGGAAATAAGGTTTTCTTCCCCTGACTGCTAAAGTGCCTTTCATCAGTACTTTGCATCTTCCTGACATATTCCAAAGAAAAAAACCTTTCTATCATATGTATTGGAAGTTTGTATGGTTGTACTTCTGATCCATAAAATCTTAGCACAGTATATTCTTCCATTAAGTACTAATCATCCAATTGTATTTATTTTCCTAGTTGAATGCAGTTTCTACATGACATAGGCAATCTAGTCATTGGAGTATTTGTAATTGCTTGATGCAATGGGGCCAAAAAGTAGCCTACAAAATGACTGTAATTCCTTTGAGAATCATGCAGCCTTATAATAATGGTCCATTCAGATACTATAGCCATTTTCTTTTCCTTAGGATTACTATTACCATAGGGCTGAATTTGAAGCTTGTTGGTCTAAAGCATTCCTCTGAATTTGAATAGAAAAAGATAGCACAAGTATGTTGTGAACCTAAATATCTTGCTGAAACCTCCTTTAATTATTAAAAATTGTTTATGCATGGATTCTACAATGTGGTAAATAAAATTATATTTGGCACATGGAACACCATAATGGATATTACACACAATTTCAAGGAGGCATTCACCCACTTCCAAATTGCTATCCAGCCAAAGGAAGAATGCTAGCATGGAAATAGTATCCTTAACCCATCGTCACCTTTCATAAGGAGGTTTATGATCACCTTTCAATTTGTTTCTATTCTGAACTATTCTATTTTAGAAAGATTTTTTCTCCATTTCATCCACTGCTTCATAATGACTAGCAAGCTTTTCTAGGTCAATGTGGACATTTCAAAATTCTTCTGTTGTAAACCCCAAAGCCAACACTTTTCTAAGTTCTACATTAATGGATAAAAATTCTTCTTTGCTATCTTTATTAACAATTTCTCTTTTTTTATCATCATAATTTAGGGCACATACCATGATAAATTCTGGGCAAGGGAAAACCTCATGTAACATCATGTTCCCTAATCTAGTTACCCATGGTGCACTGATACTATTAACTTGCATTTTATTTGTAACCTTATTCTCAAATGAAAATCTAAGTTTTGAGGTATGCCTACCATAGGTTTTGATGAGCCTAAAATATGCTCATAATTTGGTGTTATAATAAACTTTTAAATGACTTTATTTTTGCTATTTCACAGCTGTTTAAACTTTGTTGAAACCTTTTATGGGGATATCCTGTAGCAAGACACTTTTATATTCCTGCAGCCTATTGTGTTGACTTGATTGGTGATGATATTCCTGACTCCCCAAAATGGCTGGTATATCATATACGCTTTTTAATGGTGAAGTAGATTTAAAATGTGTGTGATTAATGAATAAAATATCATGTATGTTTTAATGCCTTTTCTTTGCATGTTCATACCTTTTTGTTTCAAGAAATGAGTCAAGCAGTTTATCTTCGCTCATAGCAAAAGTCCATTTCATCTAATTTGAGGAAGTTCAAGACTCTTTGACCTAAACCGATGGAAAGATTTTAATGATAAGTTTATCCGAAAGAGTGGAGCGCTAGATTCTCTCTGAATCGGGTTGAACACATAAATTCATTTATGAAGTTTGTTCCTTGATTCAGGGATACACTTTACTTCCACGTCTTTCTTTGATGAAGTTAGTTAGTTGTTCTTCTGTTTTAAAAATAAGATACTCCTCCTGCGCGAGAGAGTAGTAGTAGGAAAGATGATGAATAGAATGAGTAATAGATGATTTTTAGGTAAGATAGAAATAGAGTAGCAGATATCATGTAAGAATTAGTATGATAATGAAAGACAGAATCTGTTTGACCAGAAGTAGAGTTCGTTGTTAGTTCTCACATCAACAAAACAATGTATTTCATTCGCTACGAATAAAGATCGATGAAGTTCTCGAAGTTCAAAGATTCGTGGAATCAAGATGCTTGCTAAGGGGCCCACTGCAAGTATCAGAAGCTAATTAGTTAGATGTTTTTGCCGATACTCCAGTTAGCTTTTCATCTTTGAAATTTTATACAAACTCAGCTTTACATCAGCCTCTGGGCAGTTATATCCCTTGCGATCAAGCTCTACAAAGAGGCGGCGCCGCTTGGTTTGTATTTCGGCCGTCGTTGCTTCGCTTTTAATCAAGCATAGCGAGTTAAAGAATTTCGCATTACCATTCTCAGAGCTTAGATAGAATTTCTTTTCAGTATGTATTTTTGCTAAGATTTGACCAAAGCAAATTCCTAGTGCATATATTTTGCTGTGCCATTTAAAGTCTACGTCCCCTGGTTTGACAAGTAAATGAACATCCACAGAGAGATATTAGTCACCTGTCGGAATGTCCAATTCCAAGAAAAGTTTTACTGTGCTATTCATATCCTTTTGTGAGTGCGAGCCATTTTTGGCGCCATTGCTGGGGATGGCGTCCAACTAGGAGTCTGACAAAGTCATTTTCAGCATTAGTTTAGTCTGTTAGTCAAAAAATTTCAAAATATTTCAAGCCATTACGCATCGTATTGCATGCATAGAAGAAGAAGAGACACACTGGGAAGGTTCCTCCCTGAAAATCTGTTTATTGAACTACCATTTGACCCAGCCGATAATGAACCTCGAGGAAAACCCATTTTGCTCAAGTATTCCAACACCTAGACATGAAAATAATCCACCTAATAATCCACCTCCTGCATTTGAGTTTCATATTGTTCCCCAACAAGATACTGACAATCTTAAAAACATCCCCTCTTCCTTGCTTCCAAAGTTTTATGGCCTGGTCACAGAAGACCCAGAAACCTTTCTGTTTGAATTTGATGTCCTCTGTCGCAGTTATGACTACAACATAGACGCTCATAAACTAAAGCTATTTCCTTCCACTTTCAAGGAGGGAGCTCTCAGATGGTTCATGAGTCTGGGAACAGCCGTTGTAAATAGTTGGGCAGCCATGCAGACGAAATTCCTTGAAAAGTATAAGGAATATTGTAAGAGTGCCAACAAAGGTGATGACATATTCCGAATTCAGCAGAAGGAGGATGAAAGTCTGGAAGATTATATTTCAAGGTTTTTGTTTTCATTAAAAAGAAACTCAAACCATACTCTTAACGAGGACTCTCAGAAATTACTTTTTCTAAGGGGAATCAGTGATACCTGTATTGACGCCTTGGACCTAATGGGAGGAGGTGATATAACTCAACTACCTTGGGATGATATCCAGAAGATATGTCTTAACTATTCTCGAGCAATAGTTAAGAAAGGTCGAGGTCATCATGCTTCAGTAGGGAAGTCTTCTTCTGGTGGAGTTTCCCGGATGGAGATCACAAATCTGCTATCTGATTTCAAGCAGGACATTATTAATAATATGGCTACACAATTGGACACTATGCAAGCTCGGAAGAAAAATGCAGAAGCTAAGGTAGTTTTGGCTGAGTTCTGTCCATACTGTACACAAAAGAAGCATGATTGTAGATGCAAGATGGTGGCTAATTTGGAAGCTAGACAACTTCCTACTGATTTCAAACCAGTGGAAGGTGATGATGATTAAGTGTTCTTTGTTGCACAAAGGAGACCATGGGCCCAGAGGCAAGGTATGCCTCAAGACCCTTTAACTTTTGGTAATCCCTATTCTAGCTATAATAACCAATGGCAACAAGCATATGGACCACCACCACCATGGAATCCGCCTCAACCAAGTTGGCCTAATTATCAAACCACACAGTGGCAATCTCCTCAAGGAGGTTGGTAGCAGCCACAAGGGCAATGGACCCCACCTTCAGGAAATTGGCAACAAAATCTTCAATGGAAAGGTCCTCAACAATGGCAAAACCAGTCTCCTGGGTTTCTGCAGCCTCCGCAGCCACAACAACAGGCCCTTATGCCACCTCCTATAGCAACTACCACAAATCTTGGACCTCCAAAGCAAACACCTATGCCTGCCCAGCCGTTGCCTAATCCCAATAATAAGCAATAGCAGCAGCCTCAACAGCCTGTGTATATTTATGAAGCCAACCAATATCAAGCTTATGCCTTAAATGTTAATGACATCCATCTGAGGTCTGGAACTACTTTACCTGCTCCCAAACCACCTCTGATTACAGAAATATCTGATTCACCCCTTGAAGAATCTAATGCACCTGCTGTTTCCACTGAGCATATGCCTATACCCGATACAGTTTCTACGGAACCTATTTTGCGGAGACAAGATAAACCACCTTTTCCTCAGAGGTTGCAAAGTACCGAATCTAAACTCATGGAAGAACCCACTTTTGACATTCTCGATCAGCTCAAAAATATGCAAATTCAAATTCTTTTGTTTCAGGCTATTAAAGATGTTCCCATTTTTGGAAAAGCTATTAAAGAAGCCTGTTTGAAGAAGCCTGGACGAAAGAAAAAGGATTCCCAAACAATTCATTTCTTAGGGAAATTGGCTTATATAATGTTGGGAAATGTAGTCATTCCAAAGTATATTGACCCTGGAAGCCCTGTAGTACAGATACATATAAATGGCCAAGTTGTAAAAAATGTTTTGATTGATTTAGGAGCTGCCATTAATGTGATGACAAAGAATACTATGGACTCCTTGAATATTTCAAACATTAGGTCTACACCGACAGTTCTGCAACTTGCAGACAACTCCACAGTCAAACCTGATGGGATGATAGAAGATGTAATTGTCACTCTTGAATCTTGGGAGTATCCTACTGATTTCATAATATTATCAGTTAAGACAACTTTAGGAGGGTATCCAGTTATTCTTGGTAGGCCATGGTTAGCAACTACTGATGCTTTTATAGGATGTCGTTCTAGAGATATGACCATTTCTGATGGGCAGTCCATAAAGAAATTGGCTTTGTATCCGCCTGCTAAACCTCAAGCAGATTTGTCCCAACTTGTTTGGCCAAATGTGGGAGAAGAAACTGAAGAAGCCAAATTCTTTGGCTCAATTAATGATGCCTCAAAATGATCCATTCTCTCAACTTCAAAGTGAAGATGCTTTGCTTTTTCAAATTCTGCAATTCAATCTTGATGTAGATAGTTTATCCGATCCAAGTGACAGTCAGCATCAATGTTTCCTGCAGCAGCTAGATTCTGAGAGTTCATTGCCTAAACTTTCGACAATTTTTCATAACTTGCTTCCACAAGAGATACAAACATTACCTGTTGATTCTATGAGTAATCTCATTAAGCAGATAGAATTGTCTCCAGATCATTGTTTGAATGTTAATAGCAAGTTGTCTCAGTCTCATGAGGCTGACTTATTAAAAATGCTACAAGAACAGCATAAAGTTTTTGCATGGGAATATGGGGACATGCAAGGAATATATCCTTGAGTTTGTACTCATAGGATATATATCAAAAGATTGTTTACCAGGTTAGACAACCTCAAAGAGAGTAAAATCCAGCAGAAATAGTGAAAAATGAACTTCAAAAGGTTGCTTGATCTTTGGTTTTATTTACCCAATTTGACTGACGATGGGTTTCTCCATTAGTCATTTGTCCTCAAAGAAAGGAGGAAAATGGAAGTATATTAATGAATTCTGAGAGAGTTGAACAATGCCACTAAAAAGATCACTTTCCATTACCTTTGTAGACCAGAGTACTAAGTTTGCTTTGTCACGGTAAAGATATTTTTAAGTTCTTAGATGGATTTAGGTGGGTATAATCAGGATAAAGAAATTTCCCGAAGATCAGGAACAAGACCACTTTTACTGTCCATGGGGGACATTGCTTGTTGGTCTTGCCTTTGGCTTATGCAATGCACAACAACTTATTTGGAAGCGATGGTGGCGCATTTCACGATATATCTCATGAATGTATGGAGATTTATATGGATGATTTCACTACATATGGAGTCACATTTGAAGAAGCACTGGTGAATTTAGAAAAAGTATTAAAAAGGTGTAGAGAGAAAAATTTGTCTCTAAACAGTGAAAAGTGCTTTCTAATGATGGAAGAAGGTATTGTTTTAGGTCATCATATTTCAAAGAATGGAATTTAGGTTGACCCTGCTAAAATTGAAGTTATTCAGAATTTACAAACTCCTGCAAAAAAAAAAGATGTTAAAAGTTTTCTTGGTCATGCAGGGTATTATAGAAGGTTTATAAAAGACCTTAGTAAAATTGTCAGTCCACTTTATGCTTTGTTAACAAAAGATTCCCAATTTGAGTGGACCGAGGCCTGCGAAAAATCCTTCCTGCAGGTAAAGGACTTGATTTCTAAAACCCCTGTTCTTCAAGGTCCAAAATGGAACCTGCTTTTTCACATACATGCTGATGCATATGATTTTGGTATAGGAGCAGTTTTTAAGTCAAAAAGAAAATTCAATTGAGCATGCTATCTACTTTATCAGCAAAAACCTTCAAGGTCCTGAGCTCAACTATACTGTTACAGAAAAGGAATTGCTTGCAGTAGTGTATGCTTTGAATAAATTTAGGCATTATGTCACAGGTTATCAGATTTTCATCCACACTGACCATGCAACAATCAAGTACTTGATGAACAAACCTGCTATTTCTGGTAGATTGGCACGATGGCTCTTGTTGTTACAAGAATTTGATATTACAATCATTGACAAACCAGGAAGAGCTAATATTGTAGCTGACTTTTTATCAAGACTTCAATCAGCTGTATCTGAGGAACATGAGGTCATTGATGATAGATTCCCAGATGAACACTTGTTTTCCATTGCTGCACATACACCCTGGTATGTAGACATTGCTAATTATCTAGCAGCAAACAAAATACTAGCTCATTTTTCCCCAAAAGAAAAGAAGTTGTTGATAGAGAAAAGTTTCAACTTTACCTGGATTGCCAATTGTCTGTTCTATACTGGACCTGATCAAGTAATGCGAAGATGTGTAAGAGAAGATGAGACTTATGATATCTTGCATGCCTGCCATGATGAACCATGTGGGGGGCATTTTGCAGCAAAAAGAACAACAATGAAAGTTCTTACAACAGGGTATTACTGGCCAACATTACACAAGGATGCTGTGGCCTATACAAGGAAGTGTGACAGATGCCAGCGTATGGGAAGACCAACTAAGTCAGATGAAATGCCACTATATCCGCAGGTAATAGTCACCCGCACGATAAATGGGGATGGATTTTTATTGGAGCCAATTGATTACACCATCAAATGGAAAGTCCTTACATTCCTAGTTTACTTGCAGTTATGTCTAAAATGGAGTGAGGTAAAGCTATGACCAATGCGAGATAACAAAGTTGCTAAATTTTTGTATGAACAAATTTACCTGGAATTTAGGTTTCGAGCTTGTAGCTTAGATGCTGAGAGCTTTCGGTTCATTCGAATCTAATCAGCGCACTTATGAATTGACTATAAGATCAAACATAGAAATCCAGCCCTTATCATCCCTCAGAAGCCGTGAAAATTACAGTGGAGGTAACAAAGCAGAAGGTAGAGTGGCAGTCCTCACAAGGAGCGGTCACGATTCATAAGAAAGGCGGAGTATGGAGCTTCTTGAAGCAGTTTGGGCTTACAGAACTACATGGAAAACAACAACTGGGTTTACACCTTTTGAGTTGCTCTATGGGAAAACAGCTATGTTACCCATTGAATTTGAACATAAAACTTTGAGGACAGCTCTTGAACTCAACATGGACTTATCTGAAGCGCAGAAGGACCGTCTCCTGCAGTTAAATGCTTTGGATGAAATGAGAAAAGCTGCCCTGCAGCATACAGAATTAATCCAACAGCAGAGAAAGAAATGGCATGATCAGCACATCAAAACCAAAAAAATTTCTGCTGGAGATTGGGCTTTGTTATATGATTCTAGGTACCAAGAAAACCAGGGTAAACTCACAACACACTGGCTTGGCCCCTATGAAGTTGAAAATGTGTTTGACAACGGAGCTGTGCAGCTAGTCACAATTGATCTAGTCTGTTTCAAATTGCTCGTCTATGGCTACCGACTCTGACTATACCATAAGCCAGTTTCCAAGGAAGACTTCATGAAGCAGTTCATTCAGGTTCCTCCCGCTACTCTTCCTGCAGCCGAAGGCTCTAGCCTTTCTCCTGCAGCGTTCTAGTAATTTTCAAAAAGTATGTACATAATAAAGGTTTTCTTTTTACAAAAACCTTTTTTCTCCATTTTCATTTATCGCCCCCATCTCACTTCTTTACCTTCCATCCATCCATCCCATCCATTCATTTCATTCGTACATTTTCTCCACCCACGTCATCCATCCAATTCATACGTCCGCATCAACCTTAATTAGAATATCTTTCCAACTTATCAATTCATGCAGTGTCGTCATCTTTCTTCACACGTACGTGCAATTATTAAAGGTACGACATATCTTTTGTTATCGCATATTTGATTTATTTCATCCTATTCAATTACTGCTATGCATGTACCGGTCATTATCCCCTGAATCTCTACCTGTTCTTTAGTACATGTGAGGACACATGTCATCTTTTAAGTAGGGGGCGGGGTAATCCATCGTTTGAAACCTGTCTTTTCGCCGCTGCCATAACTACAAAATAATCTTTCTTTAATATATTTCTGGTACTTTCCAAACGTGATTGCATGACCTTCTTTAATGCATCTTTTTCTTGCAAATTACGATTAAGACTGCTTGTTTAAAAAAGTTTATTTTTGGAAAAAAGAAAGAAATGTGGCGGCCTGACAAAGAAAAACCAGAACAAAAAGGGAAATAAAGAATTTGAATCTTCAGCAAGAAATTGAGTTCAGCTAGAAAAATTGCAAACATGGCTGGTCAGTTGGTGCGACATGAGCTTGTAGGTCATGAATTGTTGTTGTAAAACCCGTAGACAGTCCAAGCATTTAGCCTTTGTGGATGGTTAAATTATTTTATGAGTTTAAATGATTTTGATGAGAAGGCTGCGACAGAATTTTTGAGAACACTTTATGAAGGGGAAGCCACTGTATGGGGTCTAACAGTTGTTGCAACCGAAGACAGAATTGCTGAGGTAACCAGGCTCCCAGCCATTGGAGAAAACTTTTCTTCAGATGCTGTAGCTACAAGGGCTGAATTTTCAATGCCTACTGATGGACCTCTGGAAGTCTTCAAGCAAGGATGCAAGCGAGTGTCACTGCCTCTTCCATATTCAAAGTATGTCACTTATATAATAAGGTATTTCACCTATGAAGGCCATTTTTCCTATCTGCATTCTCATCATTTAAATTATTAATCCATATAAGGCATGGGTTGGCTATGAATGTTTTGAATTTCTTGTTAAATTTTTTAGAGCAAAGTGCCCATGGAACTCAATAGGGGAAAGATAACTCTGTCACTCATCATGGCCTTATTAAATTACTGATTGAACGCTCTTTGAGAGACGTCTCACCTCTCTCCTGGCAACAATTTGTTGCCCAAAAGAGTTTGCAACCCCCTAGGGTAATTACCCCATGGCCTCAAAGAAAGAAGAAAGAAATTGCATCTATCAGTGGAACAAGGCAAGGGTCATCTACTCCTGTAGCACCCGATCCCGTAGCCATCACAGCTGAATCCTCTGCTAGGGTACAAACTAGGTCTGCTACTAGGAGGGAGAAAGGAAAATCAAAGGCAGAAGGGTCCCCTGAATCTGACCCTCGTTCTCAGAAAAGGCAATGCTCCTCTCCTGCAGCACCTTCCCCTGCAGCAGTTTCTCCTACAGCAACAGCTGTTGATATTACCAGTTCAGCGTCATCCTCTGGTAGGGCAGAGCCCCCTGAACAAACAAGAAAAAGAAAAGCTACCGGAACACCCCCTGCAGCCACATCAGTACCAAGAAGGGTTTCCACAAGGAAACAATCTAGGACCTCCCCTGTTTCACCGCAACTTGAGGTGATTGTAATTTCAGAAGGGTCTGTTGAATCTAAATTTAATGTTTCTCGGAATGAATCTAAGAATGCTGCTCAGAGTTCACTCGTTCCTGAAGAGGAACAAGTAGAGACAAAAGAAGCAGGGAATAATGGGCACGAGTTGTCAAATCTTGATGATCTGGCTAATGCTACTATGCAATTCTTGGAGGAAGCACAGACTTCACCGCAGCAACAAGAAGAATTTATCCTGTAGCAAGAACAAGAACAGGCTGAACAACTGAATGTGCCTAGTGAAACTATATTTCACTCCACAATTTGCAAAGCCATTGTTGTGTATAGGAGGACCCTTTTAATTAAGTTTTTGAAATTTGTTAAAAATAATTGGGAAACAGTTACACTGCAAACTGTGACTTTTCGACACATTGCCCATACTGACATGCAACAAAGTCTGTGGCAAGTAGAAAAGAAGAAATTGAAAAAGAAAATTGAAAGTCAGAAATAGGAAATTGCTGAGTTGAAAGCAAAAATGGACGAAATGCTAAAGGTAACTGGTCAAATTATGGAATGCAGACCGCCACCCAGATTTTATGCTCTGTGCCTTAAAGAATAGTTTTTATGGTTTCAATTGATGAGAATTTCTAGAAACCAAGACCCTATAATTCATTCTGCCAAAGAATTTTATGAAGCATATCAAGCAGCCCCTAACTGGTTAAGGAATTCTCTGTGTGAATTCTATTTGCATG
This sequence comes from Sequoia sempervirens, assembly GCA_007258455.2. Lineage (NCBI taxonomy): Eukaryota > Viridiplantae > Streptophyta > Pinopsida > Cupressales > Cupressaceae > Sequoia > Sequoia sempervirens. The sequence continues at coordinate 374,089,092 of VDFB02271358.1, forward strand.
ACTTTTTAATACCATTTGAAACAGAATGGAATCCTCTTCTATACATTGGTGATATTCATTTGAGAGCATTTATGTCATGGGCAGCAAATGAGGTGAATTATGGCAGGTAGTGGGAAACGTATGAGGAAATTGAGAAAACAGAGCCTGTCCCATTACGCTCTCAAAGTTCAAACCCACATGCAATGTTGAAAGATTGGTTTGCTTTGACATATGGTATTAATGATGTTTCAGCCAGAGAGAAAATATTTGACATCAGAAAGCAAGTATATGATGAATTCGAGGCACAACAATATTCATTTTGGAGATTAGCATATACTAAATAGAAAAAGGTGGGAAAAAGTCGCTTGTTGGGTTAAAATTGAACCACATGGTCCCCTAAACTTTACAGCTGCACTCAAACGAACTGGCAGATATATTCAATTGGGACTTTAAACAAGATTTGAACTATGGCTGCCATTGACATTCAGACCCCCTGTGCTAATGTGGCCCCTGTATCCTCATCAGGCTACAAAACTTAACAATGAATTAGAAGACCGAAGATATGAAAGGTGCAGGGATTTCAGAGGATTCTATTATAGGTTTGGATATCCATTCTAGAGTCATGCAGCCACTACTGACTTCAGAGAAACCACTGAGAAAAGCTAATGTAGGGGACCCGACACATTGGGCCTAAGTAGAAGGCGATGATGAACCTAAAATATGCTCATAATTTGATGTTATGATAAACTTTTAAATGACTTCATTTTTGCTATTTCATGGCTGTTTAAACTTTTTTGAAACCTTTTATGGGGATATCTTGTAGCAAGACACTTTTATATTCCTGCAACCTATTGTGTTGACT
>VDFB02271358.1:374090032-374112588 GCA_007258455.2 Sequoia sempervirens
AAACTAGTAGCGTAAGTAGTTAAAATGCATAAAAAAGAGGAATGTGTTAAAAGTAATATTAGCGTGACTCATTTAAGAGATGAAAAAAATAAAGTCAACAAAAGAAACTCCACCAAATAAAGCAAGCTTTCAACAATCACACCAGAAAAAGACTTAGTAACACCATGCCTTTAAAATATTTCCCAACAAATACAAGCAAGGTATGTGTATGAGATAAACGCGTAGATCCATAATTGGGAAATGCACACTTTTCTTTCTCTAGAATGACCCACAATAAATTATTGAAATGCTAAGTTACTGCAAATAGTAATAATCATGATATAAACCTACACATAATAATAAATCTAATATAAAATTGCATATAATAGCCCTCCTCCTAGTGCCATTTTTTGGATGCTAAATCTACAAATACTTGAACTTTGGTGAACATTAGTAATAATGTCAAATTAAATAAAACAAATCAAACATCCATATGAGATATTGAATCATGCTAAATAATACAAACAAAGTGATAAAATACCAAAGAGACTAAGCATGCTGAAACCTATCCAATAGTGGATTGGTGCTTTTGTGGAAAGAAGCCCTTTCCCAACCCTTGACAAGCTTGATGGTGAAATGCTTTGAAGATGCTAATTGATATGATAAACAAGATGCAAATGCTTGAAATTGGATGAGTTGTGGAGTTAAGATGAGAAACTTGTGGAGGATTGATACAATAGAGAAGCTCTCTATTTATAGCCAAGAAGGATAAAATAATGCTAAACATGGAGGATGTGGGACTAAAGATCCACCAATAGGAAGTAGCCACTTGTCAACTTGTGATAGGTTGAGGAATGAGCAAATATTGGTGAATGTGCCAAAGAGAGGGAGATTTGAAATTTTAATTTGAGAGTTAAATGCTAAGTTTGACCTTTGCAAGAGACATGTAAGACCTCTTAAATGCTTTGTTGGATGTACATGTCAACTTGGGGGGAGATTCAAATTTGGAAGAATATTCTAATTTTATGCCAAGTTGAAAGAAAATGATGAATTAATAAATTAATAAATTGATTTATTGTGCAAGTGGGAAAAGCTAGAGGATGTGATGGGTGATTAGATTAGATTAATTTAGTGAGGGATTAGGTGATTTGACCCATTTTATGGATTTAAACTAAATCAAAGGGAAATTAAAGGTGATTTTAGATTAAATAAAGGTTTGATTTATTTAATCAAAGAGGGATAATGATAGGCTTAAATTAAGTAAAGTTAATTTATTCAATTTAAATGAATGACCTTAGATATTGAATTTAATGAACTTGCGGTACTTGATGAATGGATGAATGTGAATTATGCTAATTTTGTATGTCTACAATATGTCTAGTTTACAAAATGGGTTAATTTGGTCTTGATAAAATTTTAGTTCACATAAAAATCTTTGGACTACTATAGTTTCTCCTTACTCAAGGGAATGGAGATATACCTATGAGGCTTTATCATTCCATTTACAAAAGGGTGGAGGGAAAGTTTATTTTCACTCATTAGTATACTCCAATCCAGAATTTTTGGAAGATGGATATAGTAGTTGCATCTTAGATCATTTGTTTTCCTTAAAATATTATCAAATTTAGCATAAAAGGTTAAAGTAACGGGTTATGAATTACCCTTGTTAAAAGGGAGAAAGGTTGTATTGTATAAACTTGGAAATAAAATAAAAGTTATTGCAATTAATTTTTCCTTACATGTTTGAATGAAGGTTTAAATTTCATAGACTAACTTGGTGAAATGTGTATACCCTTAATCTCCAAATCTTCCCCATCTCACCAAAATAAATAAGCAACTATGTATTTACTAGTTCATTATGCCTTAATAATTTCTCCATTTAGGTTCTCACCTTTGTATATATTCACCATACTCATATTTCAAATGGATTCAATATTTTCATCACATAATAAAGAAGTGAATCCCTCTTTTTATTTTATTATGGATGTAAATAATATACAAAAATTTAAAAAAAAAAAATCACATATCATGTAATATATAAGTTGTTAAACCTTTATTATTTATGCTCAATGATTAAGTCTAAATAAAGTAATAAATTTTCCATGCTTCCAAAGAGATACATCTATATATTATTTTCAATATTTCTTTGCATATATTGTATGTATTAAACATATGTTATATAATTAAATAATATATACCTCATTAAAAAAAAATTTACTTTATGTATTGAATATATTATGTATAAAATATAATATAAATATATAAGTACTTAAAATTATAGATTATTTTTCTCCAAATCTTCAAAATCTAAAAACACAAGTGAGTAGATAATGATAGAAGAATAAGCTTTATAAGAATCCTTATGGATTTAGGCTTTATATTAATTGTCACAAGATCTAATGATAAATATTAAAACAAATCCAATGGCTATCATTTAATGAAAATTATATTAATTTCTATTTTTTCATTACTTTAATTAAACTTGTGTAGTTCTCCAATATGTCCAGGTTGGGGATAGTGACCTTAGGAACCCTCACTTTAAGTTTTGACTTAAAGTCACTATTTTTACTTTTTAAATAAGGTGGCATTTCAACTCAATTTTAAATTTATGTGGGACTTAAGAAATTAATTTTATTCTTTTAAATTTGATTAAAGCTAAAACGATGCCTAAGTTATATAACCTTTGGAAAATCATTAGATTAATTAAATAAATGAGTTTAATATTATAAGCATAAATCTAGAGTAGGTTACTCTCATTATTTCAAAATAAGATTTTTAAGTAAAATAAACAATTTTAATAGGATTTAAGAAGAATTATTTTTTATATATAAATCCAAACTAAACCATTGTAATACCATTTAATTGCATTGGTATTTTAATTATATACTTAACTTGGTAAGATTAATGGGTGAAGAAAATTATATTGATCAAGCAAAAAATTAAATATAATATAACATTAATACCATTAAACCTATGAGGTCATGGGTTAACAATGTGACGTTCCTTCTTGAAATTTGAGACAAAAAAGTTTGAATTAATTAATTTTAAATGAATCAATTAAAGGTGAAGGTTAACATAAGAATTTAACCCTTACTAAATCATAAAATGTTTGCACTTGATTGAAAAAATATTTAAAATATCAATGAATTTCCTCTTTGACAAAGGCATGTACATGCACAACTATTAATTAGAAAATAAACTACTAAATCTTAAGTAGACAAACCATTTCTATCAAATAAGATTATTTTTTTGGAGGGAGATAATAATATGATACAAAATGGTAATATGAAGAAAATCATTTATGTCCATGGAATAATTAACATACAATATTGGAAGCACAATTGTATAAAATGGTTCAAGCCTTCATATATTGATTTCAAATACAACATTAAAGGTAAATGTTTACTATGGTAAATTTTTTTGTTTTTATATTTTTACCCTCTTTCTTAAAAATTCATGACTAAAAGAATTGACATCATGTCAATGAAAATTAAAAATATTCCCTAGTTGATTGGTGAGAAGAAAAGGTGACCTAATATAATGACCTCTTGAGATTTTTTATGAAAAGGGTCATATAAGAGATTTATCTAATTGAAAGAAGGTAGTTGAAATTTTGATAGAGGCTAAAAAATGAGGAGCAATTAAATTAAAATAGAAAAAAATTGTTGAAATATGAAGAAATGGTGGAATAAAGAATAAAATGGTGTGAAAAAATTAGGGCCTAGGGATTTGAATTGGAGATAATGAGGCATATAAATAGGCTTTGGCGCCCCAAAAATTTCACTTGAACCCCAATACTTTAGAAAACTAGGGAACTATACATGCAAAGGAGGTAGCAAAAGTTGACCCATATGCAATGCCACACCCACCATGTTAAGTAAGTGTAGTAGCAAATGTATCAAACTTTCTTTTGGTATAAATGTTATTTGATTTCAATTATTTCATGCTCATGTATATATATAAATATATTTGTGATGAGGTACGTATATCGCCAATTTCTCTTTGGCATTATCTATTGGAAATCGTTTCAGTTCTTATCCTAAACAAAAAAAATCCCTTTGGCTAGAGGTATGAAGAACATTGAATTGTTTGTGTGCTTGATCTTTTCTTTTGGATTTATCTTATTGTGCTCATTCCAATGACCTCTCAATGATGTCTAATCAAAGTGATTTAGAGAGAAAGGAATGGGGCATCAACCATTATCTTTTTGTCTATTGTGCTTGTTGTATGTTCTTGTAATATAACTTGGCAAATACTTGCTTTGTTAAGTGCATCCTAGCAAGGTTTTGGTATGTCAAGTGTGAACAAGAATAATCCTATTTGTATGTCGAGTCAAATTCCATCGCACTAAGTACAATGCCATCCTAGTTCTTTATACCTTGATGCATCGTATCTAAGTGTGTTATCAAACATAAGGTAAGTGGCCCTTTTAAAATCCCAATTTATTCTTTCTTTTTTTCTGTGCTAACATCATATGAAGATTGTTAATCATCATCACCAATGCATCCATCTTGCATCCATAAACCATTAGCATGCTGCGTATCATATCATAACATATAAGAAAAACTGATCATCTCATGTGCATGCTCATCATCATAATATAGATTTATTAGTCTAAGCATCTCATAAAACCATACATTTGCATAAAACATACATTGCATAATCATATAGGCATCATCACATCATTCATCTAAAATGTAGTATATCATCATTTAAGTTGTTTAGGATAATATAGATTGGGTATTCTAAGCATCTTAAAACTGTCTCATTTGCATCATCCTCATAACCATCCATACATCCATTTTGAACCTCTTTAACGTGAGATGGACCCTCAAATTGAATCTTTTCGCTCAATCTCTTGAGGGGGAAATGTACCAATATACTTCTTTCTGCTACAACATATAAAAAAATAATATTTTTTTTGAATTTTGATCACGACAAGTTTATTCATTGAACCAACACAACAAGTACATTGCTTCAAAGAGGGACAAAATGTAGGCATGCAAATTTGGCATCATGCATTTAATTAAGTCATATTCGTCCATTCATCAAATAAATCAATTTTATTTGATTAATCTCTAAAGTCCTTCATTTAAATTAAATAAATTCATCTTCAACAGTTAACATCATCTCCCTTAGCTAAATAAATCAAAATACTTATTGAAATAAGCCTAAATCATTTTCCATCTCCTTTTTATTTATTTTAATCCATAAATCTAATCTTAATCCATGTCACATCCTCTAGCTTTTCCCACTTGCACAAATAAATCAATTTATTGATTTATTAATTCATCATTTTCCATCAACATGGCATCTTTGAGGAATATTTCCTCAAATTTGAAATAAAATAAAAGTTGACATGTACATCCAACAAAGCATTTATGAGCTCTTACATGGCTCTTACATGTCTCTTGCACAAGTCAAACTTAGTATTTAACTCACAAATTCAAATTTGAATCTCCCCCTCTTTAGCACATTGACCAAAATGTGCTCATTCCTCAAGCCTATCACAAGTTGACAAGTGGCCTCTTCTCATTGGTGGATCTTTAGTCCGACATCCTCCATATTTGGCATTCTTTTATCCTTCTTGGGTGTAAATGCAGACCTTCTCTATTGTTTTAATCCTCCACAAGTTTCTCATCTTGGCTCCACAACTTGATCCACAATCCTCATGCAAAGTTACTCTCTTCAATGAAGAGCTAATTTTTTTCACTCCACAATCTCATGCACAAATGCATCATTATCATTTAAATCCATCTTCATAGCATTTCATATCATCTTCATATCATGGAGCTTAGCAAGGATTGGGAAAGGGCTTATTTCCATAGAAGCACCAATCTACTATGAGATAAATTTGGATTCATGTTATTATGTGTTTTATTTAGTTTCCTTAATTCCTTTCATTGCATGATTAACATGTTTCATTATTTCATAGGTATGTTCTTATTTTTATTTGTTTTAAATGACAATGCTAATGTGTGTTTTGAGCAAATGCAGAATTTGACATCTACAGATGGCATCTTTGACAGAATATTCTTCCAATTTGAATTTTCCCTCCCACATGACTTGTCCATCCAAAAAAGCATTTAAGATCTCTTACATGTCAAGCTTACACAATTCAAACTCGGCATTTAACTCATCTTTCATCCACCCTAAACATGTCACTTCATCAAACTCAAAATTCAAACTTGCACATTGATCAAGATGTGCCCAACCTCCCTCCATTAGAATTCTGACAAGTGGCACAATGCCATTGGATTATCTTTTTATCCCACATTCCTCCTATCTTGCATTTCCCTATCATTCTATTCTATAAACAAAGAACCTCTCTATTGATTTAATCCTCCACAACTACACAACTTGATCACTTATCATTTTGCATCATCCATCATCTAGGAACTTATCAAGGATTGGGAAAGGGCTTCTTTCGACATCAAAGAAGCATCAATCCACTATGAGATAGGGGTTTGATCATGTGTTCATATGCTTGCAATTAGTTGTTTTTGTTCTATTTAGTTTGCATATTTTAGAATAGTTAAGTATTTCATAGGAATCTTAGGTTTGCTTATTTTGAATTGAATAACTAAGCTAATTGTGGTAATTATTTGAAGAATTGCAGATTTAAGGTTCACACCCTCCAACAAGCCAAATTTCAAATTTTAAAAGCCACCTAATGTCATTTATTGGCACATTCATCAAAACATACACATCCTTGGCCCATTCACATGATGGCAAGTGGCTCCACTAGTAGTGTGACTTGGAGTTGGACCTATCAAAATCCTTTGACTCTTATGTATGCCTTGATCACCTAGTGTTTATGTAGTATATTGTGTTGTCCACTTATGTGTAATTTGTTGTTGTAGCGCATGTTGACCACTACTAGTACTACTACCCATACCATTGCCACCAAAGGTAGTGCCATTTGCACTAAGCCCTCCACCATGGGCATGTCCTATTTGTGATTGTGTCTAACCATGAGGACGAGGATTTGAACTTAAAGCTCTACCAAATTGAACTGTATACCCTAGATCTACTTTTTCCCAAGGCTAGATTTATCAACTAGTTTTCTATGCTCTACATCTATTACCATCCAAGGGCCTAGTCTTTTGGACCCAAAAGGACCACCTTCATAACCCATTTTTTCAGCTATGGCTACTCCTATAGTAAATGCTTCTTTTGTGGCCTCACTTAAACCAAGTTTGAAATTGACATGGCTTTCTTTTTGCCTATCATCATCACTTTCTTCATCTTCTTGTTCATTTAGATGATCTATATTCCATAATTTCCTAAACTCAAGATCTTCTTCATTATCTCCATACTCTACAAGAGCTCTTGGATCACCTAGGTTCTTCCTCATAGACCAAAAGGCAATAATTTTTTATTGTGCCAATTTTTTTTCTGTAACTTTGTTCTCTAGAGAATCTGGCATTTTTACTCTACTAGATGGTTTATGAATTTTTTCATAAAAATTGTTGTACCTCCTAATTTTCTTTCGATGCAATGCCATAATTTTTGCTAACAATTGTTCAAAATAAATACCATTCTCAGTAGTATTTTTCTCCATTTCTACTTTGACCTCATCCCAAGAATCCTTGTTTCTCAAGTTTTCAAGCAAGGGTTTACTTTGATGTTGAATTCTACTTCCAGCATTCCTATTGAGCATAATCATTGATTTAGTGGTGTCACATGGATCATACTACAAGTGATAGATAGCATCAAAATCAAAAAAATTCTAAAGATCATGTGCCACACTAAATGCTTTTCTCTCAAATTTCATCCCTCCACATGAAAAAGTTAAAGAAGGAAATAAGGTTTTCTTCCCCTGACTGCTAAAGTGCCTTTCATCAGTACTTTGCATCTTCCTGACATATTCCAAAGAAAAAAACCTTTCTATCATATGTATTGGAAGTTTGTATGGTTGTACTTCTGATCCATAAAATCTTAGCACAGTATATTCTTCCATTAAGTACTAATCATCCAATTGTATTTATTTTCCTAGTTGAATGCAGTTTCTACATGACATAGGCAATCTAGTCATTGGAGTATTTGTAATTGCTTGATGCAATGGGGCCAAAAAGTAGCCTACAAAATGACTGTAATTCCTTTGAGAATCATGCAGCCTTATAATAATGGTCCATTCAGATACTATAGCCATTTTCTTTTCCTTAGGATTACTATTACCATAGGGCTGAATTTGAAGCTTGTTGGTCTAAAGCATTCCTCTGAATTTGAATAGAAAAAGATAGCACAAGTATGTTGTGAACCTAAATATCTTGCTGAAACCTCCTTTAATTATTAAAAATTGTTTATGCATGGATTCTACAATGTGGTAAATAAAATTATATTTGGCACATGGAACACCATAATGGATATTACACACAATTTCAAGGAGGCATTCACCCACTTCCAAATTGCTATCCAGCCAAAGGAAGAATGCTAGCATGGAAATAGTATCCTTAACCCATCGTCACCTTTCATAAGGAGGTTTATGATCACCTTTCAATTTGTTTCTATTCTGAACTATTCTATTTTAGAAAGATTTTTTCTCCATTTCATCCACTGCTTCATAATGACTAGCAAGCTTTTCTAGGTCAATGTGGACATTTCAAAATTCTTCTGTTGTAAACCCCAAAGCCAACACTTTTCTAAGTTCTACATTAATGGATAAAAATTCTTCTTTGCTATCTTTATTAACAATTTCTCTTTTTTTATCATCATAATTTAGGGCACATACCATGATAAATTCTGGGCAAGGGAAAACCTCATGTAACATCATGTTCCCTAATCTAGTTACCCATGGTGCACTGATACTATTAACTTGCATTTTATTTGTAACCTTATTCTCAAATGAAAATCTAAGTTTTGAGGTATGCCTACCATAGGTTTTGATGAGCCTAAAATATGCTCATAATTTGGTGTTATAATAAACTTTTAAATGACTTTATTTTTGCTATTTCACAGCTGTTTAAACTTTGTTGAAACCTTTTATGGGGATATCCTGTAGCAAGACACTTTTATATTCCTGCAGCCTATTGTGTTGACTTGATTGCATTTATTGCCCTGTTGACTCCCGAAAATGGCTGGTATATCATATACAGTTTTTTAATGGTGAAGTAGATTTAAAATGTGTGATTAATGAATAAATATCATGTATGTGCCGAATGCCTTTTCTTGCATGTCTGTTACCTTTTGTTTCGCAGGTTGTTGAAGAATGATCGAGTCAAGCGCAGCCGATCTTGGCCTTGCAGTAAAGTCCATTTCCTGCACGACTTTGAGGAAGCTCCGCCGAAGACTCTTTGACCGAAACTGATTTGGAAAGATTTTTAATGATAAGTCAATCTGGAAAGAGTGGAGCGCTAGATTCTCTCTGAATCGGGTTGAACACATAAATTCATTTATGAAGTTTGTTCCTTGATTCAGGGATACACTTTACTTCCACGTCTTTCTTTGATGAAGTTAGTTAGTTAGTTGTTCCTCTGATTTAAAAATAAGATACTCCTCCTGCGCGAGAGAGTAGAGGATGAATAGAATGAGTAATAGATGATTTTTAGGGTAAGATAGAAACAGAGTAGCAGATATCATGTAAGAATTAGTATGATAATGAAAGACAGAATCTATTTGACCAGAAGCAGAGTTCGTTGTTAGTTTTCACATCAACAAAACAATGTATTTCATTCTATTTTCATGAATAAAGATCGATGAAGTTCTGAGTTCAGCATCTGTGTAATCAGTAGATGCTTGCTAAGGGGGCCCACTTAGTAAGTATCTGTAGTTAATTAGTTAGATGTTTTTTTCTGCTGATATCTAGTTAGCTTTCATCTTTTGAGGCGCATACCGAGCTTCGGTCTTACAGAAAACTCACGACATAGAGATCCATCTATGGCCCGTTCCCTCTGACATGAGCCGGTTCTTGGTTTGTGCTTCGGTCGTTCTTTGTTCACGGTTTACGTTTAATCAAGCATGGTTGATTAAAATTACGCATTACCATTAAATGGCTTAGATAGAATTTCTTTTCAGTATGTATTTTTGCTAAGATTTGACCAAAGCAAATTCCTAGTGCATATATTTTGCTGTGCCATTTAAAGTCTACGTCCCCTGGTTTGACAAGTAAATGAACATCCACAGAGAGATATTAGTCACCTGTCGGAATGTCCAATTCCAAGAAAAGTTTTACTGTGCTATTCATATCCTTTTGTGAGTGCGAGCCATTTTTGGCGCCATTGCTGGGGATGGCGTCCAACTAGGAGTCTGACAAAGTCATTTTCAGCATTAGTTTAGTCTGTTAGTCAAAAAATTTCAAAATCTTTCAAGCCATTACTCACCGTATTGCATGCATAGAAGAAGAAGAGACACACTAGGAAGGTTCCTCCCTGAAAATCTGTTTATTGAACTACCATTTGACCCAGCTGATAATGAACCTGAGGAAAACCCATTTGCTCTGCTATTCCAGCACCTAGACATGGAAAATAATCCACCTAATAATCCACCTCCTGCATTTGAGTTTCATATTGTTCCCCAACAAGATACTGACAATCTTAAAAACATCCCCTCTTCCTTGCTTCCAAAGTTTTATGGCCTGGTCACAGAAGACCCAGAAACCTTTCTGTTTGAATTTGATGTCCTCTGTCGCAGTTATGACTACAACATAGACGCTCATAAACTAAAGCTATTTCCTTCCACTTTCAAGGAGGGAGCTCTCAGATGGTTCATGAGTCTGGGAACAGCCGTTGTAAATAGTTGGGCAGCCATGCAGACGAAATTCCTTGAAAAGTATAAGGAATATTGTAAGAGTGCCAACAAAGGTGATGACATATTCCGAATTCAGCAGAAGGAGGATGAAAGTCTGGAAGATTATATTTCAAGGTTTTTGTTTTCATTAAAAAGAAACTCAAACCATACTCTTAACGAGGACTCTCAGAAATTACTTTTTCTAAGGGGAATCAGTGATACCTGTATTGACGCCTTGGACCTAATGGGAGGAGGTGATATAACTCAACTACCTTGGGATGATATCCAGAAGATATGTCTTAACTATTCTCGAGCAATAGTTAAGAAAGGTCGAGGTCATCATGCTTCAGTAGGGAAGTCTTCTTCTGGTGGAGTTTCCCGGATGGAGATCACAAATCTGCTATCTGATTTCAAGCAGGACATTATTAATAATATGGCTACACAATTGGACACTATGCAAGCTCGGAAGAAAAATGCAGAAGCTAAGGTAGTTTTGGCTGAGTTCTGTCCATACTGTACACAAAAGAAGCATGATTGTAGATGCAAGATGGTGGCTAATTTGGAAGCTAGACAACTTCCTACTGATTTCAAACCAGTGGAAGGTGATGATGATTAAGTGTTCTTTGTTGCACAAAGGAGACCATGGGCCCAGAGGCAAGGTATGCCTCAAGACCCTTTAACTTTTGGTAATCCCTATTCTAGCTATAATAACCAATGGCAACAAGCATATGGACCACCACCACCATGGAATCCGCCTCAACCAAGTTGGCCTAATTATCAAACCACACAGTGGCAATCTCCTCAAGGAGGTTGGTAGCAGCCACAAGGGCAATGGACCCCACCTTCAGGAAATTGGCAACAAAATCTTCAATGGAAAGGTCCTCAACAATGGCAAAACCAGTCTCCTGGGTTTCTGCAGCCTCCGCAGCCACAAGAACAGGCCCTTATGCCACCTCCTATAGCAACTACCACAAATCTTGGACCTCCAAAGCAAACACCTATGCCTGCCCAGCCGTTGCCTAATCCCAATAATAAGCAATAGCAGCAGCCTCAACAGCCTGTGTATATTTATGAAGCCAACCAATATCAAGCTTATGCCTTAAATGTTAATGACATCCATCTGAGGTCTGGAACTACTTTACCTGCTCCCAAACCACCTCTGATTACAGAAATATCTGATTCACCCCTTGAAGAATCTAATGCACCTGCTGTTTCCACTGAGCATATGCCTATACCCGATACAGTTTCTACGGAACCTATTTTGCGGAGACAAGATAAACCACCTTTTCCTCAGAGGTTGCAAAGTACCGAATCTAAACTCATGGAAGAACCCACTTTTGACATTCTCGATCAGCTCAAAAATATGCAAATTCAAATTCTTTTGTTTCAGGCTATTAAAGATGTTCCCATTTTTGGAAAAGCTATTAAAGAAGCCTGTTTGAAGAAGCCTGGACGAAAGAAAAAGGATTCCCAAACAATTCATTTCTTAGGGAAATTGGCTTATATAATGTTGGGAAATGTAGTCATTCCAAAGTATATTGACCCTGGAAGCCCTGTAGTACAGATACATATAAATGGCCAAGTTGTAAAAAATGTTTTGATTGATTTAGGAGCTGCCATTAATGTGATGACAAAGAATACTATGGACTCCTTGAATATTTCAAACATTAGGTCTACACCGACAGTTCTGCAACTTGCAGACAACTCCACAGTCAAACCTGATGGGATGATAGAAGATGTAATTGTCACTCTTGAATCTTGGGAGTATCCTACTGATTTCATAATATTATCAGTTAAGACAACTTTAGGAGGGTATCCAGTTATTCTTGGTAGGCCATGGTTAGCAACTACTGATGCTTTTATAGGATGTCGTTCTAGAGATATGACCATTTCTGATGGGCAGTCCATAAAGAAATTGGCTTTGTATCCGCCTGCTAAACCTCAAGCAGATTTGTCCCAACTTGTTTGGCCAAATGTGGGAGAAGAAACTGAAGAAGCCAAATTCTTTGGCTCAATTAATGATGCCTCAAAATGATCCATTCTCTCAACTTCAAAGTGAAGATGCTTTGCTTTTTCAAATTCTGCAATTCAATCTTGATGTAGATAGTTTATCCGATCCAAGTGACAGTCAGCATCAATGTTTCCTGCAGCAGCTAGATTCTGAGAGTTCATTGCCTAAACTTTCGACAATTTTTCATAACTTGCTTCCACAAGAGATACAAACATTACCTGTTGATTCTATGAGTAATCTCATTAAGCAGATAGAATTGTCTCCAGATCATTGTTTGAATGTTAATAGCAAGTTGTCTCAGTCTCATGAGGCTGACTTATTAAAAATGCTACAAGAACAGCATAAAGTTTTTGCATGGGAATATGGGGACATGCAAGGAATATATCCTTGAGTTTGTACTCATAGGATATATATCAAAGAAGATTGTTTACCAGTTAGACAACCTCAAAGAAGAGTAAATCCAGCACTTAGAGAAATAGTGAAAAATGAACTTCAAAAGTTGCTTGATGCTGGTTTTATTTACCCAATTTCCGGATGTACCAATGGGTTTCTCCATTAGTCATTGTCCCTCAAGAAAGGAGGAAAAATGGAGAGCAAGGTAGATTACGCAGAGTTGAACAATGCCACTAAAAGATCACTTTCCATTACCTTGTAGACCAAGTACCAGATTCACCGCCTCGTAAAAGATATTTTCGCTCTTAGATGGTTACAAAGGTATAATCGATAAAAAAATTTCCTGAAGATCAAGACAAGACCACTTCCTTTGGACTGGCCCATGGGGAACATTTGCTTATTCGGTCTTGCCTTTTGGTTTATGCAATACACCAGCAACATTTCAGAGAGCAGTAATTAGTATATTTGCTGATATATCTTATGAATGTATGGAGATTTATATGGATGATTTCACTACATATGGAGTCACATTTGAAGAAGCACTGGTGAATTTAGAAAAAGTATTAAAAAGGTGTAGAGAGCAAAATTTGTCTCTAAACAGTGAAAAGTGCTTTCTAATGATGGAAGAAGGTATTGTTTTAGGTCATCATATTTCAAAGAATGGAATTTAGGTTGACCCTGCTAAAATTGAAGTTATTCAGAATTTACAAACTCCTGCAAAAAAAAAAGATGTTAAAAGTTTTCTTGGTCATGCAGGGTATTATAGAAGGTTTATAAAAGACCTTAGTAAAATTGTCAGTCCACTTTATGCTTTGTTAACAAAAGATTCCCAATTTGAGTGGACCGAGGCCTGCGAAAAATCCTTCCTGCAGGTAAAGGACTTGATTTCTAAAACCCCTGTTCTTCAAGGTCCAAAATGGAACCTGCTTTTTCACATACATGCTGATGCATATGATTTTGGTATAGGAGCAGTTTTTAAGTCAAAAAGAAAATTCAATTGAGCATGCTATCTACTTTATCAGCAAAAACCTTCAAGGTCCTGAGCTCAACTATACTGTTACAGAAAAGGAATTGCTTGCAGTAGTGTATGCTTTGAATAAATTTAGGCATTATGTCACAGGTTATCAGATTTTCATCCACACTGACCATGCAACAATCAAGTACTTGATGAACAAACCTGCTATTTCTGGTAGATTGGCACGATGGCTCTTGTTGTTACAAGAATTTGATATTACAATCATTGACAAACCAGGAAGAGCTAATATTGTAGCTGACTTTTTATCAAGACTTCAATCAGCTGTATCTGAGGAACATGAGGTCATTGATGATAGATTCCCAGATGAACACTTGTTTTCCATTGCTGCACATACACCCTGGTATGTAGACATTGCTAATTATCTAGCAGCAAACAAAATACTAGCTCATTTTTCCCCAAAAGAAAAGAAGTTGTTGATAGAGAAAAGTTTCAACTTTACCTGGATTGCCAATTGTCTGTTCTATACTGGACCTGATCAAGTAATGCGAAGATGTGTAAGAGAAGATGAGACTTATGATATCTTGCATGCTTGCCATGATGAACCATGTGGGGGGCATTTTGTAGCAAAAAGAACAACAATGAAAGTTCTTACAACAGGGTATTACTGGCCAACATTACACAAGGATGCTGTGGCCTATACAAGGAAGTGTGACAGATGCCAGCGTATGGGAAGACCAACTAAGTCAGATGAAATGCCACTATATCCGCAGGTAATAGTCACCCCTTTTGATAAATGGGGGATGGATTTTGTGGGGCCAATTGATCCACCATCAAATGGAAAGTCATACATTCTAGTTTGCATGGATTATGTCACAAAATGGGTCGAGGTAAAAGCTATGACTAATGCCCGAGATAACAAAGTTGCTGAATTTTTGTATGAACAAATTTTCACCAGATTTGGAGTCCCCAGAGAGCTTGTAACTGATCAAGGAGCTCAATTTACGTCAAATCTGATCACTGCACTTATGAATGACTATAAGATCAAACACAGGAAGTCCAGCCCCTATCATCCTCAAGCCAATGGTCAGGCGGAGGTAACAAACATAGAAATTGAAGTGATCCTCACAAAGACAGTGTAGATTCATAAGAAAGACCTGAGTAATAGACTTCTCTTGAAGTGCTTACTACGTAACCAAGCACATGGAAGACAACAACTGGGTTTACACCTTTTGAGCTACTTTGTGGGAAAACAGCCATGCTACCCATTGAATTTGAGCACAAAACTTCGGTGACAGCTCTCGAACTCAACATGGACTTATCCGAAGCACAGAAGGACTATCTCCTACAGCTAAATTCTTTGGACGAAATGAGAAAAGCCACCCTGCAGCATACAAAAGTAATCCAACAGCAGAGAAAGAGATGGCATGATCAGCACATCAAAACCAAAAAAATTTCTGCTGGAGATTGGGCTTTGTTATATGATTCCAGGTACCAAGAAAACCAGGGTAAACTCACAACACACTGGCTTGGCCCCTATGAGGTTGAAAATGTGTTTTGGACAATCCGAGTCGCCTAGCCCCTGATCTAGTTCGTTTAAATTGTTCGTTTTATACACCGACTCGACTATACTTAAGCTGCCTATGAAGACTTTCATGAAGCGGCTTCATCTGTTCCTCCGTCTTCGCGAAATTCTCCCCGCTTCTTAGTAATTCTTTTTCGTGCATGTACATAATAAAGGTTTTTACAAAACCTTTCCATTTTCATTTATCAGCTCTATCTCTACTTTTACTTCCATCCATCCATCCTTATCCTTATCCATTTATTCAGATATTTTTCTCTTAATCTATCGCCATCCATCCACCATACCGCCCCGCATCACCTTAATTAAGATATCTTTCCAACTTATCAATTGATGCAGCGCCGTCATCTTTCTTCACACGTACGTGCAATTATTAAAGGTACGCCATATATTTTCTTATCGCATATTTGATTTATTTCATCCTATTCAATTACTGCTATACATGTACCGGTCATTATCCCCCGAATCTCTACTTGTTCTTTAGTACATGTGAGGACACATGTCATCTTTTAAGTAGGGGGCGGGGTAATCCATCATTTGAAACTCCGCTCTTCGGCCATAACTACATAAATAATCTTTCTTTAATACTTTTCTTGTACTTTCCAAAAACGTGATTGCATGACCTTCTTTAATGCATCTTTTTCTTGCAAATTACGATTAAGACTGCTTGTTTAAAAAAGTTTATTTTTGGAAAAAAGAAAGAAATGTGGCGGCCTGACAAAGAAAAACCAGAACAAAAAGGGAAATAAAGAATTTGAATCTTCAGCAAGAAATTGAGTTCAGCTAGAAAAATTGCAAACATGGCTGGTCAGTTGGTGCGACATGAGCTTGTAGGTCATGAATTGTTGTTGTAAAACCCGTAGACAGTCCAAGCATTTAGCCTTTGTGGATGGTTAAATTATTTTATGAGTTTAAATGATTTTGATGAGAAGGCTGCGACAGAATTTTTGAGAACACTTTATGAAGGGGAAGCCACTGTATGGGGTCTAACAGTTGTTGCAACCGAAGACAGAATTGCTGAGGTAACCAGGCTCCCAGCCATTGGAGAAAACTTTTCTTCAGATGCTGTAGCTACAAGGGCTGAATTTTCAATGCCTACTGATGGACCTCTGGAAGTCTTCAAGCAAGGATGCAAGCGAGTGTCACTGCCTCTTCCATATTCAAAGTATGTCACTTATATAATAAGGTATTTCACCTATGAAGGCCATTTTTCCTATCTGCATTCTCATCATTTAAATTATTAATCCATATAAGGCATGGGTTGGCTATGAATGTTTTGAATTTCTTGTTAAATTTTTTAGAGCAAAGTGCCCATGGAACTCAATAGGGGAAAGATAACTCTGTCACTCATCATGGCCTTATTAAATTACTGATTGAACGCTCTTTGAGAGACGTCTCACCTCTCTCCTGGCAACAATTTGTTGCCCAAAAGAGTTTGCAACCCCCTAGGGTAATTACCCCATGGCCTCAAAGAAAGAAGAAAGAAATTGCATCTATCAGTGGAACAAGGCAAGGGTCATCTACTCCTGTAGCACCCGATCCCGTAGCCATCACAGCTGAATCCTCTGCTAGGGTACAAACTAGGTCTGCTACTAGGAGGGAGAAAGGAAAATCAAAGGCAGAAGGGTCCCCTGAATCTGACCCTCGTTCTCAGAAAAGGCAATGCTCCTCTCCTGCAGCACCTTCCCCTGCAGCAGTTTCTCCTACAGCAACAGCTGTTGATATTACCAGTTCAGCGTCATCCTCTGGTAGGGCAGAGCCCCCTGAACAAACAAGAAAAAGAAAAGCTACCGGAACACCCCCTGCAGCCACATCAGTACCAAGAAGGGTTTCCACAAGGAAACAATCTAGGACCTCCCCTGTTTCACCGCAACTTGAGGTGATTGTAATTTCAGAAGGGTCTGTTGAATCTAAATTTAATGTTTCTCGGAATGAATCTAAGAATGCTGCTCAGAGTTCACTCGTTCCTGAAGAGGAACAAGTAGAGACAAAAGAAGCAGGGAATAATGGGCACGAGTTGTCAAATCTTGATGATCTGGCTAATGCTACTATGCAATTCTTGGAGGAAGCACAGACTTCACCGCAGCAACAAGAAGAATTTATCCTGTAGCAAGAACAAGAACAGGCTGAACAACTGAATGTGCCTAGTGAAACTATATTTCACTCCACAATTTGCAAAGCCATTGTTGTGTATAGGAGGACCCTTTTAATTAAGTTTTTGAAATTTGTTAAAAATAATTGGGAAACAGTTACACTGCAAACTGTGACTTTTCGACACATTGCCCATACTGACATGCAACAAAGTCTGTGGCAAGTAGAAAAGAAGAAATTGAAAAAGAAAATTGAAAGTCAGAAATAGGAAATTGCTGAGTTGAAAGCAAAAATGGACGAAATGCTAAAGGTAACTGGTCAAATTATGGAATGCAGACCGCCACCCAGATTTTATGCTCTGTGCCTTAAAGAATAGTTTTTATGGTTTCAATTGATGAGAATTTCTAGAAACCAAGACCCTATAATTCATTCTGCCAAAGAATTTTATGAAGCATATCAAGCAGCCCCTAACTGGTTAAGGAATTCTCTGTGTGAATTCTATTTGCATGACTTTTTAATACCATTTGAAAGAGAATGGAATCCTCTTCTATACATTGGTGATATTCATTTGAGAGCACTTATGTCATGGGCAGCAAATGAGGTGAATTATGGCAAAGTGGGGAAACGTGATGAGGAAATTGAGAAAATAGAGTCTCCGCCCCATTACGCCTTCAAAGTTCAAACCCACATGCAATGCCGAAGATTGGTTTGCTTGACATGGTGGCTAATAATGTTTCACCCATAGTGAAAAATATTTGACATCGTAAAGGCATATGATGAATTCCGCACAACAATATTCATTTTGGAGATTGTATATACTAGAAATGAGAAAAGATGGAAAATTAACTGCTATTAAGAAAGTCAACCACATGGTCCCCTAAACTTTACAGCTGCACTCAAACGAACCAGCAGATATATTCAATTGGGACTTTAAACAAGATTTGAACTGTGGCTGCCACTGACATTCAGACCCCCTGTGCTAATGTGGCCCCTGTATCCTCATCAGGCTACAAAACTTAACAATGAATTAGAAGACCGAAGATATGAAAGGTGCCGGGATTTCAGAGGATTCTATTAGAGGTTTGGACATCCATTCCGCAGAAGTCATGCACTACCACCTAATTTCGTGAGAAAACCACTGTAGCTAATGCCGGAGGACCAAAGATTGGGCCAAGAAGGTTGATGAGCCTAAAATATGCTCATAATTTGATGTTATGATAAACTTTTAAATGACTTTATTTTTGCTATTTCACGGCTATTTAAACTTTGTTGAAACCTTTTATGGGGATATCCTGTAGCAAGACACTTTTATATTCCTGCAGCCTATTGTGTTGACTTGATTGCATTTATTGCCCTGTTGACTCTCAAAAATGGCTGGTATATCATATATAGTTTTTGAATGGTGAAGTAGATTTAAAATGTGTGATTAATGAATAGATATCGTGGTATGTGCCGCACGCCTTTTCTTGTGCATCTCATACCTTTTTGTTTCGGGCAGGTTGTTGAAGAATGATCAAGTCAAGCTTAGCTGATCTCGCCTTGCAAGTAGGGGTGCTTCTCCATTTCTTAATTTACTTGAGAGGAAGCTCCGGCCGTAAGACCTTTTTGACCTAAACCGATTAGAAAAGATTTTTAATGATGTCAATCTCGAAAGAGTGGAGCGCTAGATTCTCTTTGAATCAGGTTGAACACATAAATTCATTTATGAAGTTTGTTCCTTGATTCAGGGATACACTTTACTTCCACGTCTTTCTTTGATGAAGTTAGTTAGTTAGTTGTTCCTCTGATTTAAAAATAAGATACTCCTCTTGCGCGAGAGAGTAGAGGATGAATAGAATGAGTAATAGATGATTTTTAGGGTAAGATAGAAACAGAGTAGCAGATATCATGTAAGAATTAGTATGATAATGAAAGACATAATCTATTTGACCAAAAGTAGAGTTCGTTGTTAGTTTTCACATCAACAAAACAATGTATTTCATTCTATTTTCATGAATAAAGATTGATGAAGTTCTGAGTTCAGCATCTGTGTAATCAGTAGATGCTTGCTAAGGGGGGCCACTTAGTAAGTATCTGTAGTTAATTAGTTAGATGTTCTTTTCTGCTGATATCCAGTTAGCTTTCATCTTTTGAAGATTTTATACAAACTCAGTCTTACACTGCTCCTGCAACATAGAGAGTCCATCTATGTGACTGTTCCTGCAGCATAAGGCCAGTTCTTGGTTTGTGCTTCAGTCATAGCTGTTACGGTTTCTATTTTAATCAAGCATAGTTGAGTTAAAGAATTCTGCATTACCATTCTGTAGCTTAGATAGAATTTCTTTCCAGTATGTATTTTTGCTAAGATTTGACCAAAGCAAATTCCTAGTGCATATATTTTGCTGTGCCATTTAAAATCTACGTCCCCTGGTTTGACAAGTAAATGAACGTCCACAGAGAGATATTAGTCACTTATCGGAATGTCCAATTCCCAGGAAAGTTTTACTGTGATATTCATATCCTTTTGTGAGTGCGAGCCAGGTTTCAGGATCATAAATATCATGGTATTCATTAGTGAGACCTAGGGTTTTAAACAATTTTGCATAATGTATTTTTTTATCTGACATTGCTCTAGTTGTATTGGTGGTAGACATGCTAATACAATCAATAATATGAAATTTGTGAATTCCCTATTATTCCTTAATTTATCTTAATTCTTAAGCATCTTAACCCTAAACCTAAACTTCAAAGTTTGACAAAATAAGATTTTAGGAAATGCCAAGCTATGAAACATAGCCACATGAATTCTTTAACTTACCTAGATTTTGAATTTTGATTCTTGAAGTTGAAACTATGTTGAAGCTTGAAACTAGGTTATTGCAATGGCTTTGTTGGAAGTGAAACTGTGGAACCCAAAACAAGGTGGTCCACTGAAATGAGCAAGTTGAATGACACCCAAACATCTACTCGTTACTTATAGACTACATAGTACACAATTAGGTAGTACAATGTACATGGCCGACAATATTTAAAACAAGCCATTAAAAAAAATTGTTTACTCCTACAATTATTGCAAATTCTAAACTATTGATCTCTATTAATCTAACAGTTATAGGGTAATTCCAAAGGTTTAAGTTCACAACCATAGTGCTCTATGCATTTAATTTTAGAATGCAAATACAACCATACATCAAATGTTCATCAAACGGTTGAGTAATTTATGATATAAATAATAAACATAAAAAATGTGTTTTAAATTTTCTTTAAAACATGCATTTTAAATTTGCTTTAAATTTTCTTTAAAACATGTGTTTTAAATTTTCTATAAAGTTTAATGCGCTAGGATTGGCATCAAGGCCAAGGGGCCAGAAACTTAACATTTCAAAGGCATTAATAAAATGAATTACAATGTCACATTAATAGCACATTATAAAACCATTAATAGCACTTAACTTGCAAAGGAATTAATAAAATGAATTACAATGTCACATTTTTACATAGTACAAATACAAATGTAAGCGCAAGTGCCAAGCTTCTAGTAGACTACTGGTGAGAAGTTGAAAATGTAAACCTGATACATGTATCTCTGAAAATAAATGGAACTTGTTGGGTCAACCATGAGCTCTAAAAATTAACACATGGGACTTGTCGAGTCATCCATATGCTTTGAAAATAAATGCATGGGGAAAGGGAACCCAATCAAACTAGGGAAATGGGAGCCATGATTATAAAAAATGTACCTAGCCCCTTTCAGAACCAGACTAATGCAAAAGATGAGGGCTAGTAAAATTTCTCCCATGCAGAAGATGAGCACTAAAATTAAATTCATGGGAATTTCCTAGGAAACCATGCAAATGATGAGGGGTAGTAAAACTACTCCCATATTCTAATTGTAGCCTCCATGCATTGGGATAGCACTTATGTCCATTAGAGCTCCTCATCCTGGTTCAAAACTTGTTTGAGAAGTTAGGTGAACCAAATCAACTTCTTTCCAATTCCACCCATTTTAAACTTAAAGAAAATTGGTCTTTTACTCTTTAACTACATAACTAGAGGCGGGAGAATTTAGAGCATCCCCAATAATACCGCATCATCTTCTTCCTGAATCTTTATTGTGTTATTAACCCTACAAAATAAAAACCCTTATGACAATTAAACGAATGATTTTAGTTGTGTTCACTAAAGTCTGAAGTTTCAAAGTTTTTGAAACCTCCAACCCACTGACTATAAAGATGACCAAGAAAGACTTGCAACTAAGGTAAGGAAAACTTGCACTGATGCTTTGCCACTGCATTTTTTTTATTAGTTTGATATTATGTTTAAATCACCAATGTATTTTTCTTAATAATTTGAAAATAAGTTTAATTCGCCAATTAATTTTACTTTTTACTTTGAAAAAAAAAATAATCATCCACAAAATTATTTTTTCTAGTTTGAAAATATGTTTGATTCACCAATCAAAATATTTTATTGGTTTGAAAATAGATTTTAATCACCAATGCAAAAATTTTAGTGGTTTTAAAAAAATTGCATTTTTCCAGGATTTTCTAAACTTCTAGCGATTAGAAAAGATTCACCAATGGACACTATTTTTTTCATGAAAAAAAAAATGGCCACTAAAATTAATATTTTTATTAGGAAGTATGCAAGATTTTCTAAATTTTACACCTTCGCCAAGGGGGGTTTCTAAATGTTTTCCCTAGTAAGAAAGAAGCAAATGATTCGTTCTTACCTTATTTTAGAGCCGATAATTCTTCTAGACTGACATCCATACCAATATTGAATGCGTAGTTTTTGATGAATGCATTTGCTATCTCTTG
>VDFB02271358.1:374112688-374138511 GCA_007258455.2 Sequoia sempervirens
TTGAAGAACATGCTTTTCTCTAAAC
This sequence comes from Sequoia sempervirens, assembly GCA_007258455.2. Taxonomy (NCBI): domain Eukaryota; kingdom Viridiplantae; phylum Streptophyta; class Pinopsida; order Cupressales; family Cupressaceae; genus Sequoia; species Sequoia sempervirens. The sequence goes on from VDFB02271358.1 coordinate 374,112,714, forward strand.
AAGATGCTCAAACTCCCTAAAAAGATTTGGGTTTTGACAATAATAGAATGAGTACAAACTTGGATTGTTCCTTGAAGCTTTTCTGTAAAATTTAAGAAGTAGTTTTCGTTTGAATTCATATAGCGTTGACAGACGCTTTTGGTGATCTTTCAGACTAAGATCTTTTACCTTTGGTTTCTTGATCTTGATCTTGCGTGAAATCATTTGGGACACATTTGTGGGATTCAAATGTCTTTTGTATTTACTTAATCATTTTGTTTTACCACAAACACTTCTTGATTATGTCTTGGATCTAGATGTCTAATGTTTTAACTTCTCATCCCACAAAGTGTATCATGTGGAAATCGGAGAAATCAAAGCAAGAGTTACCTTATGTTTACTTCAATAGGAGTAAATTGAGAAGAAATTAAAATTCCTAGAAACCTCTAAGGATATGAATCCCAATGGCAAGCAAGGGCATGTGAATTCGTTCAAGGATATTTTCTTCTCCTAAAGGGTTTGAGATTTAATGCTCATGTTAAATGTTTGTTTTCCAATGTTTTCAATCAAGCAATGTGTTTTGATTTCAAGAATATGTACAACCCTATGGATATTTGAGACAATATTTGTTTAGCCCCCACTTGGACAAGTCCAACTATGCTTACTTTCAGTGGATGGTTAGATGCTTGACCCCACTAGCTCCCCTCCATGGCTCAACACTTCTTTCAGGGCAGCCAAGCATTAGTACCCATGAATATCCCATGGCATACTTTCTATGTCTACTAAAAGTTGTAAAAGTGTGGGATAGCTTCAAAATGACCATTCTTGCACCAACAAATAGATAGGGATTTTGGCCTTTCTACACAAGGGTTTTGATTTGAAGTTTCCATTCATGGAGATTGACCCATGTGGCGAGAGACCATTGTTGCCTTTCTCGTCAAGACAAACCACATGATACTGGCCTTTGTTCCAGTATCCACTTTTATATCCTAACTAGAAATACACTTGGCTTTAGTGTGTTACTAATTGGGTCATTCCCTTGGGTGAGTACATTTTCCCCAATGAAAACCCTCTAAGATAAACAAAAGTGAGAAAACATATGCATAGTTTGATCAACCTTCATTAAAAACAAATGGAGAACACACACAATATGTTCCACTCACACTCACAAATATTTGCTCAATTTTAAACCAAAATTGAAAATGTGTGCAAAATTTCTTACACAACTTAATGTCACAAAGGGCCTTTTGATTCTCAAGATTGTTGCAAGGCATGAGAGAAGTGCATATATCCTTTTAGTGATATTACATTGAGTAAGTAATTAAAAGACAAAGAAACACTTGTTCATTTTAAGTCCACAAAGCAATAATTTGATTATTTTTAGAGCACCAAATCAAATGTGGAATTTTCCTTGTTGAATTGTTAGCCTTAAACGAAATCTAGTGAGTTTGTCCTAAGATTCATTTTAAGCCCTTTGTAGCTGTAGACATGCAAAATTAACATTCTGCATTTGATTAGGTTCGTTCATCAGTTGAACTAGATTTTGCATTAGGTCCATTCATTGATTGATCAGATTCACCTTCATTCATTTATCAGGTAATTTCATTAATTCCCATCTCCTAAAGTCATCAACTTAAATCAAATAAATCAAAATTGATCTTATCATCAACCTTTTTAACCAAATAAATCAAACATCCATCATAATGCATATTCCATCCTTCTTGATTTAAATAAATCAAATATCTAAGTCAAAGAGGTCAAACTCATCCTAATCATCATCCTAGCCACTAACTGACTAATTACCTCTGCATTCTCATATTTCATTACTCTGGAGTAACAATTTATTGATTTATTAACCAAGATTCTCCATCAACATATTTTATGGGGAATATTCTCAATCCTTGAATTGTGTTGATTGTCCTCAATGATATTGCTCGTTTTTCACTTCACCTCAGCACTACCGCTTAAGTCACTTCTTCATGGAGCATTACTTCTTACCTGTAATACTCATTTCGCTCATTTACTATCGTGCTTCATTAGGTCTGCCTAGTTCACATTGTCTTCTTCTTCAACACTTGTGAATTTTAAAATACGCAACAGTTTTCAACACTGGTTAGCCCGCTCATTTGAGACTGATTCCAGTTCATTTTCACCACAATCTTTATGCAGTCACTTCAATTGGAATACCCAAATATCATTGCATTTCAATATCGCCCGAGCTTTGATCGTGGCTGTTATGCTGAACATAATCAACTGGGCTATGGAAAAGCATCATCTTCATGAAATGCCTTCGATGCTGGTTGCTGTTGCGGTATTTCTTTTGGATAGATATATTTCATAGAGGTATTTGCAGATTTGTATGTTTTAGACTAACCTTTCTAATAAGTATTTGAAGTTGGTCTTACATGCACATTTAGGGTACTTCATTTTGGCGCTAGAAGGACAATGAAGTACCCTAAATTTGCATGTAAGACCAACTTCAAATACTTATTAGAAAGGTTAGTCTAAAACATACAAATTTGTAAATACCTCTATGCAATAACATATCTATGCTAAAGAAATACCACAAGTAACAAAAATAACATCAAGAAGACATTTCAAAAGCAAGATAATCACCTATTCCATATTGGATTGGTGTTACATGTGCTAGTAACCCTTTCCCAACCCTTGATCAAAGCTCAAGATGATGTAAATGCAATGGAGATGATGGGCAAGATGAGTTCTCAAATTAAGAGAGTAACCTTGCATAAAATTTGGGGATATGATGGAGTGAAATGGACAAGATCAATTCTCAAATGAAGAGAGTGACCTTGCAAGAGATTGTGGAGGATTTTCTCAATGTTGAAGCTTCTATTTAAGGATTTTCAAAATGCTAAGTGTTGAAGAGAGACCAATGTGGAACTAAGATTGGACCAATTAAAGGACACTTGTCACCATGTGATAGGCCAATGGATGTGCAAGATTAGGGAAATGTGCCCATGAGAGGGAGAATTTGAATTCAAATTTGAGATTAAATGCTAAGTGGGGGACAAGAAAATGAGCAATAAATGCAATGCTGGAGGGACAAATCAACTTTCCTTTTAATTCAAAGTTGAAGGAATATTCCCCATAAATGTCGTGTTGATGGAAAATATTGGATTTAATAAATCAATAAATTGATTTATATGTGCAAGTGGCTAAATCTAGAGAATGCATGTGGGTGAGATTAGCATTATATTAGGATTAATTAGCTAGGATGATGATTAGGATGATTTTGACCTCTTTGACTTAGATATTTGATTTATTTAAATCAAGAAGGATGGAATATGCATTATGATAGATGTTTGATTTATTTGATTAAAAAGGTTGATGAGAAGATCAAGTTTGATTTATTTGATTTAAGCTGATGACTTTAAGAGATGGGAATTAATGAAATTACCTGATAAATGAATGAAGGTGAATCTAATCAATTGATGAATGGACCTAATGCAAAATCTAGTATAAATGATGAATGAACCTGATCAAATGCAGAATGTTAATTTTGCATGTCTACATTTTGCCCCTCTTTGAAGCAATGTACTTATTGCTTTGGTTCAAAGAATAATCTTTCCATGAACGAAATTTAAAAAATTTCTAATTTTTCAAATGCCCTAGTGGAAAGAAGTACACTGGTACATTGCCCCCTCGAGAGATCGAACGAAAAGATTCAATTTGAGGGTCAATCTCATGATAAAGAGGTTCAAAATGGATGGTTATGGATGCTAATGCAAATGAGATGATTTTAAGATGCTTAGAATAACAAATCTATATTATCCTAAACAACTTAAATGATGATATGATATGAGATGGATGAGATTGGTGATGTGATATGTTGTGATTATTCAAATGTATGATTTATGCAGATCCTTAGACTAACAGATCTATATTATGATGATGATGCAAATGCAATGCATGTGAAATGATCGATGTTTCCTATTATGATATGAATGATATGTGGTATGTTGACAGTTTGTGGATGCAAGATGTATGTATGATGGATGTATTGGTGATGATGGTGTTAGTGTGGAAATGAGACGATGACAAGAGGATCACACAAGTCAAACATTATGAGAGATGATGATGAGAAATGACGATGAGAAATGATGATGAGAAATGGATGATTTGCTTATCAAGGATTGGGATTTTAAAGGATCACTTACTTTATGTTTGATAACATGCCTAAGCATGATGCATCAAGGTATAAAGGACCAGGATGGCATTGTACTTAGTGTGATGGACTTTGACTTGAAAAATAGATAGGAGTATTCTTGTTCACACCTGACATACAAAAACCTTTCTAGGATGCACTTTAGAAGTTTTAAACACCTCAGACCAAAACATGGAAAGGTATAACCAATCAATGTAATAATCAACAAGCCATCCAAAACATCCTCTATACATATCTAACAAAGCAAGTATTCGCCAAGTTATTTTACAAGAACATCCAACAAGCACAGCATAAAAAATAATAATGATCGTTGTCCCATTCCTATCTCTCTAAATCCTTCATTCGGATATCATCAAGAGGTCCTTGGAATGAGCGCAATAAGATAATCAAAAGAAAAGATCAAGTACGCAAACAAGTCAATGTTCTTCATACCTCTAGCCCAAGGGATTTGTTTTGATAGGATAAGAATCCAAGGTGATATCCAAAATGATGCCCATTGTTGGAACGATATATCCTAGGACATGCATTGTATAGGATGATGATGGTTTTGATAAGTTGATTGATAGGCTAATTATATAAGGTTGACTGACATGTTTGAAAATGATCAAGAGTTTTATTTTTCTTTTAAAAGATTTGTTGTTTCGATTTTGATTTTATGATTGAAGCTTGCTTTTGCTAACTGCTATGATTGTTTCTACTTGTTTTGCCAAATGATGAAGGTGATGATCAGTTTATTATGGATGATTGATTATTGTGGGTGAAAGCGAGATGAGACAAATGGATTTTTTCAAATATTTGGATGTTTTTGACGTTTTTGGAATGTTTTGAGGTTGTTTTTGGTGTTTTTGGATTTTATGATGTTTTTGATTTTTCCATTTTCTTATGTTTTTGGATTTTGATATTTTTTGAATGTTTTTGGATTTTCGATGTGATTCAAATGTTTTTGGATTTTGATGTTTTTCAAATGTTTTTGGATTTTTATGTGATTCAAATGTTTTTGGATTTTTATTTTTTTGGAATGTTTTTGGATTTTGATGTCTCAAGGGCTGATCAGAGATTAGCCTTGCCTACGTTTAAGCTCAGAGATGACGTAGTTCAGATTCTAATGTTTTTTGATGTTTTTTCTAACTTTTTGAGTGTTTGTAGATTTTTCGATGTTTTGGATGTTTTTGGATTTTTCACATGATTTTGACAATTTGGATATGGATATGTGTGATAATATCAGTGCTCTATTTGCAATTTTGTTGAAAACCAAGCTAAGGTTGATTGATCAAATTGATGGATTGATGATGATGATAACATTGTTGAGGATGCACAACAATGCAAGGATAGTGTTAAGCAACACAATGGATTTGGGAAAGATATCCCTAAGATGATGATGAATTGATGATTTCTTGATTGGATTTGATTGATCATGATTGATGAAGCTTGATTTGGACCAAAAATTGTTCGAATGGTTTGATGTGATGTTTGAGGTGCAACTTAGATGTGACTGATATCAATTGTTTTGATTGATGTTCGATGAAAGATGAAGCTTGATAAGGAACGTGTTCTCATCAAAATATGCCATGGGCTAGTGATTTGGATTTTAGATCACAACTACCTTGACCAATTTGATTTCACGTTTGTCAATGTTTGGATCACAACATAAGTTGGAGGATATAGATCAAGTTTTATTCTTGAAGCAAGATGTAAATATTTTCCCCCAATGTCTAGCAATGTATGGAATGAGATGCTCAGATAAGTGTATGGATGGATGGATATGGTAAGCACGCAAAGTATGCCAAGGATTTATCTTGTGATAAGATAAGGTGCTCAAATAATGAATGTTCATTTGGATAGTGTTTCATAGCTCACATAATGCTGCATAGGATAGGATCGATGAAAATGACCCATGTCAAGATGTTTTACCGTAAGCAAGTGTAAAGCGTGCCCCAAAATTTCATCAAGATCAAGACAATTTCGACTATGGATGTAGATATATGCGAATGGATTAGATAAATGGTTCATGGATGAAATGGATTTATTATGGGTAAGATGGATGGAATGTTGGATTTATTATGGATGGGATGAGATGCTTTCACCTAAAGTGGCGCACATAGATGCTCGATTCTACACATGACACCTATTTTCTAGGTTTTCGTCATGGTCTTTCCCAAAGCGCTGCACATGCAATTTTCGCTAGAGGATGATTTTTTTTTTCTTTACCATTTTCAATCCTTTTTCTGATTTTTTTTGGATTTTTTACTTTTTTGATTTTTTTGATTTTTTCTAAAGATTTTAAGCTCATGCTGAATCATGAGGTGTTGCTAATGTAGGTGCCTTTGTCAAAATGTGCCACAAATATCCTACTTGAAGAAGTTGTTTCGCTAAGATATGTGCACTTGAATATAACTTTTGAGATTCTTGATCTACTTTGTCAATACTGGAGTTAGCTTTGTCTTGGTGCACACATCGAGATAAAGTTCCTTCAAAATACTTATGATGAAGGGTTGTTGCCAATACACAGCCAATGTAAGAATTGAATATTATGCGTGGAGGTGTGGATGGAGTGTTTTTAGTTATAAGTGATGGATTGGTTTATAGTTTGGAACCTTTGACTCTCCAAACTTGGGAAGGTGAGCAATGATTGTGGATACGAAAGTGTGAATGGAGTTGGGACTGACTACTTGATATACTTTGTACGTCACTTGAAAAGCCTACTTTTGCTTTTGTTGACATCCCTGATGGATAATTTTCCCTCTTTTATTTTTCCCCAAGTTTCTTTGACTGATGGAGTTCGATAGGGATGATCTTTCTTTGTATTCTTTGGTATCCATTTGTATTTGATTTCTCCTTCATCCTTGGCTTCTTTTGTTTTGATAACATTCTTCATACTTTGATTTAACACTTTTCTTTGGTGTTGGTCCCAATTTGTGGATGGGATGATAGGTGGATGAAGATTCATGGCGTGGTTGGTTGTAGTATTGGCAATGGTTTCACCATAAGGATTCTTCATGCTCCCTATGTTGATGTTTACTTGAGACAAAGTTGCCCCTAGTATGGTGATAGTATTACCTTTATGCTTTGATTCTGCCTATTCTGAGATCTCTTGTTTAGAATGCACTCTTTGATAAATGACCACCATAGGTGACATTGTTTCAATTTGCTACTCTGCTAACTCTAGATGTTCTATCTGACTTGTTTCCTTGGGCAGATAATGATGGATATCTTTATTCATGATGTCCTCAATCTGAGTTTGGGACATATTCGATCCTGATGTTGACAACTTTGTTTGATTGTAGGAGTTAAGAATTTTCTCTTTTTGTGTAACACAATCTTGTTCTAGCTGAAGATCATCTACATGTCCATCCATAGAAAGCATCTCATTGGTAGATGGAGGAGTAAGTGCTATGTGGATGTGATCATCTTGTGTGGATAGGATAATATCCATTAGATCATTGTAGTATCTTGGAGATACAAATTTTTGACCTTGATTTATTTTGGGATTGCTTTCGATATGCTTTGGATCAAGCTCTTGACATGGGTTGGTTTCAAAGGATGGATCGCTTACAAATGGTGCTTGGATATCTTCATTAGACATGGTAAGTGGTTCAAAATCCTCAAGTGTCGAGTTTAGGGTTCCTTTAGTATCTGTAGCCATGAGGTTGAAGGATGTCAATATGTCTTGGGAAGGATGATTGCTAGACTTTGGTGAAAGATTTTGATCATGCTTTGGAATAAATTCTTGAGATATGTCCTCTAACTCATAAGGTGATGTAGAGACATTTTCAACATGATCATAGGTGAACTGATTGTGCATTATGTCAATTGGATCAAATAATCCTAACACTCCTTGAAAGAGATCACTAAAAAGTGGCTCTTGATGTATGGTGAGTTGATCATTGGATTGTGTAGATACATCCTCAATGTGCTCCTCGATGGAGAGGTTTTGATCATTGTTTTCGACAATTATGGTGGAGAGATTGTGAATGTCTTCGACCATAGGGTCAAGTGATGTTGATATTTCTTGAATTGGCTCATTGTCGAGTATTGTTGGTGGATTTTGATCGTGATTCAAAAGTGACTCTTGACATATGTCAATTTGATCATTGGATGAAGTAGACATAGTTTCAAGGTGCTTAGTGATGGATTGATCTTGATCCTTGTTTTTAATAGTTGTCATCTTTTGTGTTTGTGCTCATGTTGGTTGGTTAGCTTGAGATTGTTGAATCCCTTGTTGGTAGGTTTGATGTGCTTTTAGTGCGATGCTATGATATTGAATTATTGCACTTGGTTTTGGAAGTAGTGGTGGTGTATTTGGAATCATGTTGGATGTGGTGACAAGTGATTAAGATACACTTGGAGCGATAGTGACTGTTTGAGATGTGATGGGCATGATAGTGGTGGTTGGAATGATTGAAGGGATAGTGATGGTTGGAATGACCGAGGTGATAGGTCCTTGGGAGACTGTATTTTGATTTTTTTGATTAGATACCATCCATTGGTGTGATGTTGATGGTATATTCAAGGTATTTGACATGATGGTTTGATTGACGTTAGGTGGATTGATTTGGGTGGAGTGATTGGTGCTAGGTAAAGGGGGAAGCCCTAAACCAAGGAATGATGTTGGTAATAGTGGTAGAGATTTCCCTTGGTGTAATGTCTCAACTATTTTGGAAAGTGTAACAATTTGATCTATCCAAATTTGTTCCTAATTTTGATCTTGACTCCCTTGATATAGTTGATTTGGCTCTTGTTTAAGCAGATTTGGAGTCTGTAGTTGTGTTTGATTTTGGACAATATTTTGATTTGTGATGACACTCAAATTTGGTATGATAGGTTGAAAATGACCATTGTTCATGTTTGGAATATTCGTATGATTTACAAATGTATCCATCCCAAAGTTTTTTGGATTCATGTTTTGAAAACTTGTTCTTGGTACCTTCTCATTTGGTTTATAGGGATTTAGTGGGATGACATTGTTCATTTCAAGGTTCATGAATTGATTGTTCGATTGATAGACTTGTAGGTTTGGGCTTGGATTTACCATTGGGAATTGCATTCCAATCTTTGATTTGGACATACTAACACTTGTTGTTCTATTGACATTTTTTGAAGGTAATGGTCCCATGTATGGATTGTATAAGTGTGAGTTTTAATAATCAATCAAAATTGTAAGGCTTTGAAGATTCAATTGATTTGAATTACTTGAGATGTATGGATCAAGTTTGTATTCCATGTTCTCCTTGTGTTTTGACCATGTTATGAAAGTGACTTCTAAGGTTTTTAGGACCAATGATGAGACAAAGGATGAAAGGTGAATGATATGAGTGTTGAACGTTTAGGGATTTTGGATCAATGCTAGACTTAGGGCTTGATTTTGCTTGTTTGATTTGGATGATGAACTTGTAAACCCTAAGATGTTGGATGTGATCTTAGGATGAACTTGTTGAAAGGATTGCTAATTTAACTAGAGGTATGAGAAAGGATGCATTCCCATACACCTAATTAAACAAGGTGATTTTGATTTTGATGATGCACCTAAGTCTAGAATGATGTTTTCAAAAGCTCTAAAGTTGTTTGGATGGATGAAGATGATAAATGTTTGGAGTGGATGAGGTGTTTGATTTGATCCTAAGAGACTTAGAGAGACTTTGTTTACTAGGCCAAGGTATTGGAGAACACACTTTTCTCTAAGAGCAATCAAAAGACCAATATGACCAAAAGATATCAAGCACATGTGTGGGGTCCAATTTGTTATCTTTTCTTAATGAGTTCTTTTTACCACAAAAACACTTCTTGATTAGGTTTCAAATTGAATGTCCAATGTCACAACTTCTTTTTGTCCCACAAAGTGCTATGTGGAAGTTCCAAGAAATTAGGAAAAGGGTTGCCTAATGTTGACCTTTGTAAGAGAAAATTAAGATGTAAACCCAATTACTTAGAAACCTCTAATGACATAATCCCAAGGGTAAGCAATAGTTCTTGGGTTTTGTCAAAGGTATTTTCTCTAAGGGGTTTGAAATTTTGATGATGATGTTGAATGTTGGTTTTGCAATGTTTTTGATAAACACACTATGTTTTCAAATGAAGAACAAGTACAAGCCCTATGGATGTGTAAGACAATATTTGTTGAATCCCCCTTTGGACAAGTCCATCTACACTTATCTTTAGCAAATGGTTAGATGCTTGACCCCACTAGCTCCCCTCCATGGCTAATTAACGTCAATCGGGGCAACCAAGCATCAACACCCATGAAATTCCCATGGCATGTTTTCCATTTCCACTAAAGACTATAAAAGTGTGGGGCGGCTTCAGAATGACTATTCTTGCACCAACAAATAGATTAAGGATTTTGGAAAATTATAGTACATGGTTTCTAGTAAGGACTTTCCATTCGTGGAGATTGACCCATATGGCAAGAGTCCCCTTTTGGATCCATCTTGTTGGAGCCAACCGCATGATAATGGCATTTAACCAATACCCACATTTATATCCCAGCTGGAAATACTCTTGGCTTTAGAGTGTTACTGGTTGAGTCGTTCCCTTGGTTGAGTAATTTTTCCCCAAGGCAGGCCCTCTAGGATAAACAAAAACAAGCAAAGAAAAAATCTGTAACTCGATCAATCTTTGATGGCACAAAGAAAGAGAATGTACACGAAAATTCCCCTACTCACACTTGCACAAGATGTTCAATTTTAAACCCAAATCGAAGTGTTTCAAAGCAATAAAATGCATTTTGAGTGTTTCTCTTCCATGCTAGATCACATGAAGTGCAAGGCGAGAGGATACACACTCAAAAAGCACCAAAGACAAAATAACACAATTCAAGAACTTGTTCATTTTATAGCCTTCAAAGAAATTGTGTGATTCGTTTTAAGAACCAAATGAAATATGAAGATTTCTTGTCCAATTTTCAGCCCAAAATGAAATCTAGTAAGTGTCTAAGCTTGAATTTTAACCTTTTGTGAATGGAAAAAAACAAATTGTTCTTTTTAGACCCAAACAAAAGTTAGTGTCCTAGGAAGAAAAGACAAACAATTTTGTGGAAAAGTGTTGAACAAACACTTAAAGCGTTTAAAAACACTTTGAGTTTTCAAAAAAAAAAATCCTCCTTTCGTTTTCCTTTGCTAGCCTCCTTGTTGACTTTTCGCTTTCCTTGTACCTTTGTTGATTTTCAGCTTTGTACCTTCTTTATAACTAATTTTTCCTATTCCTCGTTTTGACATAGATAACAATTTATGTGATATTCCAAATCCCTTTCACTTGGCCTGCAAAAGTCACTAACAAGAAATACCTATTAAGGAGGATGTACGTAAAAACGTAAACAAGTGATTTAAAAATATAAATTTCATCTATGATTTGATTCTTTCGAATGCCACCCTATCTTTTCCTGATTTATGAAAAAATAAATCCTTGATCTCAAAAAAGTCCAATCAGGTTTTTAATAGCCAACCATGCCTCCATTAATATAAAAAAAAGTCCCATCGGCATTGGTGTACCATTAAGATAGTACCCATCCCATCGCCCAATCTTTCAAATGTAGATTTAAAAAAAAAAAATTGCGTCACTGATAGTCCTATCAGATAAAATAAATCATCTTAAAGACACATACACGTACTTTGAAAACTACCAAGATAATTTTACCTTGTCGATGCACTGTTTTAGGAATTTGGCAGGCATCAAAAACAAATCAGGCAGAAGGCATAAACTTAGCAACCATAAATATCAAATAGGAGACTTTTAAACTGATGTGAATGGATAGAATATTGACGGCATATGGAGAAACGTTTAAAAATTCTTAATCCACAATATTCGGTAAATGTAAGGCTGTGGACAAATGGCTGGTGTAAAAGTGGATTTCATAGCTCTTGTCTAAAGCCTTTTAGCCAACCTTTACAAGATCACTGCAACAGAGGAAATTCTGTGGGTACAGCTATTAGCATGTTTCAAGTATATATGCACTGTAGATCACTTAGAATATCACGTCAGAGAGTTTTGTTCTAGTGTAAGAAATCATTACTCAATTCAAAAAAAACAAGGCACCAACTCCTTTGACATGATGCCTTCACTTGAAGTCAATGAGCAGCCATAAAATATTTAAACAAACAATAAAAGCTATCAAAATGAATTGCACAAAAGTAGTTTTGTGTACAAACTCCCAAAGGGTTGATGATTTTTCCATTGATAGAATTTAAAACCACAATTGTCAGGACTAAATGCATGAATCAAAGTCTCCTGCTCAAAACCACAGTGGTCAGAACTCTTTCAATAGACAGAAAACAAGAACAATTGAAGCTAAATACAGAAGAAAATAGTTTTCAGCTCGAAAACACAAGATAGCATGAGCTTCGCTAATTGACAGAAAACTAATATTATGAGAATAAAACACACGACAGATTGTAGCTAAAAAATTAGAGGTTAGAACTCCATCTATTAAAAGAAAATCAAAAGCCCCCACCAAGTACATGAATAGCACACTACAACTGAAACCCACAAAATAGTCTGAATCCCATCAATTGATAGAAACCCAGAAGTACAACAATCTAAATACCAATTTTCAGCTCAAATACATCATACTCACTTCCTCTAATTCTAAAAAAAATGGTTTACAATACAAAATGTGAACAAAAAAAACTCAAAAATAGAGAAGTTTGATCGACAAAAACCCAAATCAAGCAAGCTACAAGTTTTCAATTTAAATATACAATGCTGAGGTAAAATATGACAAACCCACATCTTATAATTCTAATAAATATGTCTTACAATACAAAATTTAACCCAAAAATCCTTGGGAACATATTTTTTTAGTTGACAGAACACACAACCATCAGGATACTAATTTTTAGCTTAAATCTACAATGCTTAATATAAGTACGGAATAACCATCTCTTAAATTTTTAAATAGAAACGCACCGTAGATCAGAACTTTATTGAAATGATTAAATACCAAAATAACCCAAAAAAACACAGCAAGCGAGATAAGAATTTTCTATTTGTGTGGAAGTCCATTGAAGATCAAAGCACCTTTCAAAAGATGAGAATAAAAAACATACTCTTTAATCATTCAAGGAAATAAAGTGAAAATAAGGTGCACTTGCATAGTCAATTAATACTTTAGTATGGTGGTGTCTACCTAACATTAGAACAAAAGAAAAGAAACAATAGAAGTGTAGGCAAGTTGAATACTAGAGCTTTCATTGTGATTCAGTTCATGAATCTGGTGCAAGAGATGTACACGTGCAATGAATGTGACTATTTCTTTTTGACTTTCTGTTAACATAAACCTGTAGCCAACCATAAACTTTAGATAAATAAATCCACAGATAGAATGATTGCCCTCGTTCTAGTGCCACAATGAAGTACCCTAAATCTGCATGTAAGACCAACTTCAAATACTTATTAGAAAGGTTAGTCTAAAACATACAAATCTACAAATACCTCTATGAAATAACATATATATGCTAAAGAAATACCACAAGTAACGAAAATAACATCAAGAAGACATTTCAAAAGCAATATAATCACCTATTCCATATTGGATTGGTGTTACATGTGCTAGTAACCCTTTCCCAACCCTTGATCAAAGCTCAAGATGATGTAAATGCAATGGAGATGATGGGTAAGATGAGTTCTCAAATTAAGAGAGTAACCTTGCATAAAAGTTGTGGATATGAGGGAGTGAAATGGACAAGATCAATTCTCAAATGAAGAGAGTGACCTTGCAAGAGATTGTGGAGGATTTGCTCAGTGTTGAAGCTTCTATTAAAGGATTTTCAAAATGCTAAGTGTTGAAGAGCGACCAATGTGGGACTAAGATTGGACTAATGAAAGAAGGACACTTGTCATCATGTGATAGGCCAATGGATGTGCAAGATTAGGGAAATGTGCCCATGAGAGGGAGAATTTGAATTCAAATTTGAGAGTAAATGCTAAGTAGGGGACAAGAAAATGAGCAATAAATGCAATGTTGGACGGACAAATCAACTTGCCTTTGAATTCAAAGTTGAGGGAATATTCCCCATAAATGCCATGTTGATGGAAAATCTTGGATTTAATAAATCAATAAATTGATTTATATGTGCAAGTGGCTAAATCTAGAGAATGCAAGTGGGTGAGATTAGCATTAGATCAGGATTAATTAGCTAGGATGATGATTAGGATGAGTTTGACCTCTTTGACTTAGATATTTTATTTATTTAAATCAAGAAGGATGGAATATGCATTATGATGGATGTTTGATTTATTTGACTAAAAAGGTTGATGATAAGATCAATTTTGATTTATTTGATTTAAGTTGATGACTTTAGGAGATGGGAATTAATGAAATTACCTGATAAATGAATGAAGGTGAATCTGATCAATCGATGAATGGACCTAAAGGAAAATCTAGTTCAGATGATGAATGAACCTGATCAAATGCAGAATGTTAATTTTGCATGTATACATTTTTCCCCCCTTTGAAGCAATGTACTTGTTGTGTTGGTTCAAAGAATAATCTTGCCATGATTGAAATTTAAAAAATTTCTAATTTTTCAGATGCCCCAGTGGAAAGAAGTACACTGGTACAGTAGCAAACATTGAAATGTTCTTTTTAGAGCCCCCAAAAAATATGTGAGTTGATTTAAAATGGAAAATTAAAGCATGAAATGGAAGCTTTGAGAATTTAAAATCCCTTCGTCAACTTCAAGTTTCCAATGCCCAACTTTCTTCAACTCCAATCTTGCTTGCTTGAGCAAAACCACCAATTTTTTTATGCAAAACCCTCCTATTCCAATAAAGAATAAAACCTTAGAAATGTGATTTATTGTAAGAAATTATTGACAACAACATAATGGATACAATTTCAAACCAATAAAATTCCTCAACTTGTCAAAACAAAAAAAAATGATCCTATGAGAGATAAATATCTACATCTATCCTTTGGATTTGATAGGAAATGTTTAATTTTAGTTCACAATAGAGCCGATGTAGTCAATAGATATTGTAGACACGCAAAATTGCAATAATTCATGAACGATTAGGTCATATTCATCCATTCAACAAATAAATCAAGTTTATTTATCATTCTCCTAAAGTTATCAGTTAAAATTAAATAAATCAATCCTTTATTTAATTAAGTCTGAAATCACCTTTCATCCCCTTTTGACTTAAATAAATCAAAATATTCAAGTCAAAGGGGTCAAAACATCCTAATCATCATTAAGCTAATCTAATCCTAATTAACCTAATCTAACCACCCATCATATCCTCTAGCTTTTCCCACTTGCACTAATAAATCAATTTATTGATTTATTAAAATCAACATTTTCCATCAACATGGCATCTTTGAGGAATATTCCCTCAAATTTGAATTAAAAAAAAAGTGGACATGTACATCCAACAAAGCAATTAATAAGCTCTTACATGTCCCTTCCTTGTACAACTCAAACTCAGCATTTACTCTCAAATTCAAATTTGAAATCTCCCTCTCTTTGGAACATTGACCAAAATGTGCTCATCCTCCAACCTATCACAAGTTGACAAGTGGCCTCTTTTCATTGGATTGTTTTTAGTCCCACATCCTCCATGTTTTCCATCCTTCTATCATTATATTTTATAAATAGAGAACCTCTATTGTTCAAATCCTCCACAATTTGATCTATCTCATGCAAAGTCACTCTCTTCAATGGAGAACTAATTTTTTCCATCATCATTTGCAACATCAAGCTTATCAAGGATTGGGTAAGGGCTTCTCTCCACATCAAAGAAGCACCAATCCACTATGAGATAAATATACTTCATGTTTTCATATGCTTTTCCTTGATTTGATTGATTATTTCATTTGCATTCAGAAGCATTGATGTATTATTCCATAGGGATGTCTTATTTGATTTGCTTAAAGTTTACTAGTAGTTGTTTGTTTTGAGTAAATGCAAATTTAGCATTCACATAATGGCGCTAGAAGGAGGGCTATGAAACTGTTGCACTATTCTATCTCAAATGATAATAACTTCATAAAAGGCTTTCTTGGAGATTGAATATAATCTATCTAAAGCACACACGTTCAAATCTTGTATGTATCCTACAAATATACATTTCACTAGAAAAACGAGGAGATATTTTGTTTGCAAATAGAACTTGAAAATTCGAAGCGAAAAAAAAAATCTTTGGAAAAAAAATTTGGAATTGAATTTAAAGTGGGCCTTGAACATTAAACTTGAACTTGGCAAAAGCATTTTTAAATGCTTATCAAAATAATTTGGAGCATCCATTTCTTGCTTTTATTTTCTATTTTAAGTTAACTAAATCATTGTTTGTTTTCAAAGTTGGATTAAAATTGAACCTTAGAAACAAACTAGACACTACTTTTTGGGGCTAAAATTGAACAAATCAACTTCACACTTGATATTGGTGTTTTAAAATGAATTCATTATTTCTTTGAGACTTAAAATGAACATGTTTTTTTCATGTTTCGTAATCTCTCCTACAAAATAATCTCATCTAAAAATGCGTATGCGCTTCTCTAGCACCTCACGATGATCTTGAGAATCAAAAGTCTTTTTGATGGCATTAAGTTGCATAAAATATTTCCTCCACACTTTGATTTGGGTTTAAAATTGAACAAGATCTTGTGTGACTGTGAGTGGGGGCATTATCATGTATATTCTCTTTCTTTGTGTCGTCAAAGATTGATCAAGTAAAGGGTTTTGTCTTTGCTTGCTTTTGTTTACCCTAGAGGGCCTGCTTTGGGGAAAAATTACTCACCCAAGGGAATGACTCTATCGGTAACACTCTAAAGCCAAGATTATTTCCAACTGGGATATAAATGTGGGTATTGGAGTAAATGCTAGTATCACGCGGTTGGCTCTGACGAGATGGATCCAAAAGGGTACTCTCACAGTATGGGTCAATCTCCACGAACGGAAAGTCCAAAATAAAACACTTGTTTATAGTAACCAAGCATTCCATCCAACGAGTTTATCAAAGTGGTGCATTGGAACTTATATTCCAAGAAGTTACTTGCCATATCTAATCTTGGTTGAAATATAGAGGTTAAGACTTCATTCTTAACATACCTTTATATTTTTCCTTGGTTGCATGTAAAATCATCTCTTCTACTACGAAGGGAATGGGGCAAGCCCACTAAGAAAAATATACCAATTGAGCTAGGGTGTTATATTGCTTGTGAGTTAGTTTGAAAACATAGTGCTTTGATCAAAAACATTGGAAAACCAACATTCAACATGAGCATCAAATCTCAAACCCTTTAGGAGAAGAAAATATCCTTGAACAAATTCACATGTTATTGCTTTCCTTGGGGATTCACATCCTTAGAGGCTTCTAAACATTTGGATTTCATCTCAATTTTTTCCTACTAAGGTCAACAATAGGTAACTCTTGCCTCAAATTTCCTTGGTTTCTACATAATACACTTTGTGGGATAAGGGGAAAGTTGAGACATTAGACATATAGATTCAAAGTCTAATCAAGAGTGTGTTTGTGGTAAAAATAATCCATTAAGCAAAGATTAAATCAATTGGACCCCACATATGTTCTTGGCATCTTTTGGTCATATGGTTTTCATGCAAGCATTGGTCTTTTGATTTTGAATCACTCTTAGAGAAAGGCATGTTCTTCGCTATCTTGGTCTCATGAGCTTGTCCTTCCTAGGTTAATTTAGGATCAAATTGAACACTTCATCCACCCCACACATTTATCATCATCATCCCCATAACAACTTTAGAGATTTTGGAAACATCATTCTAGACTTGGGTAAATCATCATAATCAAAATCACCTTGTTTAGTTAGGTCTATGGGAATGCATCCTTTCTCATACATTTAATTGAATTAGCAATCCATTGAACAAGTTCATCCTAAGATCACATCCAATATCTTAGGGTTTATAAGTTCATTACCCAAATCAAACCAATCAAAATCAAACCCTAAGTCTAGCATTGATCCAGTCCCTAAACGCTCAACACTCATATCATTTCCCTGTTTCATCCTTCATCTCGTCATTAGTCCTAAGAACCTTAGAGGTCACTTTTTTAACAAGGTCAAAACACAAGAAGAACATGAAATACAAACTTAATCCATACATCATGAGTAATCAAAATCAATTGAACTTTTAAAACCTTACAATGTTGATTGACTATCAAAACTCACACTTATACAATTTATACAAGGGATCATTACCTTCTATAGATGTCAATGGTACAACAAATGTGAGTATGCCTAGTCAAAAGTGTGGAACACCTTTCTTGATGGTAGATCCAAGTCTAAACCTACAAATCTATCAATCAAACAATCAATGCCTAAGCCTTCAAATGAACAATGTCATCTCACCAAATCCCTACATGCCAAATGAGAATGTACCAAATACAAGTTTTCCAAACATGAATCTGAAAAAATTTAGGATAAATATGTTTGCAAATCATATGAATATTGTTCAAATCCAAACAAGATGTTAACGACTCCAAGTCAAGGTAACACCATGGGAAATCAAAGTTACCTAAATCAAGGCAATGTGATTCCTAACATCAAAAATGTTCAATTTCAACCTATCATGCCAAATCCGAACATCATCCCAAATCATAAAATTGTCCAAAATCAATTTGTCCATGATCCCATTCAAAAATCACAAGTATTCATCCCAAATTTTCTTGAACAAAAACCAAATCGACTATATCAATGGAGTCAAGATCAAAATCAAGATCAAATTTGGCGAGATCAAATTGCTACACTTACCAAAATAGTTGAGTCATTTCACCAAGAGACATCTCCACCAACATTATCCATATCAACATCATTCCTTGGTTTAGGGCTTCCCCCATTACCTAGCACCAAGCACTCCATCCAAATCAATCCACCTAACACCAATCAAGCCATCACATAAAATCCTTTGAATATACCATTGACATCGCACCAACAGATGGTATTTAATCAAATGACGACATCAATTCTAACAAATCAAAATATGGTCTCCCAAGGATCTATCACCTTGATCACTTACACCATTACTATCACTCCAAACATATCTCAACCATGCATCACTACATCCAACAAAATTCCAAATCCACCACCACCACCACCCAAACCAAATGCAACAAGACAATATAACATTGTGCTAAAAGCTCACCAGGCCTCTACCAAAAGGCTATCTAGCACTATTTAGCCACACAACAAGCAGCACAAGCTCAACAAGTGCAACAAGCCTCCCAAGCTGCCCAACAAGCACAAGCACAAACATGAAAAGTGATAACTATTGGGAACAATGATCAAGATCTATCCATCAATGAACACCTTGAAGATGTTTCTACCTCATCCAAAGATCAAATCAACATACATCAAGAGTTACTTTTTGATCATGATAAAAATCCACCAACAATACTCAACAGTGATCCAATTCGAGAAATGTCAACATCACTTGACCCTATGGTTGAAGACATTCATAATCTCTCCACCACAATTATTGAAAACAATGTTCAAGATCTCTCAATTAAGGAGCACATTGAAGATGTTTCTACCCCATTCGATGATCAACTCACCATACATCAAGAGTCAGTTTTTAGTGATCTATTTCAAGGAGTGTTCTGATTATTTGATCCTATCAACATAATGCATGATCCATCAACCAATGATCATATTGAAAATGTCTCTACATTGCCTTATGAGTTAGAGGACATATCTCAAAATTTTATTCCAAAGCGTGATCAAAATATTTCACCAAAGTCTAGCAATGGTCCTTTCCAAGATATGTTGACATCCTTTGACCTCCTGGTTATAGATATTGAAGGAATCATCAACTCGAAATTTGATCCAAGTCCACTCAAGAATGAAGAGGATATGGATCCACTTACCATGACTAATGATGACATCCAAGAACCCTTTGTAAGTAATCCATCCTTTGAAACTAACCCATCTCAAGAACTTGATCCAAAGCATGTCAAAAGCAACTATGAAAGCATTCAAGATCAATAATTTGTATCTTCAAGATACTACAATGATCTAATGGACACTGTCCTATCTATGCAAGGTGATCGTATCCACATAGCATATACTCCTCCATCTACCCATGAGATGGTTTCTATGGATGGACACGTAGATGATATTCATTCAGAATAAGATCCCTTTACTCTTGACATTATTTCATAAAAAGAGTAGGTTATTGATTCCTACAGTCAAAAAGAGTTGTCAAGATTAGGATTAGATATATCTAAAATCCAGACTGAAGACATCAGGTATGCGGATATCCAACATTATCTGATCAAGGAAACAAGTTAGATAGAACAATATAATTCAGAGTTAGTAGAGCAACAAATTGAAATGTCACCTATAGTGGTCATTTATCAGAGAATTCATTCTAAACAAGAGCTCTCAGAATAGGCAGAATGAAAGCATGAGAATACTACTACCACCATACTGGGGGCAACTTTGTCTCACGCAAACATCAACATAGGGAGCACGAAGAATCCTTATGATGAAACCAATGCCAATACTACAACTAGTCACATCATGAATCTTCTTCCACCCATCACCCCATCCATGAATTGGGACCAACTTCGAAAGAAAGAGTTGAATCAAAGTATGAAGAATGTTATCAAAGAAAAAGAAGTTCAGAAGCATAATGGAAAAATCAAATACACATGGATACCAAATAATACAAAGATCATCCCTATCAAACTCCATTAGTCAAAGAAACTATGGGGAAAAATAAAAAACGGAAAAGTATCCACCAAAGATGTCCACAAAAGAAAAAGCAGGCTTTTCAAGTGACGTACAAACTATATCAAGAAAAACTTGGTCCTAATTTCGCACACACTTTCATATCCACCCATCATTGCTCATCTTCCCAAGTTTGGAGAGTCAAAGGTTACAAACTGTCAACCAATCCATCTCTTATCCCTAAACACACTCCATCCAAACCTCCATGCATGATATCCAATTCTCAAATTGACCATGTATTGGAAATGACCCTTCATCATAAGGATTTAGAAGGCACTCTATCGTGATGTGTGCATAGAGATAGAGTTAACCTCAGTATCAATAAAGTAGATCAAGAATCTCAAAAGTTGCATTCAAGTGCATGTATCTTAGCAAATCAACTTCTTCAGATGGGATATCAATCACACATTATGACAAATGTATCTACATTAGCAACACCTTGAGATTCAACATGAGCTTAAAATCTTTCAGAAAAATAAACAAAATAAAAAAATATGAAAATCCAAAAAAAAAAAAAAGGATTGAAAATAGTAAAGAGAAAAATCGTCCTCTAGTGAAAACCGCATGGGCGGCACTTTGGGAAAGACCATGATGAAAACCTAGAAAACAGGTGTCATGTGTAGAATCAAGCATCTATGTGTGCCACTTTAGGTGAAAGCATCTCATCCCATCCATAATAAATGTAGCATTCCATCCATCTTAGCCATAATAAATCCATTCATTCATGAGCCAGTTATCCAATCCATTTTCATCCATCTACATCCATCATCCAAGTTATCTTGATCTTGATGAAAGTTTGGGACATACTTTATACTTGCTTATGGTAAACATCTTGACATGGCTCATTTTCATTGATCCTATCCTACCCAGTGTTATCTGAGCCATGAAGCAATATCCAAATGAGCGTTCTTTATCCAAACACCTTATCTTATCACAAGATTATCCTTGGCATCCTTTGCATGCTTTCCATATCCATCCATCCATACACTTATTTGAGCATCTACCCATTGCATTCCATACATTGCTAGACATTGGGGGCATATATGTACATCTTGCTTTGAGAATTAATCTTGATCTATATCATCCAACTTATGTGGTGATCTAAACATTGGAAAATGTCAAATCAAATTGGTCAAGCATTTGTAATCCAAAATCTAAATCACTAGCCCATGGCATATTTTGACGAACAAACATTCCTTATCAAGCTTCATCTTTCATCTTACATCAATCCAAACAATCACTATCAGTGCCATCTAAGTTGTACTTCAAACATCATGTCAAATCATTCGAACAACTTTTGTTCCAAACCAAACTTTAACAATCCTGATCAATCAAATCCAATCAATCCATAATCTTGGGATATCCTTCCCAATCATTGTGTTGCTTAACACTATCCTTGCATTATTGTGCATCCTCAACAATGTTATCATCATCAATCCTTATCAATCAATCATTGCATTTTTGTGCATCCTCAATAATGTTACCATCATCAATCCTAATCAATCAAATCTATTCATTTTTGTACATCCTCAAAAATGTTATCATCATCAATCCTGATCAATCAAATCCTTTCATTGTTGTGTATCATCAACAATGTTATCATCATCATCAATATATTGATTTGATCAGTCAACCTTAGCTTGGTTTTCAACAAAATCCCAAACAGAGCACTGATATCATCACACATGTCCATATCCAAAATGTCAAAATCATGCGAAAAATCCAAAAACATCCAAATCATATCAAAATCCAAAAACACTTGAAAAACAAAAAACATCAAAAACATGAAATTTGAACTACATCGTCTCTGAGCTTAAATGGAGGCAAGGCTCATCTTTGATTAGCCCCTGAGACATCAAAATCCAAAACATTCAGAAAAACATCAAAATCCAAAAACATTAAAAAAAACACAAAATCCAAAAGCATTTGAAAAATCAAAAAATCAAAACATTTGTAAAATCTCAAAAATACCAAAAACAGCCTCAAAACATTCCAAAAACGTAGAAAACATCCAAATATTTGAAAAAATCCATCCGTCTCATCTCACTTTCACTCGAAATAATCAATCATCCATAATAAACTAATCATCACCTTCATCCTTCGGAAACATAAACAAAAACAACCACAACAAATCAGAAAAAGAAAACTTCAAATGCAAAATCAAAAGCAAACAACAAACTGTTAAATGAAAAATCAAACTCTTGATCACTTTCAAACATGTCAATCGACCTTATATCAATATCCTATTAATCAACTTATCAACCCATCATCATTCTATATAATGCATGTCCTAGGATATATCATTCTGACAATGGACATCATTTTGGATATCACTTTAGATTCATATCCTATCAAAACAAATCCCTTTTGGCTAGAGATATGAAGAACATTGGCTTTTTTGTGTACTTGATATTTTCTTTTTGATTTATCTTATTGTGCTCATTCCAAGGACCTCTCGATGATATCCAAATGAAGGATTTAGAGAGATAGGAATGGGGCAACGATCATTATCCTTTTGTCTATTGTGCTTGTTGGATGTTCTTGTAAAATAACTTGGCGAATACTTAATTTGTTATGTGCGTCCTAGCAAGGTTTCCGTATGTCAAGTGTGAACAAGAATACTCCTATCTATTTGTTGAGTCAAAATCCATCGCACTAGGTACAATGCCATTTTGGTTCTTTATACCTTGATGCATCATATCTATGTGTGTAATCAAACATAAGGTAAATAGCCATTTTAAAATCCCAATCCTTGATAAGAAAATCATCATCATCTATCATCATCATCATCTCTAATAAAGTCTCCTCAGATCATGGACTTGTTGGATCCTCTTGTCATCATCTAATTTCTTCCTTTCTGCACTAACATCACATCATGAATAGTTAATCATCATCACCAATGCATCCATCCTGCACCTACAAACCATCAACATTCGACATATCATCCCACATGCATGTTCTTCATCATAATATAGATCTGTTAGTCTAAGCATCAACATAAATCATACATTTGCATAATCATAGCATATTGCATCATCCATCTCATCCATTATCACATCATATCATCATTTAAGTTGTTTAGGATAATATAGATTTGTTATTCTAATCATCTTAAAACCATTTCATTTGCATCATCATCCATAACCATCCATTTTGAACCTCTTTATTGTGAGATCAACCCTCAAATTGAATCGTTTCTCTCGATCAATCAAGGAGGAAATGTATCAATGTACTTCTTTCCGCTGGGGCATCTGAAAAAAAAAAAATGAATTTTGATCGTAGAAAGTTTATTCTTTGAACCAGTGCAACAAGTACATTTCTTCAAAGAGGGGCAAAATGTAGACATGCAAAATTGGCATAATGCATTCGATTAGGTCATATTCATCCATTTAGAAAATAAATCAAGTTTATTTATCATTCTCTTAAAGTCATCAGTTAAAATTAAATAAATCAACTTGATCCTAACATCACCCTCCTTGATTAAATAAATCAATCCTTTATTTAATTATGTCTGAAATCACCTTTCATCCCTTTTTGATTTAAATAAATCAAAATATTCAAGTAAAAGGGGTCAAAACATTCTAATCATTATTAAGCTAATCTAATCTTGATTAACCTAATCTAACCACCCATCACATCCTCTAGCTTTTCCCACTTGCACCAATAAATCAATTTATTGATTTATTAAAATCAGCATTTTCCATCAACATGGCATCTTTGAGGAATATTACCTCAAATTTGAATTAAAAAAAAATTGGACATGTACATCCAACAAATCAATTAATAAGCTCTTACATGTCCCTTGCACAAGTCAAACTCAACATTTACTCTCAAATTCAAATTTGAAATCTCCCTCTTTGGCACATTGACCAAAATGTGCTCATCCTCCAACCTATCACAAGTTGACAAGTGGAATTTTTTCATTGGATTGTTTTTAGTCCCACGTCCTCCATGTTTTGCATCCTTCTATCATTATATTTTATAAATAGAGAGCTTCTCTATTGTTCAAATCCTCCACAATTTGATCTATCTCATGCAAAAGTCACTCTCTTCAATGGAGAACTAATTTTGTCCATCATCATTTGCAACATCAAGCTTATCAAGGATTGGTAAAGGGCTTCTCTCCACATCAAAGAAGCACCAATCCACTATGAGATAAATATACTTCATGTTTTCATATTATTTTGCTTGATTTTGCTGTTTATTTCGTTTGCATTTGGAAGCATTGATATATTATTCCATAGGGATGTCTTATTTGATTTGCTTAAAGTTTACTAGTAGTTGTTTGTTTTGAGAAAATGCAGATTTAGCATCCACAGATATAAATTAGACATGTTCAAAAGTTGCATTTTAATGAATGTACATCATATGTATGAATAATGACTAACCCAAACCATAGGAAAAGTCAACATCTAAAAATAAACAAACTAGAAATTCATAACTCCTCTGACAATCCACTGACTTAGTTTATCCATATTTCCTTCAATTTTAAAAACAAAATCTCTTGGAAGATCACTTGGAGCCTTGCATTTACTATGCCACCATTGGTGGCATAAATATAGAGATCTTTTCAATCTAAAATGAATAAAGCTCTGTTATTCTTCCAGGTCATGTGTCAGTGATTAAGATTGTAATTATGTATCGATATAGGTTGTATGTTTCATTAAAACTCATGCTACTCAACTCATAAAATATTTTAGCTATATATTAGTAAACAACAATATGAGCTATCTACAAAAATAGAAAACTAAGTTGAATGTCATTTCAGGGATGTCAGTCATGAAAGTAATACTACACCTATTGCTGAGGTTGGATTTAAACAGAGAAAAGTTACTACAACACCTAGAAAAGGCATGAGAAACTTTCAAGAAAATGCAACTACCAGTGTAAAACTGAATTCCACAACTATTTTTGTGGCATCCTTGCCTATGCCAAAATGTAAG
>VDFB02271358.1:374138611-374212555 GCA_007258455.2 Sequoia sempervirens
CACAACAAGCTCAAGCATTATTGCAACAACAACAACAACAAGTTGCACAAGCCGCACAAGCATTACAAGCACAAAGGGCCACTCAAGCACAACTTCTATTGCACCAACAAGTAGCACAAGCACAAGCTCAATATCAGGCTCAACAAGCCCAACACCAAGCACAACTTCTTGCTCAAAGACAAGCAGTGCAATTGCAAGCATATCAGCATGCAATACAACAAGTGTTGTTGGAACAACAAAAAGCACAACAAGCATTGTTGGAACAACAACAAGTGCAACAACAAGCACAAATCTTAGCACAACAATAGCAAAATCAACAATAAGTATTGTTCATATAAAAGCAGGTGGAAGCCTACTTCACTCGCCAGAACATATAGATACCATCAAACAATGCACTGACCAATCCACCTATCCAACCCATGATTGAAACCCCAAAACACTTTCATCCCACCCTTTGATCCCCAAAATGATGTGATGGCACAACTTAGGTTGCTCTCACAAGAAGTGCTCAACCTTCAATCAAGGCAAACAATCAAAACTCTAAGCAACTTGTGTCCCTATCCATTTAATAGGAGCTTAGTAATGAAACCATTCCCCAAGGGATTTGAAATCCCCAAATTTGACAAATATCGAGGGGTGGGAAACCCTAAAGATCACATTAGGGAATTCTAGGTTCATTGCATGAAGGTCGCATATGACAATAATTATTTGATGCAACTATTTCCTAGGAGCTTGGAAAGCCACACTATAGAATGTTTCTCTCGCTCACCTTCAAGCATTAGAGCATTCCAAGAAATTAGGGATGCATTCATTAAAAATTATGCATGCAACATTGCAATGGATGTTAGTCTCGAAGAACTCTCAGCTCTAAGACAAGGAAAGGGTGAATTATTCACCTCATTCCTACAATGATGGCGATCCAAGGCCAATCGAAGCAAGTGGACCATTCCAGAAGAACAATAAGTTTGCACCATCATAGCCAACCTAGAAGGCCACTTAGCATTTCATCTCAAGGTTCAAGGTATCACCACATATGATCAATTGATCCCCAAGGAACTTAGCATTGAAAGAGCCCTTCTGACTCAACCTGCGGAATCAACATCATACCACAAATAGCAAAACAACCACCCACCATCAAATTACAATGATAAACCTCGCACATGGGAAAGGAACAAAAAAGTCACTAAAGATGGTATTGTCGATGCCAAGGTGGTCATTAGTTCCCCATGCCAACATACACTCGCACCACAAATCCAAATTCAACAATAGAACCACCATCACGCAACACACCAACCCAACAAGAATCCAACCATCAATAATCTCAATGACCAAAGAGGACCACCCCAATGCAAAAGTTATCCAAAATGAAAATACACCATTTTGGGGGAACCACTTGAGGACATAATGAAAAAGTTGATCGACAAAAAAATCATCAAGCCTCCTACATTTGAGAATTATGAAGAACCCGATGTCAAACCTCCTTGGTATAACAAGAATCAACTTTGCAAATTTCATAAAATCAAAGGCCACACCACAAGCAGTTGCATGAGACTCAAAAAAATCATCCAAGATCTCATCAATAAGAAAATCATAAATGTGGAACAACCTACACAAAATCAAGATCTTAAAATATACATGAATCTGATGTTGAATCATGGCACCAAGGGGAATAAAAATGATAAAGGGAAGGGGAATAAAAATGATAAAGGGAAGGGAAATGTAAATAATGTGTATGAAATAGTTGATGCCTCCCTCAATGAAGACTGCATGGTCATCACTATCAAGGGCACCCATGCCAAATATTATGGAGTCACCACAAGAGGTGGCAAAGTCACAATTGTTGGATCATCCCAACCAAATAGAGTCCCTACATCTAGATCTGTTACTAATGGCTATAATGTCTTAGATCAACTCAAGAGAACACCAGCACACATCTTCATCATAGATTTGTTAAAAATATCATCAGCACACAAAAATATCCTTGAGGAAGCATTAGCCTCATCCACAATTCCCACAAATCTTGATGTGGAGCAATTCCAAGCTATGGTTAGAAATATCATAATTCCTAATCTCCTTACATTTTCTGACCAAGATTTCCCCACCCAACCATCTCACAACCATGCCCTTCACTTGGAAACCATTGTACATAAGATCAAAATAAAAATGTTCTTGGTGGATGGAGGTGTGGGTTTGAACATATGTTCCTTAAGTCTCATCAAGCAGTTGAAAATATCATAAGATTCCATCAACAAAGGAAAGGGAATCACGATAAGAGGATATGATGACCAAGAAAGAATGTCTTAGGGCACAATCAAACTCCCTATTCAAGTAGGGCTAACTCTCATGGAAACCACTTGTTAGGTCTTGGACCTTGATTTTTCCATATAATATCCTCCTGGGATGCCCATGGATCCATGCAATGAAAGCTGTAGCATCAACCTTCCACCAATGTGTGAAATTTACACATAATGGACAAGAGGTTACCGTCCATGGAGATCCTGAACCTTTCTCATATTGCAAAAATCTTGAAGCAAAGTATTACCAAATCCCCCAAGTGCCAAAAAATGATGAGGGCCCATCCACACCATACGTCAACCCCACCACTCTCGCGTCCACTTTTTCAATAGAGACACCCACCATTCCCACCATCCCCACCATCCCTGACATCAAGCTCATCATCCAGGAGGACAGTTGTGGAAGCTACAAGCTCCCTAACAATGCTTTTGTGATAGGAGAGTTACCACAATCTCCTAGATCATGCGGACGTCCACAAGAGAACCAAGCCTCCACATCATAAACATTTCCTAAAGACTATCCTTAATTTACAAGATGGGGAGACCTTGGCTAGGAGGTTATTGAGGTAGACCCATCACACATGCTATATCAAGATGAGATACTAGCAACTAATTTACCAATGGATAAGACAAGCAAGGGCCTACAAATGATGCTCGCAATGGGCTACGACAGAAATAAAAGACTGGGACAAAACGACAATGGGCTCATAATACCTATCATGCCAGAGATGTGGCCCATAACAAATCTTGGCCTTGGATGTACTCCTCTGAGTATAACCATATGTGGCTAAAGTCCTCTAGTTAGAATAGTTAAAATTTCTCCTCAGCCAATACTATCAGAAGTACGCTCACCAATATCCATAGGTAGAGACATACATAACTTTATAACTGAGGCCTATATTAGTAGTGATGAGGAGGATACCATGACCTATCTACCTAGGTTATTTGAGGAAACCACCCTATGTATGATTAGCACCCTCTCCTTCAAACTTGAACAACAAAATCATGAGATCCATTTAGTATACCCCCAACTGATCAACTATAACCAATGAGGACCACGAGTTCTAGATACATTCGAAAATGATGAGGAACTCTCAAAATTCATGGGATTGTGGGATAGCATTCCAGAAGGGGATCACAAAGCAAGGTTTATAATGGATTTGGACACACATGCCTATTATGGGGAAACGATTGAATCCTTTAGTCACAAAAGTGAGAAACTAAGAATCATATCTATGTCCTTGAGTGAAAACCACACTGTGGCACTCTCTTACAAGCAAAAATGTAAAAAGAAAGGATGTATCCAACGGTGAAAACCTCTCTAAGGTGCCCGAGGATGAAGGAGTCAATCTTCCTTTAAGAGCTATTCATCAGGAAAAGTCAACAGTCTTGGCTGAAAAATGCAATCCTATCAACCTAGGAATAGAGGAGACCCTGCATATCACATTTTATGTGGAATCACTATTATTAGAAGAGCAAGAACTCCTAGCAGCATTCCTAAGGGTAAGGAAAATAAACTTTGCATGGAGTTACATGCCAAAATTCTAGGGCTTGATCCAGAGACTGTGGTTCATCACATAGCAGTGTATCCAGAAGCAAAGCCGGTCAAACAAAAGCTTCAAAAAATGCATCCTCAAATTGCCTTATTGGTCAAAATGGAGCTCAAAAAGTCGTTAGATGTAGGATTTATCTGACCAATCAATTATCCAAAATGGGTGTCAAATTTGGTACCTATTTCAAAGCCTGATGGAGCCATTAGAATCTGTATAGACTTCAGAGATTTGAACAAAGCATGTCCAAAGGATGACTTCCTACTCCTCAACATCGACATGATAGTAGACATGACAGCAGGACATGAGATGCTATCACTAATGGATGGATTTTTAGGATACAATTAGATCATGATAGCAAAAGAGGATCAACATAAGATGACTTTCACTTGTCCATGGGGGACCTACTACTAGAACTTGATGCCATTTGGCCCAAAGAATGCAGGAGCAACCTATCAAAGGGCCATGACATTGATATTCCACAACATGATTCATAAAAACAATCGAAGACTATGTCGATGATATTCTAGTTAAGTCAAGAAAAAGACAAGATCATATAGCAACCCTAAGTGCTATCTTTGACAGACTAGAGGAAAACAAAGTCAGACTAAATCCCAAGAAGTGTGTCTTTTGCGTGCAATCAGGTAAATTGCTAGGATACATAGTGTCCATGAGGGGTATCGAGGTGGATTTGGAAAAAGTAAAAAACAATCCTCGAAATGGAAGCACCGAAGAAATTAAAGCAACTGAGAGGACTCCAAGGGAGACTACAATCTATTTGATGGTTCATAGCACAAGTGGTAGACAAGCAGAACTCATATTCTCACCTACTCCACAAGGGGGTAGCTTACGAATGGGATCCAAAATGCGAAGAGGCATTTAACAAAATAAAGGAATATCTACTGACACCACTAGTCTTAATGTCATCCATGCCAAGAAAGCCATTGATCCTATACATGTTAGCAACAGCAACAACCCTAGGAGCTCTCCTAGCTCAACATGATGAAAATGAAACAAAGAGGGCTATCTACTATATCAGTATGAAAATGGTTGGTCATGAGCTAAACTACTCATTCATTCAAAAAGCATGCCTCGCAGTAGTGTTTGCGTCATAAAAATTTAGACATTACATGTTGGCACACAAGATAAAGCTCATTGCCAAAATTCACACCCTTAAGTATCTATTATCAAAGGAAATGCTCATAGGAAGAATGGAAAAATGGGTGATGATACTATCAGAGTATGACATCAAGTATGTAGAGTAGAAAGCCATTAAAGGACAAGTTATTGCAGATCAACTAGTAGAAGCACCTATTTATTCTGACAATCCTCTTGTCTCAGAGTTTCTAGATGAATCCATCTTTAACCTCAACGTAGCCAACCACTAGAAACTATACTTCAATGGCTCATACACACAGCACAGATTAGGAGCTGGTGTCTTCTTCATCACCCCACAAAGGGGATTGCATACCAAGGTCATACAAATTGGCATTTCCTTGCACTAATAATGTTGCAGAATATGAGGCCTTAAGCATAGGTCTCAGGATAGCAGTGAAATGGAACATTATAGCTGTCAAAGTGTATGGAGACTCTCAGTTGATCATAAATCAGGTCAATAATAAATATCAGACCAAGGATGACAAGCTCACTCCTAAAAGAAATTGGTGGAGACTCTAACATAATCCTTCATTGACATAACATTTGAGCAAATTCTAAGAACCAACAATAGAGTAGCAGACACCGTGGCAACAATTGGGTCCCTATTAGACATCCCTCACAACATTCCAAAATATGAATTCCTGATTGAGTAGCTTCTTGTTCTCACATTAGAGGTATCAAAATTGCAATATGTGTGTGAAACCGTTGGTCCTGGTGATCCTTGGTATCACGACATCTATACATACCTTCGCATAGGAGTCATACCCAATGACCTACCATCAAACCTAAAATGAGCCTTTGTTAAAAATGCATCTAGATTTGTCATCTTAGGTGATACCCTATACCGTAGAAGCATAGAAAGTACCTTGCTACACTGCTTAAATGTTGAGGAGGCATTAATCGCTATAACTAAGGTACACAACGATATCTGTGGTTCACACTCAAGTGGAATGACCATAGCCAAGAAATTGCTGAGGATGGGGTATTATTAGCTAATGATGGAAATAGAAGCACACAATCATGCCAGAAAGTGTCTACAATGTCAACAACATGGGGACCTCATCCATGTACCAGCTCAAGAGCTTCATCCTATTATCACACCATGGCCCTTTTCGCATTGGGGAGTTGGTCTCATTGGGAAAATCCCACCCACCTCATCCAATGGCCATAAATTCATCATAACTACAACTGAGTACTTCACAAAGTGGGTGGAGGCCATACCCACGATGTATATAACTAGGAAGAAGATCTCAAAATTCATCATGAACTATCTCATCTGTCGTTATGGGGTCCCATAGCTCATTATCTCAGATAATGGGAACCATTCAAGAACCAGGAGGTTTGCGACTTGTGCAAGAAATTCAAAATCCAACATCGCTTCTCCACCCCATACTATCCCCAAGGCAATGGCCAAGCAGAAGCTACAAACAAAACCATTCTAAAAATCCTTAAGAAAATAGTCAATGACATAGGTCGTGACTGGAATTTGTAGCTTAATCTCACCCTCTGAGCTTATCAAACCAGCATCCACACACCCACCGGTGCCACCCCCTTCTCCTTGGTCTACGGATCATAAGTCATACTCCCCATTGAGATCAAGCTCCCATCCCTCAGGTTATCACTTCAAAACCTCATCATGAATGAAGAGTATTGGGTATCAAGACTAAATGAGCTAGAGTTACTAGATGAGAGACATATGGATGCTTTAAATCACTTGCAAGTCTATTAGAATAGAATCAAAAGAAGCTACAATAAGAAAATGAAAAGCAGGACTTTCTAAGTTAGAGAACTGGTCTTAAAAGAAAATAAAAAGAATGTCCCAAACCTAAGAAGCAAAGGCAAGTTCAAACCTAATTGGTTAGGACCATTCATCATAACAGTGAGTTACAAGTCAGGGGTAGATCAGCTATCAACACCCAAAGGGGAACCTTTGCAGGAGCCAATGAATAGCGCTCATCTTAAAAAGTTTCATGCCTAAATCTTTCAAGGTATAGAACCAAAAATCCAAAAAAATTAGAAAATGTTCTGAAAAAATGGTTGCTTCGGTGAAAACCTGGCAAATAAGCATCTTGGTAACAACAAAAAAATCAAAAAAACAAAAAAAAAAGGATAAAAAAATAGTACAATAAAAAATCGTCCTCTAGTGAAAACCACTTTGGGTGGCACTTTGGACAAGTACCTTGGTGAAAACCTGGAAAACAGGTGCCTTGTGTAAATAAGCATTTTCCATCCATCAGGATCCTTACAGCTTGTATTGCATCATCCATCCATTTTTCTTCCATCATCCATCTTATTTGGATCTCCATCCATCACTCATCCACACACATCAGCACCATAGCTTGGTCCTATTTTCATATCATGATCCCTCCTAGTACTACTTGGCCCATCCCCAAGGTCAATTTTTCCTGCTTTTATTGGAGTAGTCTATTACATCAAACTGGGGGCATGTTCTTATCATATCAGATTCGTGTATATTCTTAAAGTCCTCAAAATTAGAAAATCTAAAAAACATTAGAAAATCAAAAATCCAATAAAATTCAAAACATATCAAAATCCAAAAATAGGTCAAAAAGTTAGTCAAAAAGTAAAAAAAGGTTGTCTTGTCGAACTATGTCGTCTCTGAGCTTGAACATAGGCAAGGTTGATCTTTGATCATCCCCCAAGACACTTAGGTCAGTCCTTTAGGAGTCTGTCATAATAAATTGACATCTCATCATGTATATCATCATCTGTAAATTGGTCAAGTCATCAGTCAAACTACGTGGTCTCTGTGTGTATAACATAGGCAAGGCTAATCTGTTGATCATCCCTGGAGACCCCTAGGATAGGTCTTTAGGCTAGTCTCTTGGTCAAAATCTCAGAAAATCCCAAAAAAATTGGAAAATTAAAAATCAAAACATTTGCAAACTCTTAAAAAAATACCAAAAACAACGTCAAAACATTGCAAAAAACTTAAAAACATCCAAATATTTGAAAATTCCATCCATCTCATCTTGCTTTAACCCACAATAAAACCACTCATAATAAACTAATCATCATCATCAACCTTTGGTGAAATAGTTGGAAACAAGTCTAGTAGATTAAAAGTAAAACTCCAAACATCAAGTCTTAAGTCTAATTCAGTGTGTAAGCAAGTTGTTCATCTCTTCGTATTGGTAACTTATCATCCAGTCAGTCCCATATCAATCATCCCTTAGAGTACTTTGGATAAATGAAATGACGTGCCGCCATCCACTAACATGTCTTAGGATGAATCCTTCCTACAATGGGCATTATCTTTTGGCAATAAGTTTTAGTTCTAATCCTTAGAAAACACATCATTTTTTCGTTAACAATATTGAAGAGCGTCAGTTTTTTTGTTTACTTGGTCTTTATCTTTTGACTTATCTTATTTGCGCTCATTCCAAGGACATCTCGATGATATTCTAAAATAGAGGATTTAGACAAATAGGAATGGGGCAACAATCATTATCTTTTGTCTGTTGTGCTTGTTGGATGTTCTTGTAATATAACCTTGGTGAATACTTGCTTTGACAAGTATGTATGGAAGAGGTCTATGGAAACTTGTTGACTATTGCATGGATAATTTTACCTTTCTATGTTTTGGCCCAAGGTGTCTCAAATTTCTAAAGTGCATCCTAGCAAGGTTTTTGTATGTCAGGTGTGAACAAGAATACTCCTATCTACTTGTCAATTCAAAGTTCATCTCACTGGGTACAACACCATCCTAGTTTTCTATACCTTGATGCATCATACCACGTGTGTTATCAAACATAAAAAAATTGGCCCTTTGAAAATCCCAATTCCTCGGCAAGTAATCATCATCATCATCATCATTTTCATTTGCATCATTTTGTGTCTCGTTGAAATGACTTCTTCTTTTCTTACTAACCGCACTAACAAGGTACTATGATAGTTGATCATTATCACCATCATCGCCATCGATCCTGCATCCACAAATCATTAGCATATCGCATAAACATATCATATAGGAAACATACACATCGCATAACACTAATATATTTCACTACAAAATCTGACAAAACTATCCAACAAAATATGTAAAATTCGATGTTCATCAGGTGCTTGTAAAATTTGTGTAATTTTCAATTTTTAAAAGTTTATCCCTGACGTTTGTCAAAATTTTGACGAACGTGGGGCTCATTGAAATGTCGGCTATCATTTTCATCAAATTTTCAACAAACATGAAAAATAGAAAAAAAACAAATTGTGGCTGACTTATTTGTGCCTGATTTATTGTGACAATGTTTTGTTCTACTTAAGATAGTTTGTGGAGAACTAAGGATGATTTTCTTGGGAAAAATAAAAAAAAATTCAAGAAGATATCGCCAGGTTGAGGGTAGTCATTATCTTTTTGCATAATTCAGTTGTGAAGTCAGATTTGTAGTTCCAGGTTTAAAAATCATATTTGAAAGCAACATCTCATCAAATTTCATTTTTAGAGGTTAAGGGTTTTGAGAATTTCATGTCCATATTTTGTTGTGTGGAATCACCATAAGATCACAACCAAGGAATAGATTCTTGTGACTGTAATTATGTGATCCATAACTCTATTGGTTATGTGGCACAATTGTGCTATAACAAATATAGGATGCATTCATGTGTGACCCAAGTTTAATGTGGCTATGTTGTGATAGAAATGGAGGCACTCATATAATGTAGTTAATTCAGGTTATATAATGTAGGTGTCAATCATCATTGGGTGCATTCAGGTTGTCTCAAGTTTAATAATTTAGGATGTAATTATAGCATGATCAAAGAGTGATTACCTCTTGTTGCAATAAAGAGCCTATAACTCTTGTTGATATGCAGAGTGGTTTTGCTATATTAATTATGTAGTGCATTCAAGCACAACCCATGTTTAATGGGCTATTCTAGAGAGTGATCAAGATTTTCTAAACCTTATGACTATTACTTGACATATATTTGCATAATCTCAAATTCCTTCAGAGGATTTTGAAGTATCAATGTATCCTATATAGGGTTTAGAATGATTTATTTTAATTAAAAAAATAAATAAATGATGTATTTCCCTATAATTAGATAATGTGGATATCTCCTAAATCTGGCCCAGCACACTATCCTCTTTGGAATTGTATTCATTACTCTAGATACTAGGGTTTTGCATGTGACATCTTTAATATCTTCATGACCGTGGCTTTTAAATAGATCTCAATCTTTTCTTTAATCCTTTCCATGATAACCCTTGAGTTCCATAATCCACCTTTAATCTCTTCTAAGAATGTTGTCTTAATCTAGACTGCATAGTATGCATATAAAGCAAGTCCTTCATACCTACCATTGTTCCAAACCACTACTCATTGCCTTGCTTAAAATGTTACCTCCATAAGCACAATAGAATGTTTTCAAATCATGGTTGCCAGTGATTGACCATTAAGGTCACCACTTTCATCATGAAGATACAATGAGATTTTTGTCTTCAAACTCAAGGCATTATGGAAGATAACATTGTGAATTATTTGTTGTGTCCGATTTGATTTTCTTGCACATTTACTACTTTGCTAACTTCCTTTAAGACTGGGTATTGCATGCTTAACTACAATCTTAAACAACTCACTCACTATCACTTGAAGATTCTTTTCATGAGCATCCTTCTATAAAATCAAACTATGCCCTATAGACTGCCTACTTACTACAAGGGACTCATTGTATCATGGTATTGTAGTTCTTAAGATCCTTCAACCTTATTGACACTACTTCACATTCCACAAGGTATTATTCACTATTCTCCCATCTTTGATGAGTCTCAAAACACTGCTCAAACATGCAATCCACTACCTCCATTATAAATTAATGGCTAAGAAGAAACATTGAACCTATGATTACCACTATTACTTCATTTGGATAGTCATTTCCTCTTTGCATTTTCCTTGTCTAACACTACCAAAAGTATTTGAAAAACCCTTAAGGTTAGCAAGGGGGTAAGGAAACTCACTATTAAAATCTCCACTTTACTATGCAAGGTTTGAGCTTTATTATCTTGTCACTGCTTAGCCTCTTTTTGACTACCACATCTCAAGTGACTATCATTCTTCTTACCGTAGATTGCATTTACAAATGTCACTAAGCTACATAGTGTGGTTGTTTTTGGCTACAATCTTTAGATTGAAAGATTTTGTTATTACTTACAATGTCTCAATATTTCTAGTATTGCAACCTCACTAATCCACTATAGTTATTGTTTATGTTTCTACGGAGGCTTACGGTTTGTACCCTAATCATGCTCTTACCAATGCTTCTGTTGTTTTTTATTAGGGATCTCTCAATGTTGAGGCCCCTAGGGATAAGCTTGTCATAATAAGTGACACATTGCATCTTTAACTAAAAGGATAAATTTGTATTGACATTAGCAATGATGATTCTGACTTGTGGCTCCTTAGGAATGGGTCACTTGCTCTTACTAGATCGCTACCTCCATTGTTGTAGGAAGTTTGTAATCATGTTCAATATTCTAATTTTAGGAGTCTTAATGGTTGAAAATCATATTAAAATCAAAATTTAATAAGCTTTAGAATTAGCATTTGAAAGTGTTTTTTGGGGTCATTAACTTATGACTAGCTTCTGTTTTGCAGGGGTGGTTGCATGCCAAATTCTTTTGGTGTAAAATATTGGAATTATTAGATTATGTTACTTATATATGAATAAAAATTATTGAAGTGTGAGTTTGATATTTTTTGAAGATCTAAATAGTCAAGCTTGGTAAAGAAAAAATCATGTCAGATAATATTAGTCCAAAACAAAATGAAGAGACACTTGATAGATTGTGGGCTAGATTGAAAAGAAATGGTGATGAGAAATGTTATTGTCCTTGCAATAATTAAAAAGGCTTAAAGACGAGATGACTTTTAATCACAATAGCTGAGAAATATTATAGGCAGCATGGTCACATTGAAGGGGGGCATGATTATCGTCCATTGGTAAGTTGTTCATTATATGTGTTTATATTGATTGAATTTGTAAATGTTTATATCATTTTAACGTTATATATATAATCTTTTCATCATGATCATGGTTTATTTGTGTCAATCATTATTATAAGGTTGGGCACCCTAGGGTAGATGATATGGATTATCATGGCCCGGAGAATGTGGTTTTGCAAGTGGATGAACATGGAGCTATGAATATTGAAGAGAAAGTTAATGATCCTATGGAAGAAGATGATCATGCACCAAAAAAACATAGTTGAAGATGATGGTACGAATACATTGATCCATGACACATTTAGTGGTAGAGCTGATTATAATGATTGAGATGAGTTTGATGATGTTCATGATTTACCTATACTTGAGAAGGCATACAAGCCCCTTTATGAAGGCTCTGAAACAACTTTTCTCTATGATATATTGTTGCTGTTGAACTTGAAGGTTATGAATGGTTTATCAAACATAGCAATCTCATAGATGTTAAGGTATGCCATATATGTCATCTTTTTTCATCTATTTTAATTTTTGTTAGTTCATCATTAGTAAATAAATGATGAAATATGTACCATAAATATTCTTTATATGAACAAATTATTTTTGTTGTAGATTGATTGGTGAATTTTTGTTACCACCATCAAATATTTTACCTTGCTCATACCGAGATTTATTTGCCATTATGAAAGATATCGGAATGGAGTATCAAAAAATAGATGCATGTCCCAATGATCATATTATATATCATAAATAATAGGAATTTTCAACAGAATTCCCAAAATTTTATATTAGTAGATATCAAACAGATCAACTAACAGAAAAGGTGCCTCGCAAGGTTCTTCGTTATATTCCCATTATTCCACATATACAACGATTATTTAGGTACGAAAGCTTAGCACAATTTATGGATTACCATGCATGGAATAGAAGTGGAGATGAAATTGTTCGAATGTCTGCAGATGGTTCTACATTTAGGGACATGGAGGAAAAATGGCCACACTTTAAAGAAGAACCTCGTAATCTTAGGCTTTCATTGGGAGCGGACGGTGTCAATCCATTTGGAGAGCTATGATCTATTTACTCAGTGTGGCCTATTTTTGTTATCAACAATAACATTCCTCCATAGATGTCAATAAAGAAGGAGCACATAATGTTGTCAATAATTGTTCCAGGTATTTGTTTACATCAATTTTTCTTTAATGTAGTAGCATCTAATTTGTCTTATATTTTGCATAATGACTTATATTTTTTTTATTCAATAGTCATGTACATTAATTTATATATATTGCAGTAAAATGGTTATAATAATTATGTAATGTTTATGTTGATTGAACTAGGTAAGTACCAAGTTAAAGATATGAATGTATATATCGAGCCTCTTATTGACGTGTTACTAAAGTTATGGAATGGTGTCACTATGTATGATGTCTCCAGACCAATAGGACAAAGACAATTTAAATTCCATGTAATGCTTTTATGGACAATT
Organism: Sequoia sempervirens; assembly: GCA_007258455.2. Lineage (NCBI taxonomy): Eukaryota > Viridiplantae > Streptophyta > Pinopsida > Cupressales > Cupressaceae > Sequoia > Sequoia sempervirens. Next base: position 374,152,059 of record VDFB02271358.1, read on the forward strand.
CATGATGCCCCAGGGCTAACACATTTTTGTGTTATGTTATAATGTTCGACTACACTTTAACAATATTTAATTTGATGAAGTAGATATCATGCATTTTTTTAAAATAATCTATTCATTATATATAATGAAAAAAATTGACATATTTAATCCAATTATATATCATCTTGTAGGTCTTCAAACAAAGGGAAAATTTTCATGTCCAATTTGTGGTCCAAAGATGAAATCTCATCATTCAAAAAGTTTAGGAAAGTAGGTGTTTGATGAGTATAGGCACTTCCTCCATAGAAATCATAAGTATCGAACTACTGAAAAACAATTTTTCAATGGGAAAGAGGAGACTACATCAAAACCACGAAGAATTTCACCTCGCCTATGGAAGTTGGAATATAATAGAATTAATCGTCAAGGTTATACATTGGATCAAATTGTTTATCTATCATATATGATATGTTTTGAATTTATATTTTTATATTGTGTTGTGTTTACTCATGTTGTAATTGACAATGATTGTCGTTGTTAATTTGTTTAACTTATATGCTTCATGAAGGCCATCAAGGCATTAATGGTTGGCTTCCACAGGGACTAAAAAGTTATCCTAGACAATTTAGTAGGTTGCCCTACTATGAGAAGTTACAAATTGTGCATTTGTTTGATACAATGCATATCGGAAAGAATATAATAGAAACATTATGGAAAAGATTGGATGGAAGGCATGACAAAGAAAAAATTGTCAAAATTTGTACTAACATTCAGGAAGCCAATCATGCAATGAAAAATGTCATTCAATTAAATAACGATGGAGAAAAAATTAATATAAGTGCCCTTCCCTGGTTATTAATAGAGAAGCAAAGCAATGCTATAAAAGAAGTCATACAAAAAATTTGATTTCCCACAGGATTTTCTACGAACATAAAAATATAATAACAAAGAAAGGTGAATTTGGGTCAGGGATGAAAATGCATGATTGGCATACCTTCATTAAGGTAATTATTCTGGTATATTATATACACTTGTATAATGCATGTACTTTTAGTGTATTGTGTTTACTACTTTTGGAAAAATAATGAAAATATCATTTTATAATTATTGCAGTACATTCTACCTCTATCTCTCCTAGACAACTTTGACAACAATGTCAAGCAAGTTATATATGATCTTGGAAAATACATGAGGTAAGTAGCGAGATTTGTTCAATTCATTGTATACATCTTATAATTGCCAGTTTTTTTACTTGTTATTTAATATACAATATATTTTTGTTAAATCTCGTTAATATATTTGCACCTTGAATCACTTGTAGATGGTTGTCATCTAAAGAAATCCATAAAGAAGATATAAATTATTGGAAAAGAAAAATTCCTTGTCTAATGTGTGGAATGCAAAAGTGTCTACCTTCAACATTTTTCTATGCACAAGAACACTACCTTATACACCAAGTTGAGGAGATTGAATTGTGTGGACCTGTACACACAAGGTCAATGTGGATAGTTGAGAGGCACTTCAAATTTTTGAAGGCTTTGGTTAGACAAAGAGCACATCCTGAGGGTTCTATGGTGGAGGGATATATGGTATACCAGACCATGGTGTACATTAGTGAATATCTTCCTAAGTTTGCAGCAAAGATCCATGTAGATGCATTTGGGATCCCAACTCCATTAACAAATTCAAAGGAGAGTACCTTGGGGAAAGGTAGATTGAGGAAAGTGAGAGGTAATTATAAGATGGTCATGGAGATTAATTGGAATACATTTTACATATGGTTTTTATGTATATTGTACTTATTTAATTTTTAATCTTCAATATACATCAATTATAAATTAAGGTCGTATATTGTGGTATTTAACTAATTATATGCTATTTGTGAATTTCAATTTTTTTTCGTACAGTTGGTCGAGAGTGGGATGCACTACATTTGTACGTCGCCAACAATCTTGATTGGATGATGGTATGGATTGAACGATGTCAACAATTTGGTCGTGCATTAACATGGGAAGGTGTGGCTTCATTGGTTATAGAAGCTCATCATAATGGAGATTCCAATGTTATACAAAGGGAAATTGATTTAGCATATGGTTTAAGAGATAAAAAGGTACGTATAAATATATTAATCACCCATATTATTTAATTATTTTCAAGTATATTGATGTATATGTATCTTGAGATTATTTTCTTTGCATACATTCGGCCAAGAATAAATATGTCTATCAACTGACGATATTGCAATAATTTTTACATGTTTGACATATTACAGGTGAAACACCACAAGGCTATGTGGTGCAATGGTCATAAATTTCAAATCAATATTTTGGATGACATGAAAAAAACTTGTGTTTCTGGTATATAACTGCAGTCTTAAAGGTGACTAATGTTTCATCTAGAAGTGGCATACATCCAGAAGTCTCAAAAAATTGATACTATGGGATTTTGGATGATATACTTGAGTGTGACTTTAAGTCCTTCAAATTAATTTTGTTTGTTGTCCTATGGTACAGTCTAGGATTGAATGAAAATGATCATGAGAGAACTATTATTGAACATGATAATGGATTTACCATGGTTAATACAAGGTTGATCGAGCGAGCTGGAAATGAGCCCTATGTTCTTCCAAGCTAATGTGAGTAGGTATTTTACTCAGAGGTTCCAGGTAAACCGGTTTGGTTATTTTTTGTTAGACATGATCCAAGAGGAAGGCCGATAAAGTATAATGTGGTGGAAGAAGAAGATACCGAAGAACTAGAAGATGATGTAGATGATGATCAAGATCAATGGTTAGTTGATGATGTCCCTAACGAAGATGTTGAAGAGGAGGAACTAGATCATGATGATGTAGGAGTTAATGTTCATGAAGATGATATTCGTGTGGATGATGACATTATCAAAACTGATATCGATGATGATGATGATATGACCAATCCTTACAATGTTGAATCTGGAATGGATGATACAAATAAAGAGTTGGATGAAGAAGAATATCAATGACATTGAAATGTATAAGTTATGTGATTATATTATCTATTTGATATTAATTTCTTGATAGAATTATATTTGACTTATGTGGTTACATAATTAATTCATGATGTTTTTAATTTTTATGCCATTACATAATTAATTTAATGATGTACTTTTTAATTTTTGAAAGGTCAAAAAATTAAAACATTTCAATAGTGATGTTAGCAACCTTGAAATTACCGTGTTTTATGTTTCATGTGATCATAAAAGATTAAAAAGTTAGCTGTAGAGGTGGTTGTTCAGTGGTTGACATGTATGTTGGTTCTTTTTACAATGTAACCAGGTTTGTCTTCTAATCTACATATGGAATTTCCAATTCCAATTGAAGGCAGCTTGAAGGACCTGGACCAACTAACGAGGACTTTAAAAGCCTCCTACACTTCAGGCTCTGCAAGACCTTAGAGGGTGATCCCTTAATGTGTTTACAACCTCTACACCATTATTATAAACAATATTAACAATAGTAGATGATCTCACTTAATAGCTCAACACGATAAGATAATATCAACTATTTGGAGCGTGAGATAACTAAACACAATCCATTGTATAAGATAGTCAATGATTTGCAATTTGTAGCAAGCTCTAGGGAAAGAAAAACAAATACTGAACTACACGAATAATTACAGCTTAGATTAGTGCCATATATCCATTGTAGGAGTCAAATTCATAAGCATCTAGAGGTTTATAATAGATTTAATACATCACATATAAGATCCCTAACAATATTGCATTACAATTTTATTATTATGCATTCTAACCCAGGACTACTTATCAAATCCTTATACAACACATATCCGCCTATAATCACATTCAAGCATTTTGATTAATTCTTTTAATTAAAGCTAAAATGGAATCATACACACCACAATAGTGAGATGGATAAAACAACCCTTAGTTATTTCATTGAAAGTTCAGATATGCATGTGCAATGGAGAGACATGAGCTCAAATTTTCATTTCAACTCAAATGCTAGTACTATTATACAACATTAAATCTCTATGAACTAAAAACCTATTACATAATGACTCAAAACCTAAATTGCATTTCTCTAAAACCATCAGACTTTACAATTCACTCTGCAACTTCACCTAGACTTGAAAAAAATTATCTAACTTGGTAACCCATACTTGTAGCCTTGAAATCCTTCTTATAGAAAATGAAGGAGAAAACAAGCACCGAGCCAAAAAGTACACCTATCACTAGTAAATTGGAGCACCTGGTGATATTCCAAAATTTGTTACAACAGCCACCACCTTGAAAAATATTCTTGTTCAAAAATTGTCACAACAGCAATCATCCTAGAGCATATTCTCATTCATCATGTCGAAAGAGGAAGGTTGATGCAATAACAAAAAACCACATGAAACGCACGCCAAGAAAGTCATCCATACAAAACTGGAAACATTGTAACCGTAACATCTAATTTACCACCTGTCGGTAGTCCACTCTTTGTATTGATCATCATTCAAATACTTAGCCACCCACCTCTCATATTCTTCGTCAGTTGGCCAGTCAAAATTAATCACCTCATTTACCTTTGTACTATAAGGAATATACTTTACTGCTACCTGATTAGCATCTCTTTCAAAAGATTCCAAAAATGAGCCAGTACCAATAATCTTATCCATACAATTTACAAACAAATCATAATCAGAGTCATCACAAATTATTTTAATTTTATTATTGATGACTTTACTTGCTTGATCATGCCATTGTTGGAGTGTTATGATTTCCCCCTACTCATCAGTTATATCAGGTAATAGTGTGTTACCCTAATCATTGAAGTTCTTTACCAATTCCCTAATCTTCCTACTTAGATCATCTGGTAAGGTCTAAAAACCTTGCAATTATTTAACTAATATATAAGTAGGCTTCAATGATTGGGGCATGTTATTTACATCAAACCTTGAGGCTTTATTCATAACATCTAGATCATTTTCCCTAGGGATCCAATTTTGAATTATTGGAATCACTATCCCCTGATCCCTATTAATATTCTTTATTGCTTCAAATAGAAAATAATACAAATAATGTATAGAGGGTAGTTTATTATACACCTTTTCATTTAAATGATCCAAAACAATAGTAATAATTTCCTTTTCTTTTGAAAGAAAACCCTCCTCTTTTACCCTTAGTGATGTCTGTAATTGATCAATTTTAAGCATGAGCTGCCACTTTGTTGGATCAATAGAGCACTTTGTTTCTTCATCAATTTGTTCTAGAGGAGGGGTAAGAGTAGGATTTTGAATGGGAGACCCTGGTGTAGAAACATTTGGTGAAGCAGGAGGCATTGACCCTGTTGTGGGAGATGATGTGCTGGTTCTTGGAGCATTGGATGTTTCCCCAGTATGTCTATACTTGAAAATTTCTACTTTAGTTTGTGGCTCAACATTCCTCTGTTGAATTTTACCATATTCTTCAATTAAAATGTTATACTTCTCCATTAGGATCTTTCTTTCAGCCTCCTCCCTTTCAGCTGTCTTTTGGGCCAACTTGGCCACATTCACAATTAAACTAGTGGCTTTGGTTGTTGTAGTTTCTAAAGCCCTCTTTATTATTAATCCTCCTTTCAAATTTGGATTAATATTAGCAATGTCTAGCTTTCTTCCTTATGGAGCCAATGCCCAAATTGCCAAGGTCTCATATTCTTCACTAAAGGTAGAGTTTTGTAATGTTGCCTTAACTTCTTCTTTAGAATCCTGAAAAATGATTCTTAGACTTTATAATGGCATTGAAATCCACTGCATCTATGATGTCCTATTTAGGAAAAATCAAAACACCAGCCTGATTCACTAGTTTTATTCCTTCTTCAGGAGTGATGTTTTTGAACTCTTCCATTAGAACAACTTTCACTTCTTCATCATTCTCTTGATCTGACCTGTCTAGCCTTAGTTCTCTTCTCTCCTTGCATTTATTTTGATATTCCTCAAATTTCATCCTCCATGCCAATTGCAAGAATACATGAGTCTTTACAAATGCATTGTCATCTAGGAACTCCTTGCAAGCCTCCATTCTTGCATCCTGCACACTCTTACCCTTCATATCCAAATCGGATAGAACAATCTAGCTAGGCTAGGAGGGGATGGCATACCAACCTACATGTCTTGATCAGTAACAATAATTTCATCTGTGAGATCCTCATCAAGGTGATCAGTTCTTTTCCTCTTAGGGCTTAGCTTAGGTGGTGGTGATGGGGGAATGCACTCTAGTGAAGATTTTAATTCAATTATTTTGACAGTCCTAGGTACTTTGAATTTTGGGTATGGTCATGAAGGTGCCTTCATTATTTTCTTCCCTTTTCTGTCTACTTCCTCATCACTGCCAGTATCCATTTTCCTCCTATAGATGGGCTGCCTTTCTGTAGGCTGACATACTAGCCTTGTTTCAATTGGCATATCACTTTGTCCTTGAATATCTAGACTTAGCCTTAAATTTATCTTTTTGGTTGTCAAGGTGTCCATTATCTCCTTGAAATTCTTCATTAAGAAATCAATTCTCTTGTGGTATGGAGTGAATTCCATCAATGGATCATACATCTGATCTATTTCATATACAATATCCAGTACCTTACTATAAGCTATCCACTTTTCCTTGTTCAATTCCTGTCTATTTAAATCAAATTCATTCCTGATCAGATCCTCAGGGAAATTGAACTCATGTGCAAATTTTTCACCTTTTATTCATTGTCTGAAAAGAGCAAAGAAACCTTCAGGATCATGTTGTCACCTTGGACCAAATCTCAAATAGTAATCAACAAAGAATTTGTCAAAATGTGTCTAGCCTCCCTTTGAAAATTTAAGGTCAGACACTACTGTATAATCAGGAAATAATATTCCCTTCCCCTTTCCAGTTAGGTTATCTTCATGAATACACCCCATCTGCCACATAACTTCTGCAAACCCTAGTCTTGGTGGCACATTGTATGGCACTATGTGAGGGGTTCCTTGAAATCCATATATTCTCAGAACAGTGCTGATTGGATATGGGATAATGTCACCCTAGTTATGTAAAACACTCAATTCTGGTTTCCTCTCTTTCGGCCTAAGGAAATCATGCACTTCCTCAGGGATCCTACATACATTTACCATCAATCTAGCCCTCAATATTGTAGAAAAACAATTATAAAATTGCACATAACTAGTGCTTTCTTTATTACAGGACAAATTTGTAGCCCATATATATATTGGAAATCTTTCTCCATTAACTGATTGTCTTAAGTTCATCTTCTCAACAAAGAAATCAGCATTCCTAAACAAGAACATATGCATCAACATGGAATACCAAAATAATTGAGTACCAGTATCACCATTCTACAGCTTCGACAGTCCTTCATCTATCCTCTCCACCAAAAAAGAAGCAAATTCATATGTTACAGAGTAGTTAGGGTGTTGTATTTGCACCCCCATGAACATGTATGCAATCGACATTACTGCACCAAAGCTAAAACCCAAAATCTGACATAGTGAATAGAAAGTAGCCAGGAAAGGCTTTGTTAAACAATTCAATCTGAAGGGTTCCTGGTCACTATGGCTGATGTGAAATTATGAACCCCTTGCCTTAACCAGATGAGGTGGAAGTAGCTTAACCCTAAAAAGAGATTTCAATTTTGTATACTCCTGCTTCATTTCTTCAAGATTAATAGGAACCAAGTCATCACTTGGCTCACTCAAATCAAAAGTATGTTGGATAACATCTTTTTTAATTTCTAATAGAACCCCTCCATCATTATCTTTGATTACCCGTGTGATAGGGTCATATCTTTTGGCCACTACTATAAGTAAGTCCACATCAGGGAACAAATTTAGAACAACCAGCTTTCCCATGTCATACATCAATACATTTGAAAAAGGATGAGGAAAATTCTTCTATCCATACCATAATCTGAACATTTCTAAGCTTGTGAGTGGAACCCTAGCATCAACAATGTTGGAATTATTACACACCAACCCCTCCCCTAGGATTTTCCCTCACATCAACACCAAACCTTTCTTTCTGTCATTTGTTGATAATGGAAATTGATCTAGGAAATCATCGTACAAGTTTCTTTTCAAATACTCAATGTATCAGAGTGTTGCTTGGTTGGTGCCATTTTAGAAAAACTAGGGCCTCACTACAATGTTACACTTCAAGTGGCTATGACTAAGCAGAGATAGGAAATTAGAGAGTAAAAATACCGTAATTCCTCAAATTTATGATTAAACAGTAGCCCTAACAAAATATTTTAATGAACTCAGTGACAAGCATAGCAGACTCCCCCTTCCCAAATTTAGGTGCAGAATGACTCAGAAATAGAGAAAATTAACTCATGACTTTTTTCACACAAACTCCAATTTCTGGCTATTGCTGCTCACAATTTCACCTTTGGCTCTGAAACTATTTTCATGAAATAATTCGATGATTTATGATATAAATGAGATGAGTCAATTGATTGTATGTCGATCAAATCCTGCCAATAGATGTCTCATCTACCATTAAAGCTCACTCGTGGGCTACACGAAGGGCTCCAACTATAATTTGATACATATTTAAATTTGAGCCATTGATCCTTCAATTTGATCAAATCATCGACATCCATCTTCAAAACAGGCTAACTTAATCACCAACATAGCAATAAATGGGCCCACAATGTCATACATCGCGAAGGAATGCCACATGGTGGTTTTCCATAATATCTCAATCCTTTGATTTACCATCATGGGATGGCAGGCAGTGTCAATCTTTTTACCATAAATCCTGCTCCTTCAAAAATGGTTGTTGTCCTTTCCTTTAATTATCAAGCAACTTTTCCCTTAAAATCATAACATCTGCATTGAAATAAAATATGTGCATCTTACAAGTGCATTAGTAATCCACCCCATAATACATTTAAAATCTCTAAATGCTTTCTTCACTCCTTAGGCTTCATTGGATGAGACATGTGGTAGGCACCCGCAACATCACGATCCCAAAATTCCTAATCGCAAGATGGTGGGCACCATCAATCTTGAAGAGACAGCTCATCAATGGTCACATAGATTTCATCCTTTAGGAAGGGCACATGGCACCCACCTGTGATATCACAATCCATGTTCAATTGTGTGTCTATGTTTTGGGTAGAATTCAATTTTAAAATTTTGAGGTTTCATATTTATATGTGTGAGATTGATCTAATATTCGAGAAAATGAATCTTAAAATATCATGAAAAAAATGGGCATAGAATGAATGTAGAAGTAAAATTATGTTTGCATATATTCATAAAATAAGATCTAATAAACAAAAAAGATATGCAATTAAAAATAAAGGAAAAATAATTCAACCCAAATTTAGATAAGAGAGATAATTAGATTATATGTCAACTTTAAGGCTAAGGTTAGGGTTTTATTAGGATTAGTGTTCACTTAGGGTTCATGATTAGAGCTAAGGAACTAGGGTCTCAATTCATCGTCTCACTTAGTGGTTTCTTTCAGAGAATTTTATTGAATGGTAAGTGTATTTTATAAAAAATTAATATGTCAAGAATTAATTTTGATAATACTCAATGTGGTTTTCATATGGTATTAAATTGTAGATTAAAATTGATAATAGATTTCCTCCTGGCCTTTGGTGCATTGTAAGCTACCATAATATATGGCCTTAAAATCCTATTCATATTTTGAGCTTTTCTAAACCATACAACACAACATCCAACAAAAAAAATTGTTATGCATTTTTTCCAAGCACAAATCCTTAGAATTCTTAATGTGTTACTTAGGTTAATTGTTTATTGCAATAAACAAATACACACTAATATATATTATGAATTTGAGGGAAAATATTAAAATATTTATATATATAGAAAATTTAAACGCAAGGATTCAAGTACATACTTCTTCTTTACTTGAGGAAGATACTAGTCTTGATGAAGTGCTTTCAAGTTTGATGACATGATATAAAAACTTAAAACATCTTTGCTCTGATGTATACCTTGAAATCTTTGCAATGTCCATATCTCAACTCCCTATGCCAAATTTTCAGGACTTTGGACCTATTTTGCATCAATAAATATGAGCTTTGGACACACGTCCTAATCCAGCATGCAATATGTACTTAAATGCTCAAAAATAGTTGGGTGTAGTGTTGAGATTGGTGGATCTTTGGGAAGGTCCAATGCTTCACCTTTGTATCTCTCCCTATAGATAGAGGTAGAGATGAATATAGAATGAGAGAGGAAAAGGGATAAAAATAGATAGATATATAGAGAGAGAGAGAGAGAGAAATATATAGAGAGATAGGAAGACATATATATATAGAGAGAGAGAGATGGCAAGATAGAGATATAAGGAGATATAGAGAGAGGGGAAAGAGAGAGATAGAGAGATAAGTAGAGAAAGACAAATAGAGATGGAGAGGGAGATAGAAATAGGGGGAGATAGAGAGAGAGAAAGAGAGAGGGAGAGATAGATAAATGGGAAGAGAAAGACATAGATATAGAGATATATGGGAAGATAAAAGGACAAATAGGTTGAGATATGAAGATAGATAGGGGTATAGGGAGGGAGCAAGATATTAGGGAGAGATTGGGAGAGATAGAGAGAGGGAGGGAGAAAGGGAGAGAGATATGTAGAGGAGGGAGAGATAGAAGATGGGGAAGAGGGAGATATATGTAGAGAGGGGAGAGGGAGAGATGAGAGGGGAGGCCACCCCAGCTCTTAAATTCTATAAAATATTTAATAAATAATAATATAAATATTATAAGAATTATATTATTTATATTTTAAATTACGCAGTATATTTTATTTTTTGAAAAATATGTAATTTTTTAACCATTTTCCTATATATTTAGTATTAAGATTTTTACATCTTTTAACAATACAATATATAATACAAATAAAATATAGTTAATAATTTAATTAACTAGCATACCTATATTAATTAATAATATATGTAAAACACATCGAGAGTTATGTTTATCAAGATGCCTATTGACTTGAAAATATGCTTACATTTTCATGAATATGAATTTGGAAAGCAATCAATTTGATTTCATTATTGTTTGTGTCATTATTTATCTCAATTCATATTTTGAGCTTTTCTAGGTGGGAGAGGGTGGGAGAGAGTGGGAAAGTGGGTGGGAGAGGGTGTGAGAGAGGGTGGGAGAGGGTGAGAGAGGGTGGAAAAGGGTGGAAAAGGGTGAGAGAGAATGGGAGAGGGTGGGAGAGAGGGTGGGAGAGGGTGTGAGAGAGAGTGAGAGAGGGTAGTAGAGGGTGGTAGAGAGGGTGGGAAAGAGTGGGAGAGGGTGGTAGAGAGGGTGGGAGAGTTGGAGAGAGTCAGAGAGCATGGGAGAGGGTGGGATAGAGAGGGAGAGAGTGTGGGAGAGGGTGGGATAAGGTGGGAGAAGTTGTGAGAAGGTGGGAGAGGGTGAGAGAGCGTAGGAGAGTGTGGGAGAGAGTGGGAGAGAGTGGGAGAAGGTGGGAGGGAGTTTAGGAGAGAGACGAAGAGAGTGGGAGAAGGTGAGAGAGGGTGGGAGAGAAAATAAATCTATAAAAACCCAACTTTCTCATAATGTGAGCACATTTAGAAGTAGAGACATGATTTTTTTAGCAAGAAGGAGAGAGTGGGAGAGAGTGGGAGCAAGTGGGAGAGAGTGGGAGAGAGTGGGAGAGAGTGGGAGCAAGTGGAATAGAGTAGGAGAGAGTGGGAGAGGGTAGGAGAGAGGGTGGGAGAGAGTGGGAGAGGGTGGGAGAGAGGGGGAGAGTGGGAGAGAGAGAGGAAAAGAGTGGGAGAGAGTGTGGGAGAGTGGGAGAGTGGGAGATAGCTAGGGAGGGAGAGAGTGGGAGAGGGTTAGGGTTCAATTAGGGTTAGGGTTAAGGTTAGGTTTGGATTTAAATAAGGGCTAGAGTTTAATTAGGGCTAGGGTTCAATTATGGTTAGGGTTAAGGTTAGGGTTTGGGCTAAATCAGGGTTAAGGTTCAATTAGAATAAGTGTTCACTTAGGGTTATTGTTAGGCTTAAGATTGGGCTTAAGATTTAATTATATAGTATTTTGGATAATAGAAACAATTTTGATTGATTTATTATTTTCTAAATTCATTATTGAATTTAAATCTTATAATTTATTGTCTAAATTCATTATAGAAATAATGTATGATAATTTATTCTCTTGATTTTGAGGGTGAAAGTGTGATTACATAGGGTTTCTATACATAGTATTTGTCAGAGAATGGTATCTCTATTTTCAATTATTCTAAACCTTGTTTCTATGTAGTAGTTTTTAAATTCATTTTGTTGTTATAATCTATAATTAATAGTTTGTATATTGTACTCTCTCTATACACGATTTTTAGCAAGATTGGGGACACTAATAGAACCTTCATTTATTTTTTTAAAAAGACTAAGAAATGTATGAAAATTTGACAACATGAAAACCATGAAAATAAAAGTGAAAATAAAAATTTAACAAAGTAAAAATGGCCAATCATGTGCCAAAAATGAAAAGAATCATTTGTTGTTACTCTAATATTTCAACCACATCCTAAATTATCAAGTGCATTTTATAAATGTATCATGCAAGAAGCACAATATTGGGAATCAATGTGAATGATTCTCATTAGGAAATTAGACAAGCTTTGATATTGAAGGACCCAAGCTCTTTGTAGGTTTTCAATGAAGATTTAATTAGCCACTAATATGAACAATAAGAAAATAGATAAATGTGAAAATAAATCCTAATCTCTAAGAGTGTTGTGCTAAGAATTACATACACGTCTCATAAATATCAATAGAGACACGAAACACATTTATAGAAATAAAGGAACGAAATAGCTATTTAGATAGTTATTAATCTACAAAAGATTAGGACCTACGTACATCAACAGATTAATAAAAATAATTTTTTATTTATAATTCTAAAATTTGATAATTTCAAAATTATAATAGATGTAAAGTAAAGATAAAATATTTATCAACAAAACAAATAAAAATGACAAACAAATAATGTGATTAATCAAGAATAACATGATATTGCAAAAAATATAATAAATAAAAGAATATGCATAATTGTACATAAGCCATCAAAAGTGTAAATATACCTATCTTTATTAAAAAAAAAATCTTTAAAATGACTAAAAATTATTAAAACTTATTAAGCTCCATGAAAAAACACTACCGTCCATATAAAGAGTATACAAATGATGATACTTATAGAAAAAAAATTTATGTAGGATACCAAAAAAATTTTAAAAAATATAAAATAAGATAAAATAAAATGAAATTAATCATATTAATTTCATAGTTAAAAAGATAATTCTATGGATCTTTAAATATACATATATAATAATCTTTAAATCTTTATTTTAAAAAATATATATTATATTTTATAAACTTATACATTAATTTTTTTAATATTTAAGTTATACTAAAATCTAAGATGTTCAATATTCATTATTATTTTTAAATTATAATATTTATTAAAGATATATAATTATATTTATAAGATTTAAATTCAATAATGAACTTAGAAATATTAAATCAATCAAAATTGTTTCTATTATACAAAATACTATATAAGTAAATTATAAACTATTATAATATAATATTTAAATTTTCTATTTCAAATGTTAAATAATTCTAATGTTAAATTTTTAAAATTATAAACTTACCTTTTAATGATGTTAGTAAGTTTTTAATTAAAATTAGTTTTTCGAAAGCATATATTAACATACCTAGATATATTCACCAAAATCTATTATCTATTATTGATTATGTAATTTTGTATGTATAATATATTTTTAAAAAAATAAAAATATATTTTTAAAATATATATATATATATTTAAAAAAATAAACAATATATTTTTTAAATTAGAAATATATTAGAAATATTTTGAATGTATTCAACTATCAAAATATGATTTTTTTTAAATATACCATTAAAATTACTAGTTGCCCTAATTTCTCTGCTTTTTCTCATTTTAATGAATTTCCCCCGGGCCTTGTCAAATATTTCATTTTAAATGTTTTGCTTTGGAAGCAATGAAACATTTAAAATATATTGCACAAAAATTTCTTCGGGCCCCACCTTGTACAGTCCACATGGCAGCCGCCCGTGATTTCGCAATCAACCAAAGCACCATCACAGGATGGCGAGGAACGGCTCAGATCAAAGGACAGCTGATGAACAGTCACACAAATTTGATCCCCAGATGGGACCCATGTCGCCTGCCCATGATATTGCCATCCTACAATTCTTGATCATAGGATGGTAGGGAACGGCTCGAATCAAAGGACAATTGATGAACAGTAATGCAAATTTGATCCCTAGATGGGACACGTGTCGCCCGCTCCTGATATGACCATCTTACAATTCTCAATCATGGGATGGCAGGAAATAGTTGATCTTGAAAGAATTTTGATTGATGACAGTGCGAATTTCATCCTTTTGAAAAATAAAACATTCATTAGATAGCAAGGGGACATTACTAGGCAGGTGGAAAACAATGACATAAGTTTTTTTTAAACCGTTCAGCACAGGGCCAACCAGGACTTAGGAAAATAAAACTCGCAGAGAAATAAAATATTAAGACCAAAGGGACTAGGCCTAGATGGAACGATGGGGGATAAGATATTTTTAAAACCCTTCAAAAAAGGCAACGACGAAATAGATCCTGACCAAGGCATTAGGTAAACACAAGGGTTTAAGATGAAGACAAACTAAAACCCCAGCCCTAAAAATTTTTCCAACACCATGAAAAACCAGTGACATAAGGTAGGGCATGAGTGAAACATTAGGAACAAAATTTGAAGTTCCATTAGTACAAGCATTGGATAATTTTATATTAATAGTTTGTCTTATCACAAATATAAAAGGTGAGCACAATAAATAACATGTATTTTCCCATGAAATGTGAAGGATTTTCAAAAAGTTTTAGTGTTCAACTATTGGTCCATTTTTGTTTAATATAAGTTGTATTTTAAATCATTATGTGTTGTTTTTATAACAACAAATAGATTTTTTGTGTTCAAGTATTAGTCCATATGTGTTGTTTTTATAAAATAGAACACAAAGAACAAAACTTTGAAGCTCCATCACTACCCATAACTCCAAACCCTAAACCATTAACCCTTAACCCTTAAACCCAAAACCCTTAAAACTTCTACCCTCTCTCTCTCAAGTATCTCCCTCCTACCCCCTCTCCCTCTCTCAAGTCTCTCTCTCTCAAGTCTCTCCCTCCTACCCCTTCTCCCTCTCTTAGGTCTTTCTCTCACTCACTCACTCCCTCTATATCTATCCCCTCCACCCTTAACCTTCAACCCTTAAACCATCTACCCTCTACCCTTAACCCTCCCTCCCTCTATCTCTCTCCCACTCCCTCCCTCTCTCTATCTCTCAACTATCTTCAATATCCTACCCCCTCTCCCTCTCTTAGGTCTCTCTCTCACTCACTCACTCCTCTATCTCTATCCCTCCAATTTAACCTTTAAACCCTTAAAACCATCTAATTTCTAATTCTTAACCCTCCTCTCCCTCTATATCTCTCTCCCACTCTCCCTCTCTCTCTCAAGTATCTTCTTCAGTATCCTACTCCCCCTCTCCTCTCTCCTCTTAGTTCTCTCTCTACTCACTACTCACTCCCCTCTATCTCTCCCCTTTAACCCTAAACCCTAAAACTCTAAACTCCTTAACTCTTAAACCCTTAAACCCTCTACCCTCTACCCTTAACCCTCCCTTCCTTTATCTCTCTCTCTCCCAAGTCTCTCCCTCCTAGCACCACTCCCTCTTTGAGGTCTCTCTCTCACTCATTCACTCTATCTCAAGTCTTGCCCTTCTACCCCTTCTCCCTCTCTTAGGTATTTCTCTCACTCACTCACTCCCTCTATCTTTCTCCCCTCCATACCCTTAAACTCTAAACCCTTAAACCCTCTACCCTCTAAGTTCAACCCTCTACCCCATATCTCTCTCCCACTCCCTCCCTCTTTCCCTCTTTCCATCTTCAATCTTCACATTATGTTTCTTTGCCTTCTAATTTTGCATTTTAAATGAAAAAACTTGGTTTTACACCTTATTTAAGTCATTTAATCCCTGATTTTTGTCTCCAATAGATTTATTTAAAACTATAGACAACATCCAATTGAATTATGAGATTCCTCTCTTCTTCTATTAGGATGTAAGAAAAATAAATTGAGAGTTCTTTTTGGATCTTAGCCATTCTACTTTCAAGGAGATCCTTTCTTTGAAAAGGTTTCTAAAGACTTGGATATTCCACTCTTTTAGTCTGAGTTTTATGAATTTTAACTTTCGATTGAATATGCTTATCTTAGTGCAATGATCAACCATTTGGGTGAGCCAAGAGTTAGTGACAACCATTCCTCTCTCTCTCCCCTTCCCCTCTCTCATAACTCATAAAGAAGTGACATATTTCATGAAGAAGAGAAATAAGTATTTTTTTTGTTTCAAATAAAATATCACAACTCTCCACTATAAGTATATCATTTAAAAAATAAAATGGTCATCTAATAAAATAAGACACTCATTGAAACAAGTGTTGTTATCATAGTGAAAAATATTGTTCTTATCTGTACAAGAATTGGAGTAGCAATGTAAAAGCATTGGATAATTTTATATTAATAGTTTTTCCTATCACAAATATAAAAGGTGAGCACAATAAATAACATGTATTTTCCCATTAAATGTGAAGGATTTTCAAAAAGTTTTAGTGTTCAATTATTGGTCCATTTTTGTTTAGTATAAGTTGTATTTTAAATCATCATGTGTTGTTTTTATAACAACAAATAATTTTTTGTGTTCAACTGTTATTCCATATGTGTTGAATATAAAAGGTACAGATATAAAATATTTATGGTTATCAATAATTATTTTCTCTCTCTCTCTCTCTCTCTCACTCACTCACTCCCTCTATCTCTCTTCCCTCTACCCTAAACCCTGAACCCTTAAACCCTCTACCCTCTACCCTTAACCCTCCCTTCCTTTATCTCTCTCCCACTCCTCCCTCTCTCTCTCCCTTTCCTCTCTCTCTCTCTCTCTCTCTCTCTTGCCCACCTCCACCTCCTAATTACTCTGCATATAAAGAGGAGTAAGAGGAAGATAAAAAGAGAAATAGATAGAGATATAGAGAGCTGGAGAGGTGAAGGGAGAGATGGAGTGAATGAGAGAGAAAGGGGAGAGGAGATAGCTCAATAGATAGAGGGGGGGAAGATGGAGTGACATAGATAGTGGGAGATATAGAGAGTGACAGGGAGAGATATATCAATCACCCTCCCTATATCTCTATCTATTCATCCTTATCTCTTTATCTCTCTACCCCTCTCTATCTCTTTATCTCCTTTTCTATTTGTATGTTTGTCATTATCTCCCTCTCTCTCTATATTTTCCTACCTATACTTATCTTTGTCTCCTTAATTATGCAAATGGGTACATTGAAGAGGTCTTAAAGGAGAACTACCATATCTTTAATCAAATGGCATGCTACCTTGAGCATAACTCCCCAAGGAAACATGCCATCCTTGGATTGTTGACATAAAACAACCAATCAAAATTTAGTTTCTCTCTCATATTAATATATGTTATATTAATTATAGTATGTATTATATAAAATTATACTTATTATTAATTATTAATTATAATAATTTTATACATATTTAATAATTTTTTTAAAGAATATAATATTTAATTATAATAAGTTGAATAATTATATTATTTATTATGTAAAATATAGCTAATATATACTTAACTATATTGTAGAATATTAAAACCTAGCTAAATGGCGCCAAAAATTTGAACTTAATTAACATACTGTAAAAGCTAATGAAACCAAGTTGTAGCTCATCAAATTGGAGAAGTGAAAGGTCAAGGCCAGTGCTGAGGAAGAGTTTGGAGTAGTGAAAACAAGGTCAATGCCAGCACCGAGGAAGAGTTTGGAGGAGTGAAAAAAAGGTCAATACCAGTGCCGAGGAAGAGTTTGGAGTTAAAACAAGGTCAATACCAGTGCTGATGAAGAGTTTGGAGGAGTGAAAAGGTCAATATCAACACCAAGGAAGATTTTGGAGGAGTGAAAACAAGGTCAATACCAGCATCGAGGATGAGGTTTAGGGTACTCATGGAAAATCAAGGACCAAGGGGCAATGAGTACTGTAAGTTTGGCACCCCCATTCTCTTTAACCTTCAATTTTCATGCCTAGTTTCCAAAGATCTTCTCGTACATTGGCACCCCCATTCTCATAAAATGTTATAAGATAAGACAGAAAAAATAAAATAGCTTATACATAACATATCCACCTACAATCCCATTCACACATTTTAATTAATTCCTTGAATTAAACGTAAAGCAAGAATCATACACACCACAACAATGAGATGAACAAAACAACCCTTGATCATTTTATTCAAAATTAAGATATGCTTGTACAATGGAGAGACATGAGTTTGAATTAATCATATCAATTCAAATGCCAGTACTGTCATAAAACATCAAATCCCCATGAATTCAAAACCTACTATAGAATGACTCAAAACCTAAATTTCATTTTCCCTAAAACCATCAGACTTTACAATTTTCTCTACAACTTCATCTAGACTTGACCAAAAATATCTAACTTGCTAACCCGTACTTTTGGTCTTGAAATCCTTCTTATAGAAAAAGGAGGAGAAAACAAGCATAGGGCTAGAAAGCACACGTGTCACTAGCCAATTGGACTGCCTTGTACTCTTCATTAGTTGGGCAATCAAAATTGATCACCTCATTCACCTTGAAACTATAAGGTTTGTACTTAACTACCACATGATTCGCTTCTCTTTCAAAAGACTCCAAGAATGAGCTGGTGCTAATGATTTTGTCCATACAACTCACCAAAAAATTGTAATCTGAGTTACCCTTTTTTTAGGGTTTTGTAGTTCAAACATGATATAAAGTGGCTCTTACACTTTTTGTGATTACTATAGCTTGTGTAAGAGGCCCCGTGGATACTGTTGTAATTGTAGGATGCATGAATAGGGTGTAGGATGAGAAATAAAGAAGGTGTAGCTATTGTCCTCAATAGTTTGTGAAGAAAAGCATGTGAAATGAGAGGTTCAAGCCTAGGTTTCAACAAAACATGTATGGGAGATTTGATTTTATAAATTTTTATCCATGTGTAGACCTAATGGGTTATTTCTGAACACTAAATATAAATGATACACACACACACACACACACACACACACACATATATATATGTATGTATATGTTCTTTTAAATGTAAATGTAAATGCAATTAGTGTATGCTCTCCTAGAACAATAAATGCAACATATCATTAAAGAAATCTATATCTATGTATATAAATATGTATTTCTAAATGCAAGTGTAAATGTAAAGAGCATATGGTTTTGTAGTGTTATAGATACAACATATCCATAAATTAATGTAATTGAAATTCTAAAGTCTTCAACACATATAATATGAAATCGAACAAACTATTAAAGAACATGAGAAATAAATGAAAACAGTAAATGCATATGTATGTGTATTTGTAAATATAGGTGTAAAATAAATAAGAATAATGAAAATTATAAAAGAATACAAGGAAAGGTCTCCTCCCTTCTTCATAGTGATAACCTCCTCCACACACAACCCTTAAAAATTATGAATAGAGGAATATAATCTTTGAAGAACTCAAAGTTGATTCTCTCTTACCTGATGCAATTAGTCATTTTATCCTTACAAACATTTATAGTGATTACTAGAGGAACATAAACTAATTATTCATAATAGAAGAATTTTATCATACTTTTCCAATGATGGCATTATGAGAAAACCTTAGGTTAAATGAATTATTCCTAGCTAAGTTCTTTAAATCATGTCCAACCATATAAGAGAAGACCACTGCTATGTGAACCTGGATACCATGGAGAAAGGCTAGTCTTTGGGATCTTTCATCAATCATCCTACCTTAAAACATACCAAAAATCTCCTAGAAATTAGACATAGGAAGATTTAATGACTTAAAAAAAATTATTGCCAAAGCGTAAACTTATGATGACTTAACCAGGGCTAGTACACAGTCCCTCCCTATTAACCACTTAGACATATGGAAATTAAATGTAAATTTGCTGCTATTTTTAGTCATGTAGGTGTCCAATAAACCACTTGGTGGTGTTTCCCTTCAAGTTTATTTACTTGAATGGAGAGAAAAGGTGCTTTGATTATGATTATAGAATACATTTGAGTCCTTGGTTGTGTAACTGGTGGACCATAGTCACATTTAACACTTGTTACAAAGTTTGGGAGATTAAATGTTAAGTAGATTTGATTTGTGATGGAAACATTTGGATGGTAGTAACAATAGCTTGCAATCTATCAAGAATTTATTACCTTATAACCTATGAAATTCTACCGATGAAATGATAGATTAATCATAATGTCACCTTGGGATCACATCACCATGAAAGAACTTCATCCAACATCCTTATGAGTGTAGGTACCACCAAATAGGTTTTTGTCAGATCTGTCTTGCTCGAGCGAGGGAAATTCAGGAAGAGAAGAGGAAAGCGAGACATGTAGTATGTCTAAAAGAGGGAGATCAACTAGAGGTCAAAAGATTAGAAGAAAATTCTGTAAACTCATGGAATTTTTTCTTGCTAAAGGGGGGTCATGTTTTTATGATGATGAGAGCATAGGTGACGTTGAGTTGCCCTTTAGGTACAAACATCTATGGAAACAATACATACCCAATGAACTTCCTCCAATAAACACAAATTTTTGTGTCAACGAGAGGATACATCACATAGCACAATCATCATTACATGGTTTAGGCCTATTTTGCATGGACAGCATAAAGGTCTGTTATGACAAAGTTACCAAATTGATGGAGTATGTTGGACTCTATTACAGTTACAAAGATTGGATGCAACTTGTTCGATATACACAAAGTATGTGTAGGTATGCACTGCCAGCAAATTATATACAACTAAAAACTAAGGATCAAAATAAAGGAGTGGCTATGTACATTGACAGAAGGTCAAAAGCATCAGGGAATATTGTAGGGTTTATAAATAGTACACGACTTGGGTCAACAAATAAGCAACCCAATTGCATATTTGAGGCACACAAGGGAAACTATGTATTCGTATATGTGATAAAATCAATAACTGCTGGGGAAGAGTTGCTAATCGATTACAATTTAAATAACTTAGTTACAAAGATAGTTACTATGGGGGTGGTATGTACTATGTACCATTTTACCCAACCTCCAATTAATGACTCCAATATACCATTTTATTCTTATGTTTTTTTTCATAAGTCTATTGGTTTCATTTTGGTAATGTTTTTTATAATTTATTTTTTGTCACGGGGGGACATTGATCGTATAGAGAAGGCTCTGGCCTAGAACACAGATCACGATGTATCTTCAGGTGCTTCTACCCAACAAGTTTACCTCATTGTATTTCTACAAATTAGATAAAAGAAAAATGTTTTATTATTATGTTTTTTAATAAGTTTTTTGGGTTAATTTCGATAATGTTTTTAATATTCTTGTTGCAGTCGATTGATCAGGGAAAGGAACCAGAAATAGAGGAGAAAATCCATAGTGAGGTGGAGTCAATATTTTGTGATGATGACATCACTTATTCAGCAAACCCTGTCGATACGATAAAGAAGCTCCAAAAAAAATGCAATGAAGAAATGGCTAAGTTGATGTTCGTAGTGCCTCAAATAGATGAGATAAGAGAGAGGGTTAAAGTATTGACTAAGAGATTACAAAACTTGCAAGTAAGCTATCATGAAGTCTTTAATTATAACATAAGTTTATTCATGGCTTTATATTTTGTACTCTTTTATATCATGAACTAAAATATGTGTTGTTTTTACAAGGTTATTTTCCTCCTCATGATGCTCCTGGCCATGATCAGGATACTGCAAGTGCTTCTTGAGGAGTAAGAGTTTGTACAAGTTTCCATCCCGATCTTCCTACGCATACATAACATTATCTGACCCCATCATCTATGCCTATATTGTTGTCTGAAATGTCGGCAACACATACCATGCAGGCATCTGTTAATGCACCCTCTGGCAGCAAACACATACCAGAATATGTGTCAAGACATGTACCTGGGGATGCAAAGGCCACTAGTATTAGTGATGTTTTAGCAGAATTTCCTAGATCTTCCTGTATTACTAGTACAAGAACATTGTTGGTCACACTTGTGGTGACCAAGGATTTTGTTCCCATAAAGATAGAGAAGGTCCCAAGTACTTTAAAAAGTTTTGATTATTATTCTATATAATCCAATTGAAATTTACTTATTGATTGCTCTTTTTAGACTATTAATCCCATGATCATTTTGTAGGAAATGATGTTTTTTATAAACATCTAAGTGATATTACATTGGAGCTCTTCAGGACCACCAGACGTACACAGTGGAATGCCCAAAAGTTCATTAACCATTTAGTTGTGTTGTTCGGTGATAAAACATTCAACTGAACCAAGGTGCTTAAGTAAGCTAGTACCTATCTAAAGTATGCGAGGGGCCAATATAGGTCACATTTAGAGAAGAACAAAAAGTATGAGAGTCCCCCCATGATTCTGGAGAGGGAGTGGAAGGACTTGGTGTCTGATGGAAAGGAGAAAGCTAAAAATAAAAAAGGAAAGACACCATCGGGCCAAGGAAGGTATGTGATAAAGAAGCATAAATCTGCAAAAAATCCTGATTAATCACATTTTTTATAAAAACTGCAAGCTAGATTATTTTTTCCCTGATTTTTTGAAAAAATCATTGAATTTTTGGTCAATGATTTTTTCTGTTTCAAATTGCAAAATCGCCAAAAAAACGTGTTTAAAATCTGCAAAAAAACATGAATAAAATTGAGCTGATTTTTGTGCAAAAAAAAACATTAGACCATGGCTTGTTGCTTACTATTATGCTTTGATAGATTTTTTCCAAGCATCCATAGCTTGTTTGAAAGCACATGTTTTAGGCTTTTAGCCATAGCAGCAAGGCAATGAACTTTTTGATAAAATGCTTTGGTAGACATGTATGAAAAATGTAGTAGCATAGACAAGGCAATTAACTGCTTGAAAAAAATGTCTCAAAGAAATGTAGTCTCATGGTGATGGAATGCCATGATGAATGCCATGACAAGAAAATTGCTATGGATTGTCATGGAATTCCATCACCATGAGACTACATTTCTTTTAGACATTTTTTCAAACAATTCACTGCCTTGTCTATGTTATTACTTACTATTATGTTTTGCTAGCTTTTTTCCAAGCATCCATAGCTTGTTTGAAAGCACCTGTTTTAGGTTTTACATTTTATCCATAGCATGAAGGCATTGAATTGTTTTTATAAAATGCTTTGGTAGAAATGTATGAAAAATGTGGTAGCATAGAAAAGGTAGTGAACTATTTGAAAAAATGCTTCAAAAAAATGTGGTCTCATGGTGATGGAATGCCATAACAAATGTCGTGACAAGCAAACTGCTATGGATTTTCATGGCAATCCATCACCATGAGACCACATTTCTTTGAGGCATTTTTTGAAATAGTTCACTGCCTGGTCTATGCTATTGCTTACTATTATGCTTTGATAGATTTTTTCCAAGCATCCATAGCTTGTTTGAAAGCACCTATTTTAGGCTTTTAGCCATAGCAGCAAGGAAGTGAATTGTTTGATAAAATGCTTTGGTAGACATGTATCAAAAATGTGGTAGCATAGACAACTATCACCATCTAATATCTATCCAGTTTTAGTATGTTTTGTGCAATGTAATCAGCGATATGAATATAACCAACAAAAATCTATTTTTTATAATTCATGGACTGAACTCTGTATTTTATTTGCTCTCAATGTCTGTATGCTATGGAAATGCCATTAATTTTATTTTTAAAAGTAGTATGCTATGTGTGATACTATCAACAATGTAATTATATACTGATTACTCTTTCTTTTTACATAATCTAACATATTCCAAACTTTTCATAGGCTACTCGACACATTGAATGCAACAAAGGCAAGACTAGAAAAGAACAGGAAACACAAACTTGGCTCTGGTGGTTATATGAAATTAGCAGCATGAATTGTAAGTATCAATAAATGAAATATTGCATCCAAATTATAATAAATTGAAAAAAATACTGGTTTTATCACACCATAGAAGCAAAATTCATGATCTTCTACAAAAATTTGGGGCTCTGAATTCAATAGAGTTCCCACAAAAGAGGACCTAAAGATTGCCTTCTAGCAAGGCTATGGTGTCGTGGTTGAACACCTAAGAGTCTTGACTGGGAAAACACAATCTTCCATTGCATCTGACATGCAGGTAAATAAACTCAATAAAGTTTATTTACAATTGAATACTTGTGCAATCTATTCAATATTAATTTCCACCATAAAGTAATTACATGTCTATTTTTTTTAAACATTCAAGCAATGATAATACTGCACATGACATTGGAATGCAGCCTGGTGAGGGTGGAGCAGAACGTGCAGATGAAGGTCATGGTGTGCATCCAGGTACTTTAGAGCATGTAGAGCGTGATCAACATGTTGAGCATGATCAGGCTAGAGAAGATTAGGAATATGATGTGGCCCCATCAAGTAAAGAGGACCACTCTAAAGTTTTTTAAACATATTTAAGTGCAATTGGTGTATTAATTAATGTAACCTTTCATGTTTCAACTTTAGAGCATGTAAAGCATGATCAATGTGTTGAGCATGATCAGGCTAGATAAGATCAGGAACATGATGTGGCCACATCAGGTAAAGAGGACCACCCTCATGTTCTCTTAAACATATTTAATTTCAATTGGTATATTAATTAATGTAACCTTTTGTGTTTTAATTGTAGATCATGATTTAGAGGGTGTTCAACATGTTGACCATGAGTCTACAAAAAAAGTTTAGGAACATGATGTGGACCCATTAGGTAAAGAGAACCACTCTAATATTCTTTTAATTAATGAAATACTTGTCACAATAATAATAAAACATATCAGTTTAACATTTCTTTCTTATTGCAGAAGATCCCCCCTTGCAGTGGCATCAATGTCATGAGTAGATGACTAGGCATACATTAAGATCACGAGCAAAGGGAAAAACAACTAAAGGGGGGATAGATATTGATTTAGAAAATGATACTCCACTTCAAATTTATGTAGCTTTAGAAAAGAAACAAAAAAAAGTGATTGTAATCATATCATGACAACCATATTTTTGATAATATGTAAAAACTGAAACAATGAATATACTATGTTAATGAATGAATGTGAATATGTTAATTAATGAATATTATATGCCAATGAATGTTGTATGTTATTAATGGATGAATGAACGTTATATGTTATTAATTGATGAATGAATGAATGTTATATGTTATTAATGGATGAATGAATGATTAATGTTATATGATTAGGTATGGAGAAGTGAGAGTGATGTGAGGGGGGGAGGGGCCAAATGAGCTTCCACCATCATGTGGTTGGCCCTATTAAGTAGAGAATATTAAACTATTCTCGAAACAAAAAGAAGCTCAATAAGGTAATGCACTTTTAAATATAAGAAATGCATCATTTGAAGTATAAAACCAATATGCAGTCTGTATGTATGATCAATCATCAGTCTCCGTGATGGTACATTTCTATGAATATTTTTTTTTTTAAAATTGCATTGCTTCATCACAATTTTGATGAAACCCACCGACGAATCAACAAAAAGGTTTGACAAATTTGCTATAGCTGTGACAAAGGTTTCATCGTAACTCATTGCCCATTTTGTCAGGATTTTGACGAATGTTTGGCATTGTCTCCACGCTACTTCTTGCCCATTTCGTCACACTTCCAACAAAAATTTGGTGTTCTTCCCACACTACTCCTTGCTATTTTCGTCGCAAAGTCAACAAACTCTTAGTGTTGTTTCAATGCTACTACTTGCCTATTTTGTCACACGTTTGACAAAGTTTTGGTGTTGTTTCAATGCTACTCCTTGCCCATTTCGTCAAAATGGCGATGAACATCTACTATTGTTTCAACGCTACTCCTTGCCCATTTCGTCGAACTGGGGATGAACTTCTGGTGTAATTCATCAGTGGATACACGAAGTCCTCATCAATATTTCGATGAATGTTCAAGCCATTCCACGATGCTGACGAACAACAATTCTTCTCTGTTATTTTGACGTTCAATTCATTGTTGGTATTTCAATGAAAAAATAGTGATGAAAATATTTTCACCATTTCATCACGTTTTCGACAAATATTTGTCAAATGACTGACGAACGGCCGTCAAAAAATGGTGTCAAATTCAGTAGTGTAAACATATCATATAGGAAACATACGCATTGCATTTTTATCAATATATAAACAGGTTATCATAAACATTCTTCATAAATACGTGCATCCATGTCAGTGCATTTCACCCATTAGATTGCATCTTATGGCATTATATCAATCATTGCATAAACATTCATTTGCATTTCATAACCATTTCATATTACCATCTATCATATAAATCATCGCATAACATCTAAAGAATCACTTCATAATCATTGTTCACATAAACAAATAGGTATATAAGCATTTAATTCATCAGGCATACATACTTGCATAACATCATGACATCATCACATTACATATAGATTGCACATCATTGCATCACATACATCATCATTTACTATGTTTAGGATAATAATATTTGTTATTCTAAGCATTGTAAATACACCATCTTATTTGCATCACATCACAACCATCGCATTTCATATTTCATTATCCATATCATCTTATAAATAACATCATAAAACATTCATTGCATAAATCATTCTACATCGGCATAAATGTACAAAATTCATATATGCATACATTCATTAACATTTTATAAGCATAATTTCCATATCATTTTGCATGTACACAATGGATCATATCATTTCACAAATCAGACCATCACATTTGCATATCATAGGTTAACATAATATAGATCTGTTAGTCATAATCATAACGCATACATCATTAGAAATAAATGCATCCATAAAAGACATCATTAAAAATCATATAGAAATAAACCATCCATGCATAGAAGAGAACATAGTACATCACATCAAAATTGGCTCATATATATCATCAATAATGCCACTGTCATAGTACAAAGAATAAATTGGATCACTATACATATGTGTCAATCGGTACAAAAGGCCTATCGGGCTATCAAAAAATGAACCCATAAGGCACAAAAACAAATATATGTAACATCTCGATCACGCTCGATCCCTGTGGATGCTACCCTTACCTCTGTCACCATGACCCTCTGCTAGTCTATGGTTGGCCTACTCTAAGTACTCAGGGACCCACTATGCTCTACGTACA
Source organism: Sequoia sempervirens (assembly GCA_007258455.2). Lineage (NCBI taxonomy): Eukaryota > Viridiplantae > Streptophyta > Pinopsida > Cupressales > Cupressaceae > Sequoia > Sequoia sempervirens. The sequence goes on from VDFB02271358.1 coordinate 374,179,368, forward strand.
ATCTTGTGATAGGCCCGTCGGTAGTACTCTGCCTCTCAGATGGCATCCCTATAGCATTGAACGGATACTGTACCCTACAAGGAGGTTGTCATGCTCTCTATTAGTTGCCTTTGACCTAGATCTATGGCTTCTTGTAGCTCTATATCCTATCTCTACTGCACAACCTTATCTCTCTCTGCCCTGCGCTGCTCTCTCTTAGCCCTCACCTAGTCTCTCTCCGCTTTCATTGCTAAACCTGGGCCTGTAGCTACAAAATCAAGGTGTCCCATGCGTCTACCTATCTTGTTGGTTGTACTTGTGGCTGCACGTGAGGTTGATCCTCACCCTCGGCTCGTGGTGGTGGGACTGGTGGCTCCTGTTGTTGATCCTACATGTGTACATCCCTGTGACTTGGAAGGACTGGGGGCACAACTGGTGGATCCTGTCAAATCTCGACCCTCATTCCTCGCCCTCATCCTCTCCCTCTGCCTCTAAATCTATGTAGATCTGGGTCCTCACTAGGAATGGTCAATCAAAGTGGACATCTGAACCAGTCCCTATAGGCTTGAGTGGTGTCGGAATCTGCTAGGCCTTGATCATAAGCCCATGGTCGAGCTACCAAATTCTAGAAATTGTCGACTACCTCAAAGGTAGGAATACCATGTCCCCATGACACCTATGTCATGCTGTAGCAAAGATGGCTACATAGTCATCATTAGGCTGATCTTGTGGCTCTCCAAACTGACATTGTATGCACCTAGGTAGGTACCTCTCAATCATCATATGCTCTCGCCCCTGCATGTACCAGTCCTAGCAGAAATAAAAGAGTTGATCAACATCATTGGCCCATGCAGGCTAATCAAGGTATGGATGCCAAGTGATAACTAGCATCTCGTCTAAGACATTCCTCCAATAGGGGATCCCGTGCTCTCCAGTGTGTGTAAAGGACACACCACCTCTGTATCGTGCCATGAGGGCATCATCTTCCCCCATCAAAATTGGAATGACATGTGGTCATAGCACATAAATGTGCTCCCATGCCCAGATGTGAAGTAAAGTCACCCCAGCCCCCACCACTCTACCGTCCATATACACGTACTTGTGTAGGTCCTTGTAAATTGAGGCTAGAAGAACAAGCCCCCATGTGAAGTGAACCGACATGTTTTAGACCATCCGCTCCCAGCAATACCCCCAGTTGGGGCTGAAATATCACCCTCGTTTGTCTGAGGAAATAAGACCTGAAATGATAGTTGCAACTACCGAGTGGTAGGGAGGTGCTATGACCCTATATCTCTCTGGCTCAATCTACCCCTCATAGAAGATGATGTCTCATGTGGTGAGGAATCTAACGTAGGACTCGCATCCCTCATCCATATTGAATATCGCTCATTGGCCATGAATAGGAAATCATAGAATGTGCCAAATGTCCTCTAGAGTGACGGTGGCCTCGCTAGTGGGGAGATGAAACAAGGACGTCTCACTGTGCCATCTCTCGGCTAGCGCTGATAACATTCCTAGGTGAGTGTGCACAGGCACTGCGTACGCAATGTGCCACAATCCTGCAACTCCCAGTCAATTCTGGTCCCTGTCGCTTAGGTCCTATAAGGAATTGGCCAAATCTCGTGACCTATGCTCCTAAGAGTAGAGCTCCCTTTCCATATCCTACAACAAGGAAGGTCAACGTGTTAAATTTTTTGAAAAATTCCTAGTCAAACACTCTAGAAACATCCCCAGTGGCACAGTTTGGGATGGCGTCGTAGTTTTATTTTACTCAAACACTTATGCTAGAGCCAGAAAATAGCAAAAATGCACTCCCGTGGTGAAATTTCCCTTCTAGCATCGTAGTTTGTGTGAAATGGGCAACATCGCATCACAATTTATTAAATCAGCCTGCTGAGCCTGAGCCCAGCGTGGGAGTTTGTAAACTCTGAACTGCACCACTATGATGCAAAACACCACCACGCAGCACAGTTTGAATTTCGAGCAACACTATATAGTGCCACTGGAGGTGAGCCACTCCTTTAAAGCATTAATTAAACCATTAAATGAAAAAACCAAGCTTGGGTAAGGGTCACATACTGGTGCCCCGACGTCAGGTGGTCATTGGTATTTTCGAACATAATCAGTGATGTGCAGGGGAAGCTATTGTTGCACCATATCGCCAAAGGGTTAGAGTTCAAATCTCAAGGTTGCTAGTGGCGGTGTGTGAAAATGACTTGAAAGTGACCCCTTGAGCCCCTTTCAAGCCTAAAATTTAGGGTTTTTTCACCCTGTTTGACTGTCATGCTATGGTTTTGGACCCTAAACCTATTTTAGTCTAGTTGAGGCTTTTTTTTCATCATTTTATTACATTTAGACATTTTTTTATCCTCTTGGAACCCTTTCGGACCTGTTGGATACTTCGTCATCTTTTTTTGCAAGATCACCCAAAAAATTAAAATTTTCGTCTGATCTCTTGAGGGGGAATTACAATGGCATGTTTTCTCTCGCCATGCAGTAGTGAGGCAAGTTTATAAATAATGAAATTTTTTGGCTTTGATCGAGATTGTTTATTCTTTGAACCAACACAACAAGTGCATTACTTCAAAGAGGGGAAAAATGTAGACACGTGAAATATACTGATTGACATCGTGCATTTGATCCTGACTCACTAACATTATTTCTTCTTGAATCATCCCTCAGTCTAACCATTTAATCAAATCCCCCTATCTGATTAAATTAATCAATATTCCACTCTTGAATAAATAAATCATTTTATCTAATCAAGTCAATCACTTTTGTTAATTAAATCAATCCATCTAATCTAATTATCCCTATTTAATTAAATAATCAATTTATTTGATTAAATCTCTAAATTCTATCCATTTAAATTAAATAAATTAAAACCTTATTTGATTTAGTCTAACACCATCTCTTTTAATTAAACAAAAATCCCTATTTAATTAGCCTCTTATCATATTCCTCTCTTATTTGATTTAAATAAATCCATAAATTTGAGTCAAATAGGTCACATCATCTAACCTCTCTCATTAAATTAATTAACCCTTAATTAATTTAATCTCATCTCATGTCACATCCTCTAGATAATGCAAGTTGCACATGAAAATAGATTTAATTCATTTATTAAATCTCTATTTTCCTCACAAGGTATCTTTTGGAATATTCTATCAATTTGAATTCAAAAATTTCAAGTCAACATGTACATCCAACAAGGCAATCACTTCATCTTACATGTCCTTTGCCTTGAGCCAAGTGGCATTTATTGCATTTTCCTTTCCCTCTTGCATGTCATTTCAACAAATTTTAATTTCAAATATTTGCATTTATTGGCACAAACCCCAAATCATGCACATCCTTCATCCATTCAGAGCTTGACAAGTGGCATCATATCATTGGATGAATGTTTGTCCCCCATTACTCAAATTTGCACATTCATCCACCTTGGAATTCTATAAATAGAGAGCTCATATCCTCATTTCATCATCCACAATCTAGGAAAAGTTACCATGCTCAAATATCTCTTGAATTTCATCCATTATCATTAAGTCATAGCTAGGTTTTGTAGATTTTAGCTTGGAGTACTCACCATTCTTCATCAAATTGGATCAATCTTCATCAACATATCGAAATGGCATCATAGGAATTGGGAAAGGGTCAATTTTCCCATCAAATTGGCACCAATTCCCCCATGGGATCATGAGTTTGCACATCTAATTAGGATTTAATCTTTTTTTTATCATTATTCATTATGTTCTTTGTTATTTTGTTTCCTAGTTTTAAGTTGTAAATGGATTTCATAGGGAATCCTTGTTTTGGCATGCAATCTCTTGTCTAACTCGTTTATTCTTGTTGTTTTGTAGGTACCAAGGTTGGGGTTTGCACAGGTTGCATGTAAAATCATCTCTTCTATGAAGGGCATGAGGCAAGCCCACCAAGAAAAATGTACCAATTGAGCTAGGTTGTTACATTGCTTGTGGGTCAGTTTGAAAACACGGTGCTTTTAATCGAAAACTTTGAAAAACAACATTCGACATTAGCATCAAATCTCAAACCCTTTTACGAGAAGCAAATATCTCTGAACAAATTTGCATGCTATTGCTTTCCATTGGAATTTTCTACTTAGAGGCTTCTAAGCATTTGGATCTCATCTCGATTTGCTCCTACTAAGGTCAACATTAAGAAATCTTTGCCTTGATTTCCTCAATTTCTGCATAATGCATTTTGTGGGATGAAAGAAAATTAGGACATTGGACATTCAGTTGAAAACCTAATCAAGAAGTGTTTATGATAAAAGGAATCCATTAAGAAAACATTTAACCAATTGAACCCCACACATGAGCTTGGCATCTTTTGGTCGTATGGTTTTCATGCAAACATTGATCTTTTGATTTTGAATTACTTTTAGAGAAAAGTATGTTCTTCACTATCTTGGTCTAGTAAACAAGTCCTTCTTAGGTTCATTTAGGATCAAAACAAGCACTTCATCCATCCCAAAAAATTTATCATCTTCATCCCATAAACAACATTAGAGCATTGGAAGCATCATTTTAGACTTGGGTAAATCATTAAAATCAAAATCACCTTGTTTAGTTAAGTGTATGGGAATGTATCCTTTCTCATACATTTAATTGAATTAGCAATCCTTTGAACAAGTTCATCCTAAGATCACATCCAACATCTTAGGGTTTACAAGTCCATTATCCTATCCAAATCAAATCAATCAAAATCAAGCCCTAAGTCTAGCATTGATCCAAAGCCCCTAAACTTTCAACACTCATATCATTTACACTTTTCATCTTCATCTCATCATTATTCCTAAGAACCTTAGAGGTCACTTTTGCAACAAGGTCAAAACACAAGAGGAACATGGAATACAAACTTTATCCATACATCATGAGTAATCCAAATCAATTGAACTTTCAAAGCCTTACAATACCGATTGATTATGAAAACTCACACTTATACAAGTTACCGTACATGGGATCATTACCTTCTACAAATTTCAATGGCACAATGAGTGTGAGTATGCCCAAATCAAAGATTGGAACACATTTCTCGATGGTAGATCTAAATCCAGACCTACAATTCTATCAACCGAACAATCAAAGCATGAGCCTTCAAATGAACAACATCATCCCACCAAATCCTTACATACCAAATGAGAATGTACCAAGTACAAGTTTTTCAAACATGAATCTGACCAACTTTGGGATAAATATGTTTGCAAATCATACAAATATTGTACAGAATCCAAACAAGATGTTAACGGCTCCAAGACAAGGTGACACCATGCAAAATCAAAGTTACCTAAAACAAGGCAATATGATTTCCAACATCAACAATGTTCAATTTCAATCTATCATGCCAATTCTAAACATCATCCCAAGTTTGAACAATGTCCAAAATATTTTTGTCCATGATCCCATTCAAAAACCACAAGTATGCATCCCAAATCTACTTGAACAAAAACCAAATCAGCCATATCAAGGGAGTAAAGATCAAAATCAAGATCAAATTTGGTGAGATCAAATTTCTACACTTACCAAAATAGTTGAGTCATTGCGCCAAGAGACATCTCCACCACCATTACCCATATCAACATCACTCCTTGGTTTAGGGCTTCCCCCTTTACCTAGCACCAATCACTCCATCCAAATCAATCCACCTAACACCAATCAAGCCATCACATCAAATCATTTGAACATACCACCGACACCGCACCAAAAGATGGTATTTAATCAAATGACAACATCAATCCTAACAAATCAAAATATGGTCTCCCAAGGACCTATCACCTTGATCATTCCAACCATCCCTATCACTTCAATCATTCCAATCACCACTATCACACCCATCACATCTCAACCCTTCACTACCACAATAGCTCCAATCATATCTCAACCACTCATCACTACATCCAACACAATTCCAAATCCACCACAACTACCACTGAAACCAAATGCAGCAAGACAATATAACATTGTGGTAAAATCTCACCAGGCCTACCAAAAGTCCATCCGACAATATCTAGCCACACAACAACCAACATGAGCTCAACAAGTGCAACAAGCCTCTCAAGCTGCCCAAGCCTCTCAAGCTACCCAACAAACACAAACACAAACACAAAAAATGCTAGCTATTGGGGATAATGATGAACATTCAACCACTGGTGATAGCATTGACAATCTCCCCACCACAATTGTTGAAAGCAGTGATCAAATCTATCCATTAAAAAGCACATTGAAGATGTTTCTATCTCGTCCAAAGATCAAATCAACATAGGTCAAGAGTCACTTTTCAATCATAATCAAAATCCACCAACATTACCAAACAATGATCCAATTCAAGAAATGTCAACATAATTTGACCCTATGGTTGAAGACATTCACAATCTCTTTGTCATAATTGTTGAAAACAATATTCAAGATCTCTCAATTAAGGAGCATATTGAAGACATTTTTACCCCATCCAATGATCAACTCACCATACATCAAGAACCACTTTTTAGTGATTCATTTCAAGGAGTGTTAGGATTATTTGATCCTATTGACATAATGCACGATCCATTGACCTATGATCATGTTGAAAATGTCTCTACATCACCTTATGAGTTAGAGGACATATCTCAAGAATTCACTCCAAAGCATGATCAACATCTTTCACCAAAGTCTAGCAGTGGTCCTTTTCAAGACACATTGACCTCCTTTGACCTCATGGTTATAGATACTAAAGGAATCCTTGACTTGACACTTGATCCAAGTCCACTCAAAATCAAGAGGATATTGAGCCATTCCCCATGCCTAATGACAACATCTAAGAACTCTTTGTAAGAAATACATCCTTTGAAACTGACCCATGTCAAGAACTTGATCCAAAGCATGTCGAAAGCAACTCCTAAATCAATCAAAATCAAAGAATTTGTATCTCCAAGATACTACAATGATCTAATGGACACTCTCCTATCTATGCAAGATGCACATACTCCTCCATCTACCCATGAGATGCTTTCTATGGATGGACACATAGATGATCTTTATTCAGAACAGGATCCCTCTACTCCTGATATTATTACACAAAAGGAGTAGGTCATCAATTCCTACAATCAAATTGAGTTGTCAACATCAGGATCAAATATGTCCCAAACTCAGATTGAAGACATCAGGAATAAAGATATCCATTATTATCCACTCAAGGAAATAAGTTAGAAAGAACATTATAATTGAGAGTTAGTGGAGTAGTGAATTGAAACGTCACCTATGGTGGTCATTTATCAAAGAATGCATTATAAATTAGAGATCTCAGAACAAGCGAAATCAAAGCATGAATGTACTACTTCCACAATACTAGGGGAAACTTCATCTCAAGAAAACGTCAACATAGGAAGCATGAAGAATCCTTATGATGAAACCAATGCCAATACTACAACTAGTCACGTCATGAATCTTCATCCACCCATCACCCCATCCACGAATTGGGACCAACATCAAAAGAAAAATTTGAATCAAAACACAAAGAATGTCATCAAAGCAAAAGAAGCAAAGCATGATGGACAAATCAATTATACATAGATAACAAAACATACAAAGAAAGATCATCCCTATCAAACTCCATCAGTCAAAGAAACTATGGGGAAAAATAAAAGAGGGTAAAGTATCCATCAAGGATGTCCACAAAAGAAAAAGAATGCTTTTCAAGTAACGCACAAAGTGTATCAAGCAGTTGGTCCTAATTCCATGCACACTTTTGTATCCACCCATCATTGCTCATCTTCCCAAGTTTGGAGAGTCAAAGGTTCCAAACTGTCAACCAATCCATCTCTTATCCCTAAACACACTCCATCCACAGCTCCATGCATGATATCTAATTCTTACATTGACCATGTATTGGCAACAACCCTTCATCATAAGGATTCAGAAGGCACTCTATCACAATGTGTGCATAGAGATAGAGTTAACCCAAGTATCAACGAAGCATATCAAGAATCCCAAAAGTTGCATTCAAGTGCACGTATCTTAGCAAAGAAGCTTCTTTAGGTAGGATACCAATGGCACATTATGACAGGGGCATCTATATCAGCAACACCTTGTGATTTAGCATGAGCTTAAAACCTTTCAGAAAAATCAAAAAAATAAAAAATATATGAAAATCCAAAAAAAAAATTAGAAAAAGGATTGAAAAAAAGTAGAGAAAAATTGTCCTCTAGCGAAAAACCACTACAGTGGCGATTTGGGCAAGACCATGATGAAAACCTAGAAAACAGGCGTCATGTGTAGAATCGAGCATCTACATGTGCCACTTTAGGTGAAAGCATCTTATCCCATCCATAATAAAGCCAACATTCCATTTGTCTTATCCATAATAAATCCATGCATCCATGAACCATATATCCAATCCATTTTCATCCATTTTCATCCATCGTCCAAGTTATCTTGATCTTAATGAAAGTTTAGGGCACACTTTACACTTGCTTGTGGTAAACATCTTGACATAGGTCATTTTCACTGATCTTATCCTACCCATCATTATCTGAGCCATGAAGCATTATCCAAATGAGCATTCTTTATTCGAACACCCTATCTTATCACAAGATAATCCTTGGCATCCTTTGCATTCCTTCCATAACCATACATCCATCACATTCCATACATTGCTAGACACTGGGGGTAGATATTTACATCTTGCTTCGAGAATAAATCTTAATTTATATCCTCCAATGTATGTGGTGATCTGAACATTGGAAAATGTGAAATCAAATTGGTCCACCACTTGTGAGCAAAATTCCAAATCACTATACCATGGCATATTTTGACAAGAAAATGTTCCTTATCAAGCTTCATCTTTCATCAAACATCGATCCAAGCAATCAATATCAATCACATCTAACACACCCTTCAAACATCACATCAAATCATTTGAACAACTTTTGTTCCAAAATCAAGCTTCATCAAACATGATCAATCAAATACAATCAAAAAATATTCATCTCAGGATATCATTGTGTTTCTTAACACTATCCTTGCATTGTTGTGCATCCTCAACAATGTTATCATCATCAATCCTGATCAATGAATCCTTGCAAATTGTTGTGCATCCTCAATGTTGTTATCATCATCAATCCTAATCAATCAATCCTTGCATTGTGTTACATCCTCAACAATGTTATCATCATCATCAATCCATCGATTCGATCAATCAACCTTAGCTTGGTTTTTAGCAAAATCCCCAAATAGAGCACTGGTATCATCACACATATCCATATCCAAATCATCAAAATCATGCAAAAAATCCAAAAACATCCAAAACATATCGAAAAATCCAAAAACATTCATAAAAGTCAAAAAACATCAAAAACATGGCATTCAAAATACGTCGTCTCTGAGCTTAAACGTATGCAAGGCTAATCTTTCATCAGCCCCTGAGACATCAAAATCCAAAAAAATTTGAAAAACATCAAAAGCCAAAAAAAATCATAACATCTTAGAAAACCCCAAAAACATCAAAGAAAATCAAAAATCAAAACATTTGTAAAATCTTGAAAATACCAAAAATAGCCTCAAAATATTCCAAAAACATTAAAATAAAAATCCAAATATTTGAAAAAATCTATCCATCCCATTTCTCTTTCACTCGAAATAATCAATCATCCATAATAAACTAATCCTCAGCTTCATCCTTTAGCAACACAAAATAGAAACAATCACAGCAATCAGCAAAAGCAAGCTTCAATCATCAAATCAAAAATTGAAACAACAAACCTTTAAAACAAAATCAAACTCTTGATCATTTTCAGACATGTCAATCAACCTTATATCAATAGCCTATCAATCAACTTATCAAACCATCATCATCCTATACAATGCATGTCCTAGGATATATCATTCTGACAATGGGCATCATTTTAGATATCACCTTGGATTCTTATCCTATCAAAACACATCCCTTTGGCTACAGATATGAAGAACATTGGCTTGTTTGCATACTTGATATTTTCTATTGATTTATCTTATTGTGCTCATTCCAAGGACCTCTCGATGATATCCAAATGAAGGATTTAGAGAGCTAGGAATGGGGTAGTGATCATTATCTTTTGTTTGTTGTGCTTGTTGGATGTTCTTGTAAAATAACTTGGTGAATACTTGCTTTGTTAGGTATGTCCTAGCAAGGTTTTCGCATGTCAAGTGTGAACAAGAATACTCCTATCTATTTGTCAAGTCAAAGTCCATCACACTAGGTACAATGCCATCCTGGTTCTTTATACCATGATGCATCGTGCTTATGTGTGTTATCAAGCATAAGGTAAGTAGCCCTTTTAAAGTCCCAATCCTTGATAAGAAAATCATCCAATTTTCATCATCTATCATCATCATCATCATCTCTAATAAAGTCTCATCAGATCATGGACTTGTTGGATCCTCTTGTCTTCATCTAATTTCTTCTTTTCAGCACTAACATCACGTCATGAATAGTTAATCATCATCATCAACAAAATCCATCTTGCACCCACAAACCATCGACATTTTGCATATCATCTCACATACATTACATTTTATCATCATCGTATTATAGATCTATTAGTCTAAGCATCTCATAAATCATACATTTGCATAAAACATCTATTACATAATCATATAGGCATTATCACATCATCATCTCATTTGCATCATCATCACAATCATTGATACCATCCATTTTGAACCTCTTTATCGTGAGATTGACCCTCAAATTGAATCTTTTCGCTTGATCTCTTGAGGGGGCAATGTACTAGTGTACTTCTTTCTGTTGGGGCATACGAAAAAATCATAAATTTTTTTATTTTGATCATGACAAGTTTATTCTTTGAAACAATGCAACAAGTACATTGCTTCAAAGAGGTAAAAATGTCGACATGCAAAATTTACATCAAGCATAATCATATTCCATTCATCAAATAAATCAGGTTCATTCAATTCAATCTCCTAAGGTCATTCACTTATATTGAATAAATTAACTTTATTTAATTTAAGCCTATCATTATCCCCCTTAGCTAAATAAATCAAATATTTATTTAACTAAATCTTTATCACATCCTATCTCCCTTTGATTGGATTTAAATCCCTAAATCTAAGTCAAATGGGTCAAAACATCTAGCATCATCTTAATTAATCTAATCCATGATTAAATGCTAATCCTAATCACTTGTATTCTCTAGATTTTGCCACTTGCACATGAAATTGCATTAAATTGATTTATCAAAATATTTATTTACTTTCAAATTGGCATAAAAGGGAGAATATTCTCCAAGTTTGAATCTCCCCCCAATTTGGCATGTACATCCAACAAAGAAATTAATAAACTATTACATGTCCCTTGCACAAATCAAGTGGACATGTACATCCAACAAAGAAATTAATAAGCTCTTAAATGTCCCCCACTCAGCATTTACTCTCAAATTCAAATTTTAAATCTCCCTCTCTTTGGCACATTGACCAAAATGTGCTCAACCTCCAACCTATCACAAGTTGATAAGTGGCCTCTTTTCATTGGCTTGTTTTTTATCCCACATTGCTCTCTCATAAGCACTCTTAGCATTTGAGAATCTAAAAATAGAGGCTTCATCCTTCAATAAATCCTCCATAATTTCATCCACAAATCCTATGCAAAGTCACTCTCTCCATTTGAGAACTGATTTTTCCCATCTTAGTGTTTCATATCATTCTTCATAGCAATTTCATCATGGAGCTTAAGCAAGGATTGGGAAAGTGCTATTTTCCACAATAGAACCAATCCAAAATGAGATAGAGTTTGATACTTTCTTCCTTATGCTTTCATTTAGTTCATTTGATGTTTTTTTGTTTTGATTGCATTATGAAGCACGATTCAGTATTTCATAGCGATGTCTTATTCGATTTGCTTAAAGTTTACTAATATTTGTTTGTTTGAGAAAATACAGATTTAGCATCTAGAGTTTGCTTCATTCTTTTAATTTTTCATTCATCATGTGTTTTCTTATACTTCACAACTAGTGACTCTATTACCCACAGATAGTCATAAATCTTGAGTTCTACGTTCTTTAGCATCCTTTATAGTATTTTTCCCTAGTTATAGCCAATTGTTACCTTAGTTTTCATCAAATCCTTTTGAGCCTTGCTAATATTTGGAGAAGTTCATCATTGGTCATTTAGTTTCGATAAGGCTCTCAGAACCTTACTGATTTTTTACAGTGTTTCGCTAACCATGTGTTATCCTAAAAAGATATTAAAGGTTCATATTATTTATGATGTGTTGGTCATGAATTAAGTTATAATAATATCATTAGCTTTCAATGAGGTTTTCAAAACCTCATTGGGTTTTGATAATTTTTTCCCTAACCCATTCTAAAGCCAATGCAAGTAGGGAAAGTTGACCCATTCAATCAAAAGTGGAGAAATTGAAGACAATAAAGAAGCATTTAGGAACTTATTGAAGGTTTTGAAACCTTTGCTAGAAGCCAGAAGGTTTTAGAAACCTCATTAAACTCCAAAGGGTTGCGGCATCCTTGGGATGGTGAGTTATTTTACTTTGGCTTCTATGGTTTCACAACCATCATTAAGACCAAACATAGTTTCCACAACCATGTCCAGAGTTGAAAATTTTTCATACATTGGTTCCACCATGAGCTCTCATAAAATTTTGGAAAGATCGAAGGCATTGAAGTTTAATTTTGGAACTTTCTAGAGGTTTTGAAACCTCTATCATAATTCAGTAAGGTTTCCACAACCTTGAGAAAAGTTGTCAAAAATTCATTAAAAAATAATTATAAGTTCTCATTTGAAGCTCACATTCTGAATTTGGAAGAATATTGGGTAGATTGTGCAAAGGAATATGAAGTAAGGAGAAGAGGATGGATGAGGTTGTCACTAAGGTAGATTGTAACTTTCAGATTAAATTGTGATATCTTGGGTATCAAATATGATGACTCTAATCTGGTTGATCGCATTTTCATAGACTGCATATACAAATCCAACCCATCCTACCAATATATTAGATTTTTAAGGAAATATAAACCATTGAGGCTAAGATGGAAATAGTACTTAGGTGAATAAAGGAATGAGTAATGAAAAGTAAGGCTAAAATGAAAAATCCCACCCCTCAGAAAGCTAAGGAAGCTACAAAGAAGTCATAGATTAGTTAGAGGAGGCCTTCATCACTTCAAAAAATGGCATCCACAATATAGTAGACTACCTCTGAAGGTCATGAAGATGATGATGAGGATCCCTTAGGAAGTAGGAATTTTGAATAATTTTGTGAGGTATCTAATACATCTCCTCTCAAAAGGTCACTTGAATTTTATTTTCCAAGAACTAGTAATTTTCCCACACCTTCATCTATCTGATGGTTAGAACAATATTTAACAAAGAAAAAAAAGGTGGTTGACTTGAGTCCACACAATAAGGATATTTGTTGTGCCCTCAGCACACACGCCCCATTTAGAAAGGGGAACCTCTTTTCTTTCACCTTGTCGGCTCATTCTTTCATTACCTCATTTTGCATGCCCCCATTTTTTGTGTCCCAAATGGTCAACATACCTTCGAGCTTCCATCTTGTTTTTCCCCTTCATTTTGATTGAGTCCTAATGCCTTGTGGACTCTCCTTGGTAGTTTGCTTCTACTAGCAGCCTTGGGGCCTATTGGGTTTCCCTTTTCGGGTTTCCCCTAGGTGGTTGCCACTCCCAAATGGCTAAAGGCTCTTTCCTTTCCACCACTCGAGCCTTGGTTCTCTGTTTTCTACTGGTTTCAAATTGAAATATTTTGGACTTTCTTCATCTGCATCAGGTCCAGTCTTGCAGACTTCCATCCTCAGATTTCCCTACCAACTTCATCATTTCTGACGACCAATCTGAGGTGTCCTTCCACCTTTTGACACCCATTCTCCCTTTGTCATCTACTTCCAAAGTGCAGTTTATGACGGTCGTCAATCCACGTCCTTCCAAATCCTAGGCCCTGGACCTCCCGCCACCATCTATAAGTTTAAACTAACCAACCCACCAGCTGACCGTATGAACATTAAATATAGGCATTAAATACATATAAGGGTATAAATATAGGGGCCGACCTATCATTTTCACTTGTCAGGATTTCCAGAGGAGATTAAAGTTTTTGCCAAAGGAGATCAGTGCATCCATCCCCTGTCACCCTCACGTCTGAGACGATGATCCTTTATCGATTCCACACCTTCTCCTATCAAGCTTTTGAGGTAGGTTCACCGTTCGCCTTCTCGAGAGGTCTTTTATGAATTCATTCTTAAAAAATTGAATAAGTATGGGCTAGAATTCTTTAATTAGCTAAAACATGATAAAACGCACAAAACCCATGTCTTGTATTTCTCAAAAACTTCCAAACTCACCTCCTATGGTTAGACCAGAATTGAGCGCCACCATTGTCGTTCTTCTTGCAAGGAATTTTCTCCCTCTGGGCCTGACCCCTCCCTCCACCATTAAGGAATTTGGAAACGATGAACTTTTTCAAACGGCAAAGTGCCCTCTTGGATCCACCTCACTGGGACTCCCTTGTTGGGTTTCCCCCAGATGTTCACCGATCCCTAAACAACAGAAGGATCTTACCTTCCTGAGCCCTAGGCCCTGGCCCACCAAAGTCTGCCTGTTGAAAATTGGAAACATTTTTAGGCTGCTCTTGTTCATCCCAAGCCCATCCCACCAAATTTCCACCCCCGGGACTCTACCTCGCCCCCGTCAATCCCAAATGATGAAGTGAGTTTTCCTTTTCGCCCTCTGGGGTCCGCTTGCCAACACTCCACCATGGCTCGATCTGTGAACTTCTGTCCACGGGTCATCGTGGAATCTTTTCCATTTCAAATGGCCCCCAGGTTTCATCTCCCCACCTCCCAAGTCCTGGCCTTCCATTCACCGACCCTTCCTTCCGCACTCCACCCGCTAGGGTTTAGTTTTCCTTCATCTGATGCAAGAGGGTGAAGTGAACATGTGCTCTCGAGGTCTAAGTTCCACCCCCTCATTTTCCTTGAGAAACTTTATAAGAAAACCCGTTGCCAAGTGCTCTGTCGGGTCCAGTCTACCAGACTACTCCCACTCGGCTTTTGTGCCTTAATTGTCATTCCAGAATAGCAAAAATCAAGTGACCTTCTGCTCTGTTGGGCCCAGGCACCTTAAATTTTGAAGAAATTTTTTGGTCATCATTTGACCTTCAAGTCCCAAACCCTAAAGTTCCATCCTCAGAACTTTGTTTCTTCCTAGCTATTTCAAATAGTGAAGTCCTAACAACCTTCTGGCCCTAAACCTTTGAATGCTCCTAAAGTGGTCAAAATAACCTAAAATTTGAAAATCAATCTCAACCAACGTGCTTAAATTCAGCCCTCTTCAATATGAGCCTTTCAAATCATCAACATGGGAAGACAAGAGAAACCACCTGGATCATCCTAGCCTATTTGTCCCAACCAATCCGCCCTTTGAAAATAGCATTTTTGTCAAGGAATTCTTGCCCTTTGCACCTAGATTGTCTGAAATCCCTTCAGAAAGTAACTAACGACATCTAAAAAAAAGATTTAACTTCATTACTTATATGATGTCTAATTGGATTCAGTTCATAATATTTTGACTAATTTTAATGCTTTTGTAATTGGTTGTGCTCATTATGTCTATGTTTGCAGGATATATGGAATCAGGTGCATGACCCTCTAGGGCAGCTATAGAGAAGGACAAAGGAAAGAAACTAGGAAAGACTCCTCATGGAAAGGAGGATAAATACTAGATGAAGTTTCAGTTCTAGGGTGAACCTCTACACTCCAAGATTATCATTGACTGGAAGGAAATCACGAACACCAATATCGGCCATGTCGATATTGATGAATTCAAACAAAGTGTCAGAATTCACCCAAAGACTGACAATGCCAGATTAATTAGGCAGAGTGGGATCATAAAATTTGTAGGCTTCCCCCCATCCCTCATTGCCCCTAAGTCGATCATGTCCTGCCAGTAGGCCTACTAGCCCCAGACAAGAACCATTGTTGATAGAGATGGGAACCTCCTCACTGACATGTCAGCGGAGGTAATCACAAGAAATTTTCACATTCCCACCTTTGAGGAAATAGAGATTCCCACCATGGAGGAAGGAAAGGAAACTTCAGATGAGAACCTGATGGGCTATAAGAAGTTGATAAACCAATACTGGCTCAAGGAAAAAAGAGGCAGCACTGCAAAAGTTCCTCAAGAGCTCTTTTGCAGTGATTTCTATGAAGACTACCATGACCTAGTAACCCTACTGAGCCGTGTAATGGGCCTCCCTTCTGCTGCGTTCTTTCAGGAATGGATGGTCTACTTTATTGAACAAATCCTCCATGGCAATGAGGATGTCACCATGAAATCTACATTCTACTGGGGAGGCATCATAAGAGATTGCTTCCACGAGAAGTTAATGAATGTGAAGAAAAGCTCCAAGTTCTACATGACCTTCTATCTAGTCTACTCAATGGTGGATTTGAGGCAATACAACGGATTATTTGGGGCACTCGATGAGGAGCCGGGCCGAAAGCTGAAGGCCTAGGACCGATATCCCTAGCTACAATTCAGAAACTTCAGGAAGGAGTACTGCAGGGTGAATGATGCATTCATCGGCCACATCATCTAGTTGCTAGGAGGAGATTTTGAGAAGAGGGTCTCTCATAGCACACATACATTCCTGAAGTAGTATACCTTCCTATTCCTTTAGTTTCTGAAATTCACATATATTTGTGCCCAAGGCTTCACAAAAAGGTTGAATAAGCTACCCTAATACCCCAATGACTAGATTATACTATTGGAACTCTCCCGGTAGTTGCATCATGTGCATACAGTCCTTGGTAGCAAACATTTGGCAAGGATCCCTTATCCCTTAGCGTACAGTCAGGGGATGTATAATCTACAAACTTCCCTATGTACTAGGAATTCTATAAAGGAATTGGTGAAGTACCACTTCTTCCTACACACTACTCATCAACGGGTGGACCCCCATTGACATGTAAGAAAGGCACTAGGGATAGAGTATGCCCATCTACATCATGTTGAGATTTATGGGCAGATTGTCAGGACAAAAAGGAGGTGCAAGCAAGACATTACATGAGGATGACTGCATACTTTGTAAGAAAGGTGTAGTTGTTTCCTATACTAGACAAGGTTCAAGAGGATGAAAGCACCATCATTGATCCTAGGTATAATGCAGTCTCCAACTTGCCACTGCCTGTAGTAGATTGGGATGAACAAGAGGTTTATGACCTCAACATTGTAACTAAACCAATTGTAGCCCGAAATGAAGAGTGGGTTAAGAAACAATCGGTTTGGTTAATGCAACAAGGGGTGGTCCTGACATATGAAGGGCTAAAGAGTGAACCCAGTGCCACGGAGGAGGTTGTTGCTACAACTTCAACGGGCGGGAAATCCAAAACTTCTCCACTCACCAGGTCAGAAAAGAGGAAAGGGACTAAAACAAAGCAATCTCTAGATCCTAAAGTATACGCAAGGAAAGATTCAGGAGGCTCACCCTCCAAGAGGCCCAAGCGAACATGAAGTGCCACAAGTAGCTAACAATTCAAGAAGGTGAAGAAGAGAGAATGGATCAGCCAAAACTCCTTCCAGCTCCCCCTGTTTTGACTGCCCTGCCATCTATTTCCAAGGCCATGGTCACCACATACCCACTTGCGGTGGATATCTCAGTCCATCTCACCCCTTCACCCCCGGCCAGGCCCATAATAGTGATTGACTCTTCCTCCACAACCATGTCACCTACCACATCACTCCCATTAGCAATGATGACAACACCAATTCCTGTGCTTGCATTACTGGAGGCTTTCACAAGACACATGCAAAATATCCCCTCCAAGCTCTCCCAAATCTTTATGGACTCCACCATTTAGGTTGCCTTAGCACAAGTGCTCGCCATTGCTACACCTTCACAACCTCTAACGGGACTGCCAACAATGGAGGCCATAATGTTGATTTCTGAAGAATGGGAGAGACATGAGTAAGAAGCCTCAAAGGCAATGGAGGAGGAGGCTGATGAATATCACAAACGCCTTGAGTATGAACACTGGATGATTGACAAGGAGGTTCATGAAGAAGAAGAGATAGGGTCTTCCAAGAGCGGAAATGAAGAGGAGGACATAGGTGGTAGAATTATTGTGCAAACCTTCAATGATGATCTCAAGGAGGAAATGGCCAGGCAACTAAAGCATGATAAGAAAGAGATAGAAAGGTCACCTGCCAAAGAAGAGCTAAAAGGTGGCAGGACAATGAAAATAGTAGAACTCCCTACAGGGGAAAAATAGCTAGAAGTTGTGCCACCTCCTAAAGAAGGAGATATTGAGGAGGAAAAACCCGAGGAGCGCATGCATGGGGACAAATAGATTGAAGAAAGAAAGGAGAAGGAAATCGAGATAGAGGAAAGTCCCCAAGGGTGATTGGATACTAAGCCTCCCCTCAAATGCCTCACATTCATCCAAGACTCAGATGATGAGGAAGGAGACAACACCAAAACGAAAGAAAAGACTCCCATAGGAGAACAAATGAAGATCCAAATAGGGGAAGGTTAGAGTGATCAAGAACTGACTAAGGAAAAGTCTAGCATGCCTGAATGGCTAGAGAGGCAACTTGAGAAGAAGACTCCTACCCTAAAGGACCCAAGAGCAAGGCTAAAATCTAACCCAACCCAAGCACAAATCTCAACCAGGAAAGAGAACAAGCCTAAAGTTAGGTCAATGGTAACGATGGATGCTTCTGGATCCCGAACTGTGTAGATAGCAAAACCGGTGGAAGGTCAAGAGGGAATAAGTTATAATGTTTCCACCATTAACTTGGGGACTACTACTAGAGAGCAGAAGGTGGAACATCTTGAAGATTTAGGGGCTATGGTGGTGCACCTAATACAACAAGATAAGGTCTTGAAAGATGAGCTTAAAGCACAGGTGGTAGCCTTGATGGATTACATCAAACAATGCTCTTTAGTTAAAGACCTACCTACCTCGTCCATGGCTCCACTCCAATTGTTGTCCAAGGAACAGATTGATAAACTAGAAAAGGGAAAGAACTTGGACAAAACTACAAAGAGTTGGTTTCGACAAATCCTATATGTCA
Organism: Sequoia sempervirens; assembly: GCA_007258455.2. NCBI lineage: Eukaryota > Viridiplantae > Streptophyta > Pinopsida > Cupressales > Cupressaceae > Sequoia > Sequoia sempervirens. The sequence goes on from VDFB02271358.1 coordinate 374,198,440, forward strand.
AGAACATGGGTATTAGTCAGGTTGTTCGGATAGCCAACAAGTTCATAGATCTATAGCAGTTTTTGGATGGAACCAAGAAGCTCTGTATTGACTTCCCTAAAACTTACAATTCCACCTACCCAAAGATTGAGGCTATTCTCAAATTTCCAACAGTGACTTGGGAAAATGAGCTTGCACTCAAAAGGGACAATCATTGGCTAGTGGATGTGTGGAAGCGGGACTTTGATAATAGAAAAGAAAGGCTAGAGCAGATAATTTGTAGAGTGAATTTGGATATAGAATGGGTAAAGGAAATTAGGGTGGATTGTGCCCAATATCTGAAGCTAATGATAAAAGTATGACATGCCCATGGTACAAATTGATCCAGAGAAAATAAAGCCTTATTTCTAGAAGAAGATGGAGAATGGAATGTCTAATGAGATAATGGTGAATTTCATGAGTTTTGCCGCCCGTACCTTCACTCCAGCCAGTGATCTTGAAATTCATGGAATATGTAGCTTTGAAGAAGCAAGAGGGTGACCCTATTGTCAGTGAAGAGCTTCTAAAGGAATAGCTGCAACAAAAAGAGCAATCAACTAAAGACAAAATGCTACAGTGTTGTCACTAGATGACGAAATAGGGATGAGGACAAAACTATATTTTAAATTGTAATATATTTGGGGGGTAGGTAGAACCCTAGTTTGTAGTGAATCTTGTCGACACAATGAGATTGAATCTTGGCCATTCGTTCTACTTTTTGGGCACTATAAATAGGGGGTATCCTCTCATTTTGAGAGAGAGTTGAGTTGTTGTAAAAACATGTTGAAATTTCTAATGAAAATATATTGACTTGGTGCATTTTTTGAGTTCTTCACATGTTTCATGATTCTATCTCCATTGTTAATTTATTTATCTAGATTTACATTGTTTTAAGTTAGATTTAAACTACTTAGATATATTTTGGTAATGATGTTCCGTAGTTATGAAAATTACTGTTGTGTAGATGCCTTCCTAGTCCATACTTTTTGTTGTTTGCTACTAGTAGATAGCTATGTAAAGTTAGTCTGGGCTTGAATTCAAAGTTTCTCCACATTTTCATCTTTCTTCATGCATATGTATGGTGAATGAATGGTGAAATATTTGCAAACCATAGAAGATAGTACAAATTTCATGAGACTGAGTTTTTTGGTTAAGTGAAATTTAGTTTGAAGGAAGTTTTCCATAGCAGGAACTCCATGATTACTATTCACAATTAGTTGTAGATCTAGGAACCTTCTCTCTTCCCTGCTCCTTTTCTCTTTTTTTAGAAATAATCAATGCTAAGGTTCATTGCACATTGTAAAGCCAAAACTTAAGGGAAATATTGAAGTTTTAGATTTTTGTTTGAACATACTTCAAAATACACCTTGACTCCCATCTCACAAACTTCAAATTCTAAGATCCACTTCACATCCAGCTATGTAAGTCTGACCTGCGATTACTAGCAAAATAACATCAAAAATTAACTAAGGAATTCCATGCAAGTCATGACCTAACACCCTAGAGACCTTAGGGATATTTCTAGCAACTTGCTGTTCAAAATTTCCTTTAAAGAGAGGTAGTGCATCCACGCACTATCTGTGTTGAGAAAGTGCATAAAAACACCCATCAATAGAACATGCACTAGAAGGAGGGCCTTGTGAAGCTAGATCAAATTGGATCATTCTCTCTGGAAAGATTTCAAAGAGTCCTACGGTCAACACTGAATAAGGGATAATTTCAAGAGCTACCGGCCCCCACAAGGGAAAAACACACTAAGGGAGGAGACGTTGCTTCTTCCTCTTCTTTCCTTCCACCTCCATCTCCATTCAGCCCTTGTCGATCCTCCACCCAGCCATACCAAGCTACTTTTCCACCCCTCGTCTCCAGTAGCCAGGGAGTTGCCTTTCTCTTGACCCTACAAACCCAAGGTACAATTCAAATATCTGTAGCCCAGGTGCAGCCCCAGGCTCCTATTTTATTGCATCGCACCTTCATGAAGCTTCAGGACCCATACATTCATAATGATGGTGTATCCCTCCTAGTCTATTATGCAGCATTAGAGAATCTTATGTCAACCTTGGTAAAGAGGATGTGTCTTCCACCCACAACACTAGTAACTACTTATGTAGAGGCGGTTGTTGCCAATGCAGACTTAGGGTAGAACATCTCTAGCCCACTGCCCTTGTTTGGACTAGTAGCTCACCCGATGCAAGTTCAGGGGCTTAATTAGGCATTCGCTCATCAGACCCCTCTTATGAACCAGATACCTCAACTTCCCATCATTCTGAACCTCGGATAGCCAATGAATCATGCACCTTCTATGCCTTCTTATTTGCAACCTAAACAACAACAAAGCTATCCTTAGGCTCCCCAACAATAATAGGTGTATTCTCAATAGCACCAAGTGCTATTGTACTTGTTCATATCAAAATTCCCTCTAGTATAACAAAATCAGCTGGTGGTCCTACCAGTCTTTCTCCAAAATCTAGTCCCATAGCCGAGTAGCACCGCAGAGAAGGAAAAGTTGGAAGAATTGACTGAGATAATAAGGAAAATGTCCATGGAAATGACACACTTAAAGAATTAGAATGCACAATTACAAGCATCCTAGCATAGCATCCAAGCTAATTTTAATTGGGAAGGTTGAGATAATAGGGATGGTAGAGACAACAGGGAGGCAAGCACTTCTTCTGGACCAACTTATGATAAAGGGAAGAATTAAAATCAAAACTATGAAAGGAGACCTTCTTAGAGGCAAAATCTCACATGGAATACAAGGCCCAATAACGAAGATGTCCCTACTCCTCTTCATCAGCTGGCTAGCAATGAAAAAATGACTAATGTAGCATATCTTGGTAAGGTAGCCTTGTTCAGATGGTGCCAAATTCACTAAACTAGCAAGCACTCTGAGTTGGATTGTCTTGAGTTCTAGACAGCCGCTAAAATCTTCCAACTGGGAGTCCAAAATGTTGTTGATAGTACCTGTTGCAGAGACATCATTCCATCTAAGCCTTATGACTCTTCTTGTCTCATAGTGAACCAGGCGCCATTTCCATGAAGTGACTACAATCAGCTCGAGGTCAAGCCTACCCTCATTGAGAGAAAAGAAGTGCAAGAGGTAAGTAACAAACAAACCTTGGCTCAACTTTTTGATTTAGTAGATAATGGTCCATTAAATGAGGGAGAAATGCATATAGATGAAGTTCACATGTTCCACCAAAGAACAACTCCCTAATTCCTTAGAAATAGGTAGGTGGGTAGACCCTTTACAACTTCTACTCCACCAAACAATTTTACTATCCCATCTGACCCTAATGCCAGCAACAACCTCGGGGTTCCCCATGTACCTACTCAGTATCTTAACAAAAATAGGCCTTAAAATCAGTCATCGAATCAGCCTCAAGGCCAACCCCAAAACCAGTCAAACCAAATGAAAACCCAACCTTCTAGCTTTGCCATAGGTTGAGCCTTTGACTCCAAATTTGAACAAATGGGTGAATATGTGACAAAGGAGTTCAAGAAAGTGAAAATTAGTTTATTTGCCTTTGAACTGCTCAAAGTCTGGCTGTCAAGCATTCCTTCCTCAGGGTACTTATTGGGATCCCATCTTCTAAAATGACATAGGAGGTGTCAGCTAAAAGATTCACCTTTGAAGAACCTAGGTAGGAACCTCTAGTTTAGGATAGTACCAGGAAAAGGAAGGATGTTCCCCAAAATCAATCTACGAGTAAGCAGCCTAAAAAAGAACTAGATCAGAACAATAGGTATGTCTCCAAGGATCAGCCACCTAGGAAAACCAAGGATAGAACTGGTGATAAAGATAGGGCTCAAGTGGCTTAGGTAGACATGCCTATGGGCCTCTTCTAAGGAAAATTTGAAACTTTCGCTTTCCTTACTACCATTCGGATATTTGGGAAGAATTTGCACAACTTCCTTCTTGATTCAGGAGAATCTACTAATGTTATGCCCCTCACTATGTGCAAGGCTCTTGGGATCACCCCCACACCCTCGAGAAGGAAGGTAAATTAGCTGGTTAAAATAGAGATCAACATTGTGGGAGAAATGAATCAAAACCTGATGCAAATTATTGTAGATCCAAGAGTACAACAAGTCATTGATATCCAAGTGGCTGACATTCCTAATGCATATGGGATCATTTTGGGTAGATATTTCACAAGAATGTTGAATGGGTACATCGTTGTAGACCATTCTCACATGTGGCTGCCATGGAAAGGGCTACCAAATCAAATCCGTATAGACCGCAAGCCTCGTATGAGATACATGATCATAGAGTACAACCTAAACAAGGTGTTATTTGTTAAGAGAGAGTTGGGAAACTACTATCCCTTTGCCTATTAGGACGAATTTGAACCCCAAGAAGAGTTTGTTGCCACAGTACTTTTGGTGCAATGCAACCTTCCAACCGACTTCATTCAGATTCCACAAAGTACAGAGATGCTGGTAGAATCAAATGATAAACCCGATGAGGACAACAACTTGGGACTACTCAATGGTTTCCAAAAATTCATGGAAAAGTGCACAAATGATCAACTCAGCTTGGGTGCCCAAATGGATTTATGGGATCTCTTGCTACCAAGTTGGTGCAAAACTCACAATGTTTCCCACTCCAAGTTTGATTGCTGCTTGTGCCAAATAGTAGTAGAGCATGATAGAAAATCAATTGTCCCACAAAAGGAGGTGCTAGTAGAACCACCTGCTAATAAATGCATTGGGTTGGAAGACTCCCCTAAGGTTGTGGAGGTGACCACCCACCCAAAAGGAAATAAAATCCAAGTCGGACCCAGAATATAAGAGCTTTCCAACTTTTGGATGCTTTGATTCAATGGATCCAAATCAAAACAAGGAGCTGGTGTCAGGCTCAAAATCATCCACCCAATGGGTAAGACCTTTCTTGCTGCCCATCGGCTACAATTTTATTGCACCAATAATGTAGTAGAATACGAGGCATTAGTCCATGGTATTCTTATGGCCCTCAAGAAAATGTCAAAATGTTGCAAGTGTTTAGTGATTTTGAAGTTGAAGTCAAACAAGTTAGACGATTGTATTTCTACCATGATAGAATACTTGCAAACTATAGGCATAGGGTTTGGGATCTCTTAGAAGGTTTAGATGCATTTAATATACAATTGATCCCTCATACTTAGAATCATACATTCGATGCCTTGGTTCAGGCAGGAAACACTTTGTAGCCCCTCTCTTTGTCTAGGCTCAAGAAATTCACAATTGAGTTGACATCCACACCGTTTTTCCTAGATAATGTCCCTCATTTTTCAGGTTTTCAATGACAATAAACATATCCTTGACTTCATCAAGAGTTTTGAGGTCTTCACGACCTAAATAATTGATGAAATAGATCTAGAGGAGGCCGAATTGGATATAGAGGGAGTTGTCAATCTCAAAACCAACATGATTCCTAGGGGCATGGTTCAGCTTGAATGTATATTTTGTTTGGACCAGATTATAGACTAGAATTAGAAAACAAAGAAGGAGGCCATAAGTTACCAGTGTAACACTCATAACCTTGGGACCCTGCATGAGACGAAAAATGTTTTTGTTGGTAAAGTGTGCACGCCCGAGGAAAAGAAGGGAATCATTGATGCTCTGCATAGGTATCATGACATGGTGGCATGGATCTATGAAAATATTAAGACTTATGATACCTCTATCATCTCGCACACCATCCCTCTCAAGACAGAAGTTAGGCCCTTTTTCAAAAGGCAACATCCTATCAATGCCTTATTGGAGCCCATTATTGTGGATGTTTTGCACACACGCCTCGCCGTAGGTAGGGACCCCCTTTTTGTCACTCCCGATAGGCTGTTTTGCTCCTGTCTTGTTTTGCATGCCCCATTTCCAAGAACAAATTGGTCATGTGCCTTCAAATGATCAAATTCCCCTTACCAAATTCACCTACTTAGGGTATTCAAATCTGCAGAGAAATAAAGTCCCCCATCCCCTTTCTACCTTTTGTCTTGCTTTGGCTATTTTAGAAACATCCATCGACCCCTGTCAGTCTAGTTTCTACATTTTTGGCTTTGGGGACAACTTTTTGGTGGATTTGGGATGTGTTTGAAGTACGTAAATGAACTGCCAAGGTTTCTTCAAAGTTTGGTTAAGTTTCGATGGTTTCAGAACTTTCCCTCATGAATTCCCTTCCTCCTTGGCTGTTTGGAAACATCCATGCACCCCCGTCGCTCCCGTTTCCTCATTTTTGACTTTGGGGTCACCCTTTTTTGGATCTGGGATGTTTCTAATGTGTTTAAATGAACTTCCAAGGATTTTTCAATGTTTCGTTAAGTTTCGATGGTTTTAGAACTTTCCTTCTAGAATTCTTTTCCTCCTTGGCTGTTTGGAAACATCCATGGACCCCCGTCGCTCCCGTTTCCACATTTTTGACTTTGGGAGCAACATTTTTTGGATTTGGGATGTGTTTGAAGTACATAAATGAACTGCCAAGGCTTCGTCAAAGTTTGGTTAAGTTTCGATGGTTTCAAAACTTTCCCTCAGGAATTCCCTTTCTCCTGGCTATTTGGAAACATCTGTGGACCCCCGTCACTCCTATTTCCTCATTTTTTACTTTGGGGTCACCCTTTTTTGGATCTGGGATGTGTTTGATGTGTTTAAATGAACTACTAAGGATTCGTCAATGTTCCGTTAACTTTGGATGGTTTCAAAACTTTGCTTCCAGAATTCCCTTCCTCCTTGGCTATTTGGAAATATCTGTGGACCCCCGTCACTCCCGTTTCCACATTTTTGACTTTGGGAGCTACCTTTTTTGTATCTGGGATGTGTTTGATGTGTTTAAATGAACTGCAAAGGTTTCATCAAAGTTTGGTTAAGTTTCAGTGGTTTCCAAGCTCCACCTCTCCATGGCCATTTTGAAACTTCTGGCGGCCACCTCCATTCAGGCCTCCGGAGCCTAGCCACTCCGTGGCCATTTCTGGGGCTCCGCCTCTCCGTAGTTGTTTCGGAACTTCTAGCAGCCACCTCCCTTCTGGCATCTGGGGCCCAGCCCCTCCGTGGCCATTTCCGGGGCTCTGCCTCTCCGTGGCCATTTTGGAACTTCTAGTGGCCACCTCCTTCCCGCCCTCCGGAGTCCGGCACCTCCGTGGCCATTTTTGGGGCTCTGCCTCTTCGTACCCATTTTCGGGGCTCTGCCTCTGTCTGGCCGTTTTGGAACTTCTGGTGGTCACCTCCCTTTCGGCCTCCTGAGCTTGGCCCCTCCATGGCCGTTTTTGTGGCTCCACCTCTCCGTGGCTGTTTTGGAACTTCCGGCGGCCACCTACCTTTCGGCCTCCAGGGCCAGACCCCTCTATGGTCATTTCTAGGGCTCTGCCTCTCTGTGGTTGTTTTGGAACTTCCAGTGGCCACCTCCTTCCTGCCCTCTAGAGCCAGGTCCCTCCGTGGCTGTTTCCAGAGCCTGGCCCCTCAGTGGCCATTTTTGGGGCTCCGCCTCTCCATGGTCATTTTGGAACTTCCGGTGGCCACCTCCCTTCCGGCCTCTGCAGCCTGGCCCCTCCGTGGTCATTTTCGAGGCTTCGCCTCTCTATGGCCATTTTGGAACTTCCAGCGGCCACCTCCCTTCCCACCTTCGGAGCCCGACCCCTTTGTGGCAATTTTTGGGGCTCCACCTCTCCATGGCCATTTTGAAACTTCCGGCGGCCACCTCCCTTACGGGCTTCGGAGCCCAGCCCCTTCGTGGCCGTTTCCAGGGTTTCACCTCTTCGTGGCCATTTTGGATCTTCCGGCAGCCACCTCCCTTCCGGCCTCTGGAAGTCTATCCCTATTTGGCTGTTTGGAACATCCCACGGCCATCTCCTTCCCACCCTCCGGAACCTGGGCCCTCCATGGCCATTTCCGGGGGTCTGCCCCTCCTTGGCTATTTTGAACATCCAGGAGCCTATCTCCTTCCCGGCTATTTTGAACATCCAGGAGCCTCCCTTCTTCCTAGATATTTTTAACATTTGGGAGCTTGCCTCCTTCCCGGCTGTTTTGAACATCCAGGAGCCTGCTTTCTTCTTGGCTATTTTTGAACATCTGGGAGACCACCTTCTTCCCGACTGTTTTCGATTATGTCTGCTATCTACCTTTTGGCTTTCTTCCACCGTCTTTCCGCCCTCTGGCGCTTGCACCCTTGAAGCATGCATTAATGTTTATAGTCCAAATGAGCTCCAAATATGAATATCAAGATATTTTGATGATGCATGGATAGATCTAACAGGGAATTTGTAGGTTTGACTGACATTTTCCTTAACTCAGGTATAAATGCACTTACAACACTTCGTGTTTGTAGGAGTCAAGAAGCCTTCCATAGGTCTATCAAAGAGGCCCATTGAGGGAGCTGTCCTACCCCTTTTTCCAGATGATGATGATTTCTAAGGAACTTTCTGCCCAAATCAGGGGCCACCAATCCATTGATGCCAATCGTCAACGGACTCGTTTGATCAAAGGAAGAACACTACAAGCACATCAAGCAAAAGACAACTTTCAGGCAGTTTTAGCTACAGTGAAAAGGGAAATCATCTAAATAACAAAATTGCTATAGTAACTGACACTAGATGACAAAACAGGGAAAAGACAAGGAATGTATTTTTAATTGTTGAATATTGTGGGGCAGGTGAAGCCCTAACTTGTAATGAATCTGAGCCATTCATTGGAAATTGATCATAGCCATTCATTTGGGCTTCGAAAAACTATAAATAGAGGCTTGCCCCTTATTTGTAAGGGTTGGATATTTGATATAAAGACATTCTATAGCAATAGAAAGCAACATTGCATGATTTATGGGTGTTCCTTTTGAGTTTTCTCTTTATGTATGCATGGTTCACCTTCCATGTTAGTTTTAGTGTTAGTTTCCATAATGGGAGTGGTGATGGTGTTTGTTGTTTTAGTATTTGATGGATTTCCATCTCGTGCTTTTTGTGGTTCATTGATGATGAGTCACTTTGCAAAGCTAGTCTGAGCTCATTACTTCATTGATGCAACTTAGTTCAATTACATGTGAATGATGTGCATGTGCAATTTGAAAATCTATAGTCCTTAGAAGATTGCACTGGTTTTGTGCAACTGTAGGCTTCTCTTGGCCAAGCAAAACCCAGTTTAGGAAGTCTATCTACTTTAGCAGCCACCATTGTTACTGTTCATTTATAGCTTAGGATTAGAATAGCTTTCTTAACCCTTCTCCTTTTGCTATTTTTTTTAATCCTTGGTTAGAGTAGGACCCAAAGCATCACCATGAAGCTAAATCAGATGAACTTGATGAGTTTCAACTTGCTATTTTGAGTGGACAGCCATTGTTCATTCACTTCTAGCACTTTAAAAGTACATTTGCAAACCCAACTTCCATGCTTTGTAACTCATCCATAAGTCTGCCTTGTGATCCCAGCAAATCACATAAAACAACTGAGATATTCCAAGCACTGTCAAGACCTGACATTAGAGACCTTGGGATAGTGTTCTGCAATCTAATTGTGGAAGATTTTCTTTCAAGAGAGGTAGTACACCTACGCACTTCCTGTGTTAAAAATTACATAAAAAACACATCAACAGAACTGGCGCCAGAAGGAGGGATGACACGTTAGGAATACAAAGTTGAAGATTGGAAGTGAGTCATTTTATGCCCTTCTCCTCTTAACACCATCAACAAAACTGGCACTAGAAGGAGGGCTTGACATGTTGGGAATACAAAGCTAAAGGTTGGAAGTGATTCATTTTATGCCCTCCTCCTCTTAACGCCATCAATAGAACTAGTGCTAGAAGGAGGGATTGAAATGTTGAGGCTACGAAAATAAAAGTTGGAAGTTGAGAAAGGAACATTCAGGAAGAAATATGAGATAGGAGATCTCTTTAATTCAAAAATCAAAAAAATTTGAAGGCAAATAAGAGCTGAGTCGAAATGGAGCAGCATTTGCAAATCAACATCACTCAGTTACATGCACATTCGAATAAGAGATTGAAGAAGCCATTGTAGCAATTTGCGTTGGCGGATAGATGTTGGATCCATTGCACTTGCAGACATAGTGAATTGGGGTGTCTAACATTCTTGGATAGAATTGAGAAGGTCTTGCAAGGAGAAATTCCCTTTTGGGAAATATACCAGCCCTTGGCTCCCGAAGATCTAGAAGAGGAATTACAAACCATGGAAACTAATGCTTTCAAGGAGCTGATCCAAAGATGTTTGGGCAGCAAAGATGGACCAAAATTGGAGGAGGTACTAATGTCAAGTTGGTGCAGATTTCACAATGCACCCCACTCTGAATTCATTTGCTCATCATGCACAAATGTCATCGCCCAAGTCAAGGATCATGTGAACAAGTTGGAGCAGCCATCTCCTTGTAAAGGGGACTCATGCCATGAGGTGGGAAAGTTGTTGGAAGCTCAAGGACAACACACCACAGATGAATCAAGAAATATGACATAGGCTAAGGCTGGGACAACAGACATAGAGGATCAAATCCAAAAGGAAGAGGATAATTTCCTTAGGACAACAAGCTACCTTGATGAACAATCAGCTAGAAACAGATCAGAAATTTGTTCCTCCATTGAAGAAAGGTAGTCCCCTACTCTAGAAGAGCGATTGGTGGTTGAAGATGAATCAAAAGAGTTTGCAGCAGTGTATGATGGGGCAGCAAATGATGATGTTGAAAATTAGAAAGAGGAAAAGGTTGATAGCCTTGGGACAATAGAGAATGATGGAAAAGAAATAAGCTAGATTATATTAGAGGACCTCTCCTTCATGAATGAAAATGATCAAGCATCTAAAAATGCAGATTTGGAGGAGCGGGAACAACCACCTACCATAGCTGTCTACTATTCACCTTCCTTCCCAAATGATGATGAGGACCCACTGGTGCAAAGATATGACTAGCTTGTCTCGAGACTAGTGAGGGATTGGACTGAATTGAAATACCAAGTGGATTTGGAGATATTGCTGCTCCCAAATTGGTGTCGACTCCATGATTCATCACACTCAGAGCTCACATGTAAGCTATGCTAAGAGGCCATTGAGCAAGTCAAAGGACAAGGGGCACAACCAAGCACATCACCTCCCGTAGCCACTTCAAGGATTGAAGAAGAAGACCAAAATCCCAAATCAACTAATGACTCAGTTGAAGGTAGTCCTCAAGAGGATGTTGGGGCAGTAATAGAAGGACAACAATACAGTTCTCGGACTCCGAGCGATGAAGTAGATCAAGTGGGAATGCTATCCACCAGTCATCAAGAAGTTCTTCCTCTTGAAGAGTAGTTATTTGCCATGGATGGTGGGCTTTTTGGTGAGTCTTCAGAGGGAAATTGTGCAGTGGACTTTGGTCCCCTTGATGAGGTTCCATCAATTAATGACTTATTTCCATTGGGAGCTGCACTACGGAGGTATGCTCATGTTGAGGAAGAGCACATCCTAGAAGACGGTAGTGATAAATACATACTCCTTGAGCCCTTGAACAATGATGCACTAGAGTTTCCAGATTGGGAGAGGAGCTCCTTCTCCATTTACAGTGATAGTGACCAAGAGGAAACAAGTGGGTGCCATGAGAAGATACATGAACAACAAAAGGAAGAAGATAAAGGTGGAGGTGTTTCGATGGCTGCCAACAAATACAATGAGCTTGGTCAACCGCGAGCTGCAATTGAGTGTCCTTTCACCTCAATCCTTGCAAATTTTCCTTCACAACCAGAGACTGCAATGAGACAGATTCATGCATGTCATCATCCCATGACATTGAACGTCACAAAAATTAGGTAAACACTGGGGAAGGGAAATGGGACAGCATGCTACCTTTTGAAGACGACCATCAAAAGGGCACCAAGATTATAGATGATTGACACGGTGAGGTGTTCCTCCTTCAAGAACAACCAATTGGGACTATGGATCTTGCTCACAGCTTGGAAGAGCTATTTGCTGCCCAGTCCTCCCAGCCTTATGCAAGCTTAAGGTCCACTATGCTGCACCCTCCACCACGCCTGCCCGAGGCCGCCAATGCAACGATCAAGGATGTTATGCTTGCTCTCGACTATCCAATGCTGCTACCACCATGTGATGACATCCAAGTTTTATCCTTCCTTGCCCCTATTATTTCTCGTAATTGCACTTATTATTTTGATTATGGGAACAAGACAAAACAAACATGTTTATGGATTAACCATGGGTTCAACGAGCCTCCTCAATTTTTGATTTTTCATGATGACGTGGTTGAACTTGAGTGCTGCAAGATTGAATTTCTTTTTTCAGAATATAAAGATAAATTTGCATGGTTAAGAATGATGACAATTGCCTGTTTTCTTGTGCACACATTATAAAATACAATGAGTGTTAATGTCAACTCACCTTGCGTGAACATAGCGCTTTCTAAATATCTTTGTACATAGCCCATTTTGAGTAGTATAGGTTTCCTGTAAATACTCTGCTTTCTCACTTTCCTTAGGTTAGTTGGTGTGTATAGTTTGCTTGCTTTGTTGGTTGTTTGCTTTTTGTTTGCTTTTGTTTTGCTGCTATTTTGCTCAGGGTCCCTTTGCTTTTAGCTAGGCACATCTATGCACACAACAACCATACTTATTACTTGGGGTTGTTCTACGTATTTCTTTGTCAAACTCTAATCAAGTCTTCAGAGTGGATGGTGAAGGTCTTTTGTTATTGTCAAGTGATCTAAGTGTTTGATTCAAAGAGGATAAGTTGTGGTTTAGTACGACTCTGACGTATACTGAAATCTTATAGATCTTACACATCTTAAGAATTTGATGGTCACTATAGGGCCTTTTGTGAAGTCTAGTTAAGTGAAAAATCTAAAATTCTGCTTCAGTGCCACTGTGATTCTCAGCCCTAAGTGCGAGCTTCAATGCTTGCGGGTTGAAATAAAAGAGATGAAAAGAGAAAAGAAAGAAAGAAAGAAAACATTGAAAATTAAAAAAAAAAAGAAAATTCAACTTTTCAGGGGTATCTGAACAACTCTACCAGGGCTATGGATGTCCGGCTAGCAGTAGAGCAATGTTAGGGAGAATCATAGCCATAACCTCGTCGGGGCTCTGGACGCCTGACTGGCAGCGAGGCAATGTCTTGAATGCTTTTGGAGTTAGAATAAACTACGTAGCTTAACTTGATGAAACTTAGGTTCCTACAGCAACCGAAGGATGGGAATTAATGCAATTGCACACACTTGGATTTTTAGCATACTGAAGGTTGGGTTGTCTAGTGGTTTTGATCCTTTGGATTGGGTGTCTGGTTTGTTTTCCCTAGCGAGAAGGTCGGAACTAGATATTCTGGGTTCGTGATTCCAATTTTTCATCAAAATGCTCTGGAACATTTCCCCAGCAAGTCGCCATTTTTGTGCATGCTTTGCACATATGCCTCGCCATAGGCAGGGACCCCCTTTTTGTTGCTCCCAACAGACTCCTTTGCTCTTGACTTGTTTTGTGTGCCCCATTTCCAAGCCCAAATTGGTCATGTGCCTTCAAATGATCAAATTTCCCTTACCAAATTCACCTACTTAGGGTATTCAAATCTATGGAGAAATAAAGTCCCCCATCCCCTTTCTGCCTTTTTTCATGCTTTAGCTGTTTATGAAACATCCATGGACCCCTCTCAGTCCAGTTTCCATATTTTTGGATTTGGGGACAATTTTTTGGTGGATTTGGGATGTGTTTGGGGTGTTTCAATGAACTTCCAATGTTTCATCAAAGTTTGGTTAAGTTTTGATGGTTTCAAAACTTTCCCTCTAGAATTCCCTTCCTCCTTGGCTGTTTGGAAACATCCGTGGACCCCCATTGCTCCCGTTTCCTAATTTTTGACTTTTGGATCACTCTTTTTTGGATCTGGGATGTGTTTGAAGTATGTAAATGAACTGCCAAGGTTTCATCAAAGTTTGGTTAAGTTTCGATGGTTTCAGAACTTTCCCTCCCGAATTCCCTTCCTCCTTGGTTGTTTGGAAACATCTGTGGACCCCCGTCTCTCCCGTTTCATCATTTTTGACTTTGGGGTCACCCTTTTTTGGATCTGGGATGTTTTTGATGTGTTTAAATGAACTGCTAAGGATTCATCAACTTTCTGTTAAGTTTGATGGTTTCAGAATTTTCCTTATAGAATTCCCTTCCTCCTTGGCTG